>CM033362.1:7529021-8129021 GCA_019395295.1 Osmanthus fragrans
AGAAACAACTAACTCAACAATTAGCAAACAACAATTTTATCAACCATTTATTAGCAATTTTGTCCTCGACATTTTAGGGAACAACATTTTTGTCATCAAACTATTGTAAAACTGTAATTTAATCCTTTAACTATTAAGAATCAACAATTTGGTCATCCAACTATTGTCAAACAGAAAATTCTCTTTAATTATTAGAAAATTGCATTTTAGTCCTCAGCCTATTAGAAAACAACAATTTGTTCGTCCAACTACTAGAAATAATAATTTAGTCCTTTATATATTACAAAACATAAATTAAGTCCTCTATGTTACAACAAATTGTTCAGCTAACTATTTTGAAACACCAATTTAGTCCTACAAATTTTAGGAAACAACAATTTTGCCATCAAACTATGAATTAGAAATTTAATTCAACAACTATTAGGCAATAACAATTTAGTCATGTAAATATTACCAAACAACAAATTCATCCTCCAACAATTAGAAAACAACCATTTGGTCATTCATCAATTAGAAAACATCAATTTGGTCATGCAACTATTAAGAAACAAAAATTAAGTCCTTTATCTTTTGCATAAGAACAATTTAGTCCTCTAACTATTAAGAAACAACAATTTAGTCTAAGTTCAAATAAAAATACGGCTAAGTTATTAGGAATGGGTGATCACTCTTACCTAAACATATCACTGTTGGTGGAGGGGTTGGGTACAAAATTTGGGAGAGACACGATTGGCATCTCGGAATAAAGAGTTTGGATGGAGATGCATCATCTGTCACACCTTAAGTCGGGAACAGACCATTGTGAGGAGAGCGTCATACACTTCTTGGGACCTTGGAGGTCGGATGAAGTTCTATCCTTAGTCATCCCTAAGGTCGAGAATGGACCATTGTGAGGGAGTACGAAATCCTAACTTTTTAAAAATATTATAATCGACTTAGCGAGTTAAATATGATTATGATTATAATAATCGAATCGAATCGACGAGTCAAATTGATGATCAGTAACTTTTAAAAAAATTAAAATAAATTTTATTTTCTTTCCTTTTCCTCTCTTTGATGATATAACCTTTTGACTCGAAAGACTCATTTGCTTCTTGAAAATATATTAATTTATTTCGTGTCAAGATTTTTTTATAAACTCCTTCAATTTAGAGCATGCTAAGTTACAACCTAGTCAGACTATAAACTTGATAAATTTGAACATTAATGTCAGTATATATGAATATAATGTTGAAAGAACACTTCATGCAATAAACCGACAAAATATAGGTTATTCTTGTAGATTAATTCCTAGTAAATAAAGGGGGTTTTCTTGTCTTTCCAGTTAAAATGACTGTTCTTGGAATTAAGGGTGGGGCGGCTTCCAACTGATGTCAGAAAGAACACAGAAAGTTAAAAATATCAGAAGAGAATCCTCAACACAAAATGAAACAACAAACAAGAGAGGAAAGTAGGACAAGATAAAGAGGAATAGAGAGTTCAAATCTAAAGTAGTGAAGGACAAGGCTGAATCCGAAAGCCACCATCCACATCTCACAGTCAGACTACAGCCGGCGGCCGGCGGCGCCTCTGCTAAGCCGACAAACACCTTTCTGCTCTATCCTAATCTACGCTCTATTGTTTTCTTGATTATGTTTTGATTTGGGTTCAGTGATATATCTGTACATGTTTTAGGCCATTTTCAATTATGCAGACCAGCGGCTGTGATTACTGATCAAGGCTGCAAAAGAGAATTTTTTTTGGTTTCTTTTATTCGGGTGTGATTATACCAAACAGGTCCCTTTTTTTCACTACGCATTTAACAGAATCTTTGCACTGTTTGTCGAGTCTTCGGGAGAGATATAGATTGAGTTATTCTCTCTCTCTCTCTCTCTAAATCTCTACATGCACCACCCTTTAATTTTGATCCCTTTCCTGTATTAAACATGAATTAGAGCATGAAATCTTAGTAGATTTTGTGGGTTTAGATGGATATTGCAAGAAATATTTAAGGTTCGAATTTCAGTTAATCTTTTATCGATTGTAGAAAATCCATTGTTTTTATGGTGGGTAGGTACTAGGTAGAAAAGAAATGAAATCTCATGCAACATTTTACCACTATATCATCTGAATTTTGATTCTCATAATCCCATCAGATTGCATACTCATCCTTGAGCGTTGAATAATCTCTTCTATCACAATTTACAAGCCAAAACACAGACTTCCACTTCTATAGAAATAACTAGACACTCAACCAAATCATACATAAAATAAACAGAGAAAAAAGAGAGAGATATATATATATGGAGGCGCAAGGGAGAGGAGAAGGGCAGGAAGATCAGCAAAATCGACGCGGAGTTAAGCCGCCGGAGCAAATGTCTCGCCACCAACCTCCTCCGCCGCAAAGGTGCCCTCGCTGTGACTCTGTCAACACCAAATTCTGCTACTTCAACAATTACAGCCTAACTCAACCGCGTTATTTCTGCAAGGCTTGCAGAAGGTACTGGACTCAAGGGGGGACCATGAGGAACGTCCCCGTTGGCGGTGGCTGCAGGAAGAACAAGCGGAGCAAAGGCCCATCATCATCTTCGAGCAGTGGCGGCGACAGGGAAAGAACTCAACATCTAATACCAGCACTTCCACCGCAGAATTTGACTGACATGGCGGGTGGGATTTTGGGGAATTCTGGGATATTACCCGGGAACCAATCGGTGAGGACCTTGCCTTTAATGGGTTCCTTCTATTCCGGTGGAGAATTCTTGTCCACTTTGGCTTCCATGCAATCCCGTAACCAGCAGCCAAGAATCAATCAGGTGCCGGTGAATTTGGGTGGTGGCCACTATTTTGGTGGTGGTGCAAACATGGCACTTTTGCAAGGGATGAATCTTCCAGCTGGACAAATCCAGCCTCAGAATGAAACTTTCCCATCACAGCAATACGTGGTTCCGCCAAGGCCTCTCGGTTCTTGGACTCAAAACTTCATCAGCAACGCCACCACCGCTTCAGCCTCAAACCCCAATTTCTGGAACAACACCACCTCCGGCACCATCACCAACAGCAGCGGAATGGGTTTTTCAATCAACCCAAATCAATGGCCTGATGACCTTTCTGGCTATAATCCATCGCAGTAGATTTTACTATTTCTAATGATACCATCTCGTGAGTCTATCAAGTTCTGTAGACAATGCAAACACAAAATCTCTCTTCTATTTTTGTGGTCGAATATTGGGTTTCTTTGTATACGATTAATTATAGGTTTTTAAGTTTCATATTGTATGCAAAGAAAGTACTTATATATAATAAATCTGTGTTGTTACCTTCTTTCTTATAGAGAAATTGTGTTGGATTAGGTTTGCATCGCAGACCCTTTTACTTTTTCGATCAAAGTTTATGCCATTACTTTTGTAGCTTTAAATCAATTTTAACCAATTTTGCAAAAGAAAAGAAGTTACTTTGGTGATGTTCTTGTTAACTAGGGTTTATAGACCATAATGAGTCTAAAAAGGAGCATAAGCTTTATGAATTAGTAAAATGTCCGGTCTAAATTTTTAAGCATGCTGCATGCGAGCTCTCTAATTCGACCGACAATTTAATAATGCAAGATATAAAAAACATTTTTATTTGCTTGAATATCTAACACAAAAAGGTGAATGCTTTCATAAGATAAACGTTATTCTTTGACCGAATTTTAGAGCACAAAAGAACGATATTGGACAAAGTTATGCTAGGATTTCACAAGATCGGAACTTTTTCATTCTGAATGAACATTACAATATTAATGATATCAGTTATGCTAGAAAAACAGGGATTGTAGATAGAGTTTGAAAACAGATACACGTGTCGAGCGACGATTGGATACTTACCAAAAAAAAAAAAAAACACAACCAATTAGGTGTTGCGTATGCTAGAAAAAACAGTGATTGCAGACAGGGTTTAAAAAACAGATACACATGTCGAGTGGCGAATGAATACTTACACAAAAAAAAAAAATGGAAACCCAACCAATTAGATCCAACACGTGTCAAAATTCCCTATCTCACCAGCTTTATCCTTTATTATGCTAGAATTTCACAATATCAAGTAATACTGACTTTTTCCTGCATGTCGAATTGGTAAGACAAATTGAATAGTATTGGATAATATTAAAGAGAAAATGCTAATATTTCATTTATTACAATATTCAATTCTATTTAATACTACGTACCGAACATGATGCACTTATAATGTTGATTTTTTTTGGATAATCTATAATTAAGCTTTTCCCTTTATTTACAATCACCCTGCATTAGCAATATTCTTGCTTAAATCAAATGCATTATCACGTACATGCAGGATATGCATGATGCACGAACTATTACTCGAATTTTAGTGAGAATTTCCACAATTGACAATATGTGTCACTCTCATTTATGTGCTAGGGAATTTGTTCATGTACGAGATATTGACACAATGGAGGTTTTGTTAGCTAAAGAATGGATGGCACACCTGAACCACAGCTAAAGTTATATTCGAAAATGACACTTTCACACGGCTGGTTACTTTAATTAATTAATGGCAATACTTTATGCTAGCACTAATTAACATAAAGTGGGAAATTATTGGGTAAAAAAAACACGTCGTGAGTTATGTGGATTGAACTAGAAACTTTGATTTCCTACCCGAGCATGTGGACTTTGATTAGTTGTTGATTCGAAAGCACAAATATTTATTCACTAGACGACGGGCGAGACTTGAACATCGTGGTATTTTCTGTTTTAATAACATGTTGAATCACTTAATTTAATAGTAAGAACGTGTATATAATTTAAATATTATCTTTGGACTTTGATAATCTGTTGAGATATAAGGTTTTGGGGTTTTATTTTAAAAGGTTAATGTCATTAAGAGTAATCCAATTTCCTATATTTTGTCTTTGTCCGGAAAAGAAAATTAGTAACATTTTATGATTTTTTTTTTATGAGGAATAATTATAGGAATCGCAAAATGTGTAGATAATAATGACTAATAGTTTTGAGTGTCTAATTGAAATTAAAGTTTGATGACATTATAATAAAAGCAACTTTTAATTGTCTATTAATGTTTTCCATACAAAGGCTTCAATTTTTATTTTCATATTGAGGAAATTATGAATTACCAATGTCATATTTGATATTCATATTTAGCCCCTGTTTGATTCTCATTTTTGGGGAAAAATGCATTTTGAATAGTTAATTGATGGAGAATGTGCAGTTAAAAATTAAGAAAAAAATTTGAGTTTGTGTGTAATATTATTTTATTGAAGAATGTGTGGTTGAAAAGAAAAGAGAGAAAAATGAATTTTAAAAAAAATAAAAATCAAACGGAGCCTTTAAAGCATTTTTCATTGTTTATTAAGAAAATGTGTGATAGAAATTTTTGAAATGTATAGTTGAAAAGTTGTGGGACCCATGAAAGATGTAGTTAATATTGATTATTGGGTTAATTTCAAAAATGGTCACTGAAGTTACATGAAAATTACAAAATGGTCACTGAAGTTCAAAACTTTCATGAACGGTCACTCAAGTTTCAGGTGCTTTCAGAAATGGTCACTGAAGTTTAAGATTTTCACCAACGGTCACTGAAATTTAGGAGATGTTTCACTAACGGTCACTGAAGTTACAAAAAGTTTCAGGAACGGTCACTGAAAGATCATGCATTTTTTCAGTTTTTTGGGCGACTTTTTCGGCCACTTCCGACCACCAAAACCGTCGGATTTTGATACCTTTGGAAAGCTCACAATCTCCTCTTCAATTATCACTCAAAATCTCCCCCAAACTCCAAACGATTCGATCGAAAAATCACCGCAAACGTCACCCAAAAAATTGAAAAAATCTGCCCAGATTTTTCCAATTTTTTGGGCGACTTTCCGGAAACTTCCGACCACCAAAATCGTCGAATTTTGATACCGTTGGAAAGCCCACAATGTCCTCTTCAATTACCACCCAAAATCTCCCCCAAACTCCAAAAGATTCGACCGAAAAATCGTCGCAAAGTCAGCATGAAAAATATGAGCAGATTTTCGGCATTTTTGGGTAGCTGATTTTACGGCGATTTTTCGGTCGAATCTTTTGGATTTTGGGGGACATTTTGGGTGGTAATTGAAGAGGACATTGTGGGCTTTCCAACGGTATTAAAATTCGGCGATTTTGGTGGTCGGAAGTTTCCGGAAAGTTGCCCAAAAAATTGAAAAAATCTGGGCAGATTTTTTCAAATTTTTTGGGCGACTTTTGCGGTGATTTTTCGGTCGAATCGTTCAGAGTTTGGGGGAGATTTTGGGTGGTAATTGAAGGGGAGATTGTGGGCTTTCCAAAGGTATCAAAATCCGGCGGTTTTGGTGGTCGGAAGTAGCCGAAAAAGTCGCCCAAAAAACTGAAAAAATGCATGACCCTTCAGTGACCGTTCCTGAAACTTTTTGTAACTTCAGTGACCGTTAGTGAAACATCTCCTAAAATTCAGTGACCGTTGATGAAAATCTTAAATTTCAGTGACCATTTCTGAAAGCACCTGAAACTTGAGTGACCGTTCATGAAAGTTTTGAACTTCAGTGACCATTTTATAATTTTCATGTAACTTCAGTGACCATTTCTGAAATTAACCCATTGATTATTTGACTTGAACTTAGATTAAAATCAGATTTTAATCCGAACCAAACAGGTTCTAACAAATATTCTCTTAAGGAGACATCTAACAAAGCTATTCAACCAACATTATTAAAAAATAATATATTTAGTAAGATGTGTTGATAAGAATTAAATTGACAAAATTTCAATTTGTTTCTTTTTTAATTAGTATTCATTGTTATTAAAATAAAATAATATAGTTAGGTAATGAAAGTGGAGTTGGAATATTAGATAGTGAAATTAGAGGGCCCTTGTCCACGGATGGACCAAATCATGAGTGGATATGTTGGGCGTAGCAAAATTTTCTTTTTCTTTAGTATTAGTCGGCTTTACAAAGGATCCATACTGTCTTGCTTTAACATAACAATTCCATGTAAATGACATCGAAATTTGGGACACTTTAAATTTATTTTTTTCCTGTAATTCCATTCCATGCAAATTGGTCTTGGATTGCTATCATTTGGTCAATTTGATTCTGTACAATCATAACATTTCATGGCCCAATAGTACCACATTGACAGCATTTTTAAGTACCTTTTGCTTTTTTATTTTTTTATTTTTTTATTACTCCTCATTACTGGCGCCCCCATCTGCCTTACCCTGAATCTTGATGAATGAAGTAAATCGCAGGTTATGCCTCCAAGAGTACATGATGGAAGGTTGTTTGTACATTTACACTTACCCAAGAGTCAAATCCATATTTCAGGATTCGAACTCTTGACTCGACAGTCTCAATTAAAGTTGAATTTCTCCACCTTCCTTTTTTACCACTTGAAGATGTGCCATGAGAGCACCTTTTGCTTGTTTTCTCGTGGGGAAGAGTTATGGTGGAGTTTGGATGACACTTGAATATAAATATTGCATAAGGATTATCAGCCGATATTCTGCTACCCCACATGTTTTTGGGTGTTTAATTTGTTCAATTATAAACTAATTAAGTAATGTAGCGTTGGAAGCGATAACAAAGATAAATGAACAAGTTATTGAAGTTTCGTTAATTCCTAACATATATCGCAACACGATAATTTTTTTTAGATTTGTTGGTTTATTAGAATACCAGAAATCTGGACATTAAAAACTTTTTTATTTATGCATGAATACAAAGGAATTCGGATTCGTTGGTTTTTAATATCGAATACCTAGAATTTAAGAGATTGAAAAATTCAAAAACCTATTTTATATCAATTCAAAAACAGCTTGATAGTCATCAAGACTTACGAGTTACGACCCATATTTAAGTAATAACTAAAATCTGGATAACGACTAACTCTAGACAATAACAAAAATTAAAAGTCTTAATGCACAATTAAAGATTGAATGTGCCCTAATGACTTAACGTGCAAGAAAATAATATAAAGATAATAGACACAAACCCTTATTTAATTGTAGGATCGGACTCAGTGAGGGATCCAGCACCTGCTACCGCGCGTGCTGGATCCTTTGAAACCAATAATAATAATAATAATTTGTTGAAAATAGATAAAAGTATTAGATTATATATATCTGGTAATTCATTTTATTTTTAAACATCTCTTGTAACTTAGTTGGTTAGAACTTCCTTGTAAAAATTAGAGGTCCAAGTTTCAATTTTTTTTTCAAATAAATTTATTGTGCAAGTTTTTCTAGTTCTACCATTTTTACCAAAACTAATGCTATTGAGAAGGGATTTGAACCCGTGACCATTCTTTAAGATAATTAAAAGTTTGACCATCATGACGAATGTTAAATTTTAACACTAAGTGTAATAGAATTATATATATATATATATATATATATATATATATATATATGTGTGTGTGTGTGTGTGTGTGTGTGTGTGATCCGAGATGCGCCACAATTTAGCAAGAACCCGAAACTTGTTGGAAAGAGACTAGAGCCAAGTGTGAGACTTTAAAGAGCTAATAAAGTAGGTCATTTACATGTTCGAGCAACGGAGTCCATAATGTTGAAGACGACAAGCCAAAGAATAAGTTTCATGTTTGGGTCGAGGCCGGAAAAGAATTGGATCAATGTGTTAGAAGCAGCCGAAGGAGGAAGCAACAGACAAGCGGTGACCCACTTAGAAGAAACAGACAAGCGGTGAACCACTTAGAAGAAACAGACAAGCGGTGACCCAGCCCCTTACCGAGAATTCAAGGCAACAAAATTGGAAACTTGGAAACCAAGCGACTGCTTGGAAAATAGCTAAGCGACCGCTTAGAACAAAACTGAAGTCGAATTTCCTATTTTTGGCGAGATTGTTTATTTTGACTATAATTCTTATTTTTTGTAATTTTTATATTTTAGGACTCTTAAATTTCGTTATTTTCATATTTCTTAGGTTTAGTATAAATAGGAATTTTATTCTCATTGTATGGAGAACTTTTTGATATGAATTAAATTAAAACTTTGTTTTTCTCCTTGTCCTTGATGGACAAATCGAACTTATCAAATATTTAATTATATTTGGACGTTCAAATATCGGATCGTGGATTCTTCATTGTGTAATCAAGGGATTCAACGTATCTTCGTTATCGTTGGGTTGTTTGGTTCATCTCGTTGGGTTCAAGTCCAAAACTTAGAATTTATCAAAGAATTAGGTACCATTTGTGGCGTTCGCAAATCGAAGTTCGTTGATTTTGTAATCAAAAGGTCTTTCAAACTTCGTTCTTGTTTGGTTGCTTGGTTCAATAATTTGTTGGTCGAGATCCTATCGTCTACAACCTGAATTTGGACTTTCTCGACGTTTCAATTCATTCCGCGAGTTCCATGCGTTTCCCCAACCGGGATCTCATCATATATATTCCATTTCAATGGTTTTAATGCAATTGCAAAGTTCGAACTTATTTTCTTTCTTTGAATTATACAAAACCTGGCCAATATATCATTTGGTGAAAATAGTTAACCTATATAACAAAATTATATATGTTCAGTTTTCGTAAGATAATTATTATATTTAATTTTTAATATTTTATTATGGTCGACAATCAACGTTTAACGACCGTCCGTTCTCTCTCAAAGTTCTGGATTCGCCATTGACCAGATTGCATAATTAACTTTAATACCTTGTGGTATAGACGATTCTCCCTAGAAAGCCATTAAATTCTACTTGGCTACAAGTTTTTCAATTAGATTTAAAAATATTTCCTCCCAGAAGTTAGAACTTTTCATTAGAGTGTCAACAATTTGAAATGTTAGTTACATAACCGAAATTGGGGTGAAAATTGTTCAAAAATGGTTTAAACTCCGAATAGGTGCCAAAGCACGTCATGAACTGCACGAAACCGGTGTTTGCACTATGGCGGCTGCCATTAGGCAAGCGGGTAATCTTGATTGCCGCACCAAGGTCACTTGTCGGTATGCATTATGTGGCCTCGTTGGCCAGCCTCTTCGACTTCCGCCATTTTATTCTTTTCCATTGATTCTTGTTCTATTAATAACTAATGCAAACTCTTCGATTCATTCTACAATGTTGATTATTTATTGGCCACAATCTCATTCCTTTTAATGTTTTCTAGACTAAATCCCTTGCAAAACCTTTTGTCAAAGGATTTTGCCAAGTTTTGACTAGACTCGATATAGTCTATAGTGATTGAACCATCTAAAAGTACTTATCTTACTGAACTATTTCTTAAACCAATATATCTAGACTCGTCGTTGTAGATATGGCTATCCTCTAGAACAAGTAGCTGCATTATCACAGGAATTGAAACGGGTGGCATCGATTTAGGCCAAATAGGAATTTTCCTTGCCTTAATCATTCTGCTTCTTTGCTATGTGAAGCAAAAGTTATAAATTAGGCTGTCATTGTAGAGTCTACAATGCAAGTTTGCCCTTTCGAATCCCGTGATATGACACCTCAACTAAGTGTGAAATTCCACCATCTAATTAACTTATGATCAGATCAACGATTCAACTAGTATCGGTAAGTCTCTCTAAAATTATAGGATAACCGGTATAACCACTTGCCTATGTAAATGATTACTAGTGAATCTACTTAGTTTGGTATGCACTCTGCAGCCTTTGGCCAGCCCTCTGCCACTTTGATTCTTCCCCGGTGATCCTCGTTCTATTATGGATACGTCTCGTACAAATCTTTTATTCATCCTATTATATTAAAGCGATATTATCAGAAAATCTTTCCAACAAAAACCATATAAGACTTCTTTCACATTTTTCCAACAATGCCCGCTTGAACAAAGTACCATATGTATTTATCTCTCTCGTGTGTGCATATATTGTTAGGTTTTGATACCCAATAAATCTCGGACAATAATATTAAATAGTTTTGAATTATATTTCATAGGCATCAGCTGATGAATGAAATATTTATCGACCAATCAATTCATATGCTTGACCTGAAAAACAACGTGGGCCACTAGCAGCAACTTAACTGGATTAATGTTGCCTTAACCCAAATTCACTTGTATGATGGCTTCTTGTGTCTTGGCCTACTATCTTGTTTCTTGGCCCACTACCTTGTGTCTTGGCCCAAATTGGTGATATAACCTAAATCTATATATTGGCATTGTAATTGTGTTGAAGCCGTGTGTTTTGCCATTGTGTTGAGAAGAAAAGAAACCGAGGCTGCCTTCTTTTGATCTCCATCGTGATTTTGCCCTCTTTTATCTTCTATTTGCCTTTGTGGCTTGCAAATCATCACCACCTCCTTTGTGTTCTTTTGTAGGTAAGAAAGCAATGAAGCAACCATGAGTGAATAGAGTTGTGGGTTGGATTGATTGGTTGATATAGATTGGTAAATTTAAACTAAACCCGGAATCCATCGATTGAAGAACAATTCCGCTACATATATATCAAGGAAGACCGCACACTCTCTATATAAAAATATTTAAATGTCTCCCGGGGCACATCTAAAATGGCAAAGATCGTGTGTGTTGGAGCTTGCCAACCCAGCGTGGGGAGTTCGAATCCTGGGAGGAGCAGTCAAGTGATGTAAAAACTTTGGGCAGAGCAGCTTGGTATTGTAAGACCCATGGAGGAGGGTCTCTTGGGGCAACAAGTAGAAGGACGCACGGACACTGGCTATGAAGGGCATATCCCGCGGTTTACCTCCTTGGGCTGGAGAGGGGCCAAAGGCTCGAGGTCCAGGATTTAATCTAGCGAAACTGGGACACCTGGGTATCAAAAAAAAAAAAAAAAAAATTAAATATGCACAATTTTGAGTGGACAAGGTTGTCAAGATATAAACCAAGTTTAACTGCTTTATAAGAATCAAGAAACTATCAAGTTCTTTAATTACATAATTAAAAATGTCAATTGTCGTAATCTGTATGGATCTTTGAGTATGATTTCACAATTAATCGTATCAGAAAATTCATCATGGCCATTTCTTTATTCATTTGTTGCTTAAGCAATAAGTGATTAAGGGGGGTGTATTCAATTGAGACTTTTAATGACTTTTTGGGATTTAAAAAGTTTAGGTGTATTCAATGTAGACTTTTAGAGACTCTCTAAAAGTTATGGTGTATTCAATTGAAACTTTTATAGACTTTTAGAAAGTCTCTAAAAGTCACGGTGTATTCAATTAAAACTTTTTAGAAGTCTCTATAAGTTTTGGGGTATTCAAATTTTAATGACTTCTGAAGACTTTTATAAAAGTCTCTGGAGTACTAACTTTTAAGCAGAAAGTACTCATATAAAATCTCAAAATTTGTCTCTCATTAATCATGAGATTTTGAGAGACTTTTATCAAAAATAAAAAAAAAAAGAATTTTTTTTTTCAATATTTCTTTCCTTTTTTCGACTACGAACATTAAATTTATTATTTCTATTTATTCTCTCTCTCTCTTATAGTTTATCACTATTTTTTATGGAAAAAAAATTAAATTGGATTCTTGTAACTTTTTTTCATTCATTTTTTTTGTAAAAAAAATCTTTTTTTTATAATTAAATTATAAAATTTTATATGACAAATTAATAATTAAATGTAAATATATTTACTTTTTATTTATTTTTAAAAGTATATTATATTAATAATATTAAATATTAAATTTATTTTTTATCATATATATATATATGTATACTTTAATTTTTTATTTATTTAATTA
The DNA here is from genome assembly GCA_019395295.1 of Osmanthus fragrans. Taxonomy (NCBI): domain Eukaryota; kingdom Viridiplantae; phylum Streptophyta; class Magnoliopsida; order Lamiales; family Oleaceae; genus Osmanthus; species Osmanthus fragrans. The sequence continues at coordinate 7,541,686 of CM033362.1, forward strand.
AGATCTTAATTTTTTTTTTCTTTTTAAATTTTTTTTTTAATTATATGAGGAGTGGAAGTAGAAGAAAAATTGTGGGAACTACAATATCATATGTGATAATTTCACATTATTACATTAGATCCACATGAATTCTATTTCAAATAAAAGTCTTTTGAATTCTACAAAAGTCTCCAAAAGTTTTAAAATGAAAGTCTACAGAAGTCTACGAAAGACTTCCACTAATTCTATGCAAATTTATGAAAAAATCACGAAATCCACAAAAGTCATCACTTAAAAAAAGTCCATCAAAGTTTTCAAAAGTCTCAATTGAATACACCCCCCTAAATTATTAATTATTAGCCAGAAACTTCTCGTATAATATGCTTATACAGTGATATGAGAATCAAAGAATAGGAAATTTTTCAATCCCAGTTATTTGTACATCTAAATCGGAATAGAGCACAACTGGCAGACATCGTATTCTCATTTGGTTTATGGTTCAATTTTTATTTATTTATTTTGAGTTTTGAGTATTTTTTAAAAAAACATTTTATTTGAAAATCTGTTTTAGTATGGCAAAAAAATGCACTTAGTTTTTTTTTTTTTTTTTTTGAAAAGTTGCTTCTCAAAACAGAGAATTAGGAAACACTTTTAATTTGGAATTTAGAGAAATGATTTTATGACATTTTATTTCATGAAATTTGATCATTCAATAAATAGAATAATTTTATATTAATATATTATCTAGTAACATATACATTTTAAACTTGGTGAATCTTATAATATTATTTCCTACTACAAAAGGAAAATAAAAACAAACAATAAATTGAGTTGTAAAAACATAAATATTAAGGTCGTCAACTAAGAATTTTTATTTGTAATTCATTTAAATATATATTTTTAAATTTTTTATGTAAATAATCGTTAAGAGCTTGAACTATTTTTATTTTTATTTTTTTTAGAATTTTAGAATTTTATTTTCCAGATTTTTTATTATTTTATAACTTCAATTTTTTTTTTTTTGGAATTTTAGATTTTATTTTTTCAGTGTTTTTAATTTTCTAGAATTTATCAGAAAATTAGAATTTTATTTTTACAATTTTTAAATTTTTTAGAAATTTATTTAAATTCTTATTTTTAATGTTTTGAGTGTTTTTAGTCTCAAAACATCAAAAATGTATATTGAATTTTTTGTTATAAGGTTAAAATTGTTTCCAAAAATGCATTTTCAAAATGCCAGATCGAACAAATTTTTGATGTTTTGAAAAAATGAAAACTAAAAATCACTTAAAAACAAAGACCAAATGCACTCTTATTTTATGAAAAATTCATTTAAATGTAAAAATAAATTACCCAATTTATTGGAACCAACTAAGTGTAGTTATCTTAACGAATGTTCTAGTACCACTAAAACTAAATAGCATTAAGTATTCTATTATTCGAAGTTATTTATTCTTCATGGTTTTCATGATCGTTACGCATGACTTCAAGGGTTGTTCAAATGATGATTTCACTAAGGATTATAAAATTGAAAGTTTAGAGACTTGTATATGAGAAAGAATCATATGTTATTTAGGACAAGTGGTACTTAATACTAGTTTAGGTGGTAGTGGGTTGGGGTGAAACTAGGAATTTAGTTGATGGCATGACTTCTAGTTTGTTTTATGAAAAATAATATGCTTAAGGTGCATTTAGTAGTGAGTCTAGTAGCATTGAAAATATCTTGAAGTGGACTACATGTTGGACTCGTATGGACTGATTGTTGAATTTGAGCTTTAGTGGTTGTAAGCGGTCCGATTTTATCGATCTTTAATAGATTTTCAAGCCAAACCGTTTATATCGATTTGAGAAAAATTCAAACCTAAATCAAATAATTTTGAACGGTTTGAAAAAAACTCAAACCTAAATCTAATGGTTTGGTCCGATTTTAAACCGTCGATTTCGCAGTATTTTTTTGTCTGTCGTCCAATTTTAAACCACCGATTTCGTCGTATATTTTTTTGCCTGTCTACTTTTATGCAATTAATTTAGGAGTGAATATTTTTTTTCAAAATCGGTGGAATCGAACCGAAACCATTTTAAACTGGTCGATTTGATTCCGAATCTTTTAAAAAATAATTTGATTTTGGGACAAATTATTAAGAATTAACCGGTTCCGGTCCAATTCTCGGTTCTAGTATCGGAACCGCCGGGAACCGGATGGTTCTCATAGGATTTTTTCAATCACTTTTATAAAAAAATAATAGGGTTCATTTTTCATTTTAGATCCGAGCACTTTCATTCTTCTCTTTGATTATTTTCTTCTATCTTCTTATAATTCTTTGATTAACTGATTTTCAACCCAAATTAGAATATTAGGTAAATCTATACCTTAATAAATTTATTTACAATATATAATTTCATTTCTAAGATCCGAAATTTTTATTTTATTTTCACTTTGATTATATAGTTGTTGATCTAATCAAAACTTTTCATCTAAATTTCTAAAAATTATAATCGACAGAGCCAGAAATTGCAATAATTTTTTAAAGGATGTCCAATTCAATGTAGGATTTTGATTTTGATTTTAATTGAAATTTGTTTAATCATTGGAGTACTATGTAATTTATATAAGTTGATAATTGTTTGGTGATAATAATTTATATGGAATACAACGTGAGATTGCTTGTGAATCGTTTCAAACTTTCAGTTTAAGAGTCTATGAAATATATGAGCAACATTTAAAAATAAATAAAAAGTCCAACACAAAAGTCTTACAAGTTACAATTTAGAAAATTTCATTTTTTTTTAATTTTTTAATTTTTTTAATTTTTATATATTTTTTCACGGGTCCGGTTTGATTTTAAACCGCAATAAAATTTCTCAAACCTAAACCAAACCGTTTTTGATCGATTTGGTTTGGTTCAAAATTATTTTGTTGATGGGTCCACGTGTCACCAAAACGACGATTTCCAAAATGCGATTTCGATTTGATTTTCCGGTTTGACGATTTTTGCTTACAACCCTACTGAGCTTGACTAGTTTTGAGTCCAATATGGCTTCCAAGAACTTGTCCAAACTAGCACGTGTATCCCCAATTTGTGTATAAAAAAGGAATATTATCAACTTCCGAGTAATCTATTTTGCACGAAAGAAAATGGTTCTATTAACATATGGTCGACTTCATCCTTAATGTTTTGATCATAACAAACAAGATTAATATTGTTTCTAGCGATTGTTTTTTAGTGATGATAGTTCAATATTAAAATCAATAAAACATTATATATCAAACTTGAAATGAAGATTAAAGTGGAAGTTAAGCATTCAAGTCAAATTATTCGAGAAGAGGGCTCAAAAGATAAACGCCTAGAAAGATCAAGATTAAGAGCATGAGAGACGACGACAAAGAAAGATCAAGACAAGAAATTTAAGTGTCAAGAGTCAAACATGAAAGAAACTTCAAAGCAAGATCAAACACTAGGCCTCATTGATCTTATGTAAATGTATAACACTTTGATTTTTAATAATGAATGACAATATCTCAAAAATCATTTTGTGCATGAAAAGTTATTTTCACTATCACTTGCATAAAATTTTTTAATCAAAAGTAAGATTGATTTTTCAAAAGTCATACTTGAACTTAAATAAAAAATATAAAAAAGTTAAAGTCAATGATCAACAGTCAACCGGACGTACGGTACGCCAACGGGCAAATTTTTTGACCGTTCTGACTTCTGACGCTCAACGGCTAGTTTGGTCGTCCGGTAGATGCTTCTGATTGAGCTGAATTTTGTCGTTTTGATTTTTATAAATATCATTTCACTTCCATTCATTACAACAACTATGAAAAGAGTTTCCTTGTGAAATATATTCGTCAAAAATCATTTTTGAGCTTAATTTTAATTTTTATTTCATTTATTTTTTCATAGCAAAAATTTTGATTGTTAAATTAAATTTCTTGATTAATTTTTTTCATCAAAGTTTTTTCATATCTCTTTGTACTTAATTTTTTCATATCAATCTTCAAATATAGAGATATTCTTGGAGAATGTATTTGCACTTATATTGCATAAATCTTTCTACATCTTCATAATTGAAAACTTTGATTCTTAAATCAAATTTCTTGAATCACCTTATCTCATCAAAAATTTTCATATCTCCTTGCTATTAACTTATTTATATCAATTTCAAAAGAGAGATATTTCTTGAGAAAATCTTCTTGAACTTACATAATATATATTTCATCTTAATCTTCTCATTGAAAAATTTTGATTCATTGAACTAAATTTGTAAAATCATCATATTTATCAAAGTTTCTCATTTCTCTCTTACTGTTTAATTTATTACAATCATTCATTAAAAGAGAGATATATATTGAGAAGATTTTTTGAACTTACATTTGATTGATTTCTTGTTCATCTTCTCATTGAAACACTTTGATTGAATCTAATTTTTAATTATCATATTCATTAAAGTTTTTCATCTAACACTTGAACTATCATTTATTACAATTCATTAAAGTGTTAGCCTCTATTAGTACTTAACTTGTCTGTATCATTTATCAAGAGAGAAATTTCGTTATAAAATCACTTTGATAAAGTGTGGGTCGTGTTGAAATACCTTAAAGATTAACATTGTATAAGGATCGATGCTCCTTGTTGTAAGTCACCGTGTGGATCATATTGAGGTCCCGTAAAGCTCAATAGTGTGGGTCGTGTTGAGGTCTCATAAAGCTCAACATAGTGAAGAGACCTTGCTCGTATCGGAGAGCTTGGTAATGGGGGACGTAGATCATTGCTTTGGATTGAACCTCCACAACTATATCGTTTGTATCATCCATCCCTTTTACTTATTGCTTTTATATTTGAGCTTATTATTTGAATTTATCTATTTTATTTTTACTTGATTGAATTTAGGTTAATTTACCGTTTTTACATTGTGCTCATTACTTAATCTTATTTGGTTTTGTACTTGTGCGTATTTGTTTAATTTTTTATTGGCTATTACATTAAAACTTGAGTTAATTTTCGAAAAAAATTAATAATCAATTCACCCCCCTCTTGGTTAGTCACTCTTGAACTTTCATATTTGACTCATTTCATCAGAAAAAATAGAAGGTCAAGGATTAAAAGGTCGAATTAGGGTTGAACCGATTGTGAAAAGTAAATAAATAAATATATGTATATATCTAACAAAAAAATTTAATTTTTTAAAATTAATTAATTAATATATATATATATATATATATATATATATATATATATATTAAGAAAAGCACTCATTAAACTTGGTTGCAACTAAATTTCGTATGTGAACTTCTAATATCAATAGAAAATGACACATATAATGAGGGGTTAAGGCGGATCCGAAGTAGAATATTTGGGTCATGTCATTTCTAAAGAAGGGGTTAAGGCGGATCCTTTAAAAATTGCAGCTATAATGAGGTGGCCTGAACCTAAAAATCCTAAAGCTTTGAGGGGTTTTTTGGGTCTGATCGGTTACTACAGAAAATTTGTAAAGTGTTATGGGAGTATTACAGTTCCATTAACTGCCTTACTGAAGAAAAAATCATTCAGTTGGAGTGAGGAAGCCAGACAAGCCTTTGCAACTTTGAAAGCAGCCATGGTAACCCTTACTGTCCTAAGGTTACCGAATTTTTCTAAATTATTTATAATTGAGTGTGATGCTTCATGGAATGGTTTAGGAGCTATGCTAATGCAGGAAAGAAGGCCTCTAGCCTATTTGAGTCCAACTTTGAAAAGCAAACACTTATTTCCATCCACTTATGAAAAAAGAGTTATTGGCTCTGGTCTTGGCAATTTGAAAATGGAGACATTACTTATTGGGGCACAGTTTCAAGGTGAGGACAGACCAACAAGTATTGAAACACCTCTTAGAGCAAAGGGTTGGCACACTCTTTCAAAAAAAATTGGTTGCAAAGCTGTTAGGCTTTGATTTCAGTGTTGAATATCGCAGTGGGAAGGGTAACAAGGCAGCAGATGCACTATCGAGATTATCTAATGAAGAGGAAGCCGCAAGTCAAGAGATGAACTTGACTGTTCATGGAGAGGCTAAGGCTATTAACATGGTCACAGTTAACTGGTGGGAAGGGCTCCATCAAGTGTACAACCAGGACCCCCAGTTGCAGAAGTTGTTCAACTCTTACCATCAGGGGGAATTGGACCCTCGTAAATACCAAGTCAGAGGAGAACTCCTATTTTATAAAGGGAGGTTACACTTGGGAACTCTAAAGGTGCAGCAAGAACAAGTAATGCAATAGTTCGACAATAGCCCCGTGAGAGGTCACACAGGATCACACAAGACATACTCCAGAATTAAAAAGGAATTCTTTTGGCATGACATGCAGAAGGATATCAAAAAATATATCAGAGAATGTGAGGTATGCCAAAGAAACAAGACAGAGAATCTCAAGCCAGTAGGAGCTTTGCAGCCACTATCGATACCAAGCAAAGCATGGGTGGATATCAGCAAGGACTTCGTAGAGGGCTTTCCTCTATCCAAGGGTTACAGTGTGATTATGGTCATAGTAGACAGGTTCGGCACGTACATCCATTTCATACTACTGGCTCATCCATATACAGCTGCAATAGTAGCAAAGGCATTTATGGATAATGTATTCAAGTGACATGGCATTCCACAGGGCATAATCAGCAATAGAGATGCAATATTCATAAGCCACTTTTGGAAGGAAAATTTTTATTTAAGTCGAACAAAGTTACTGATGAGCTCGGCATACCATCCCCATACGGATGGACAAACAGAGGCAATGAACGAGTGGTTAGAGGGATACCTTCGGTGCTTTACTAGTGATAGACCCAAGGATTTGGCAAGTTGGCTAACTCAAGCTGAATGGTCATATAACACTTCAGAACACTCCTCAAGAAAGTTTAGCCCCTTCGAGGTTGTGTATGTTCAAGAGCCACCTCAACTCCTTCTGTACGAACCCGGATCAACGGCGATGCAAGCAGTTGAAGAGGAGATGAGGAGTCGTGACTTTATTTTTCTCTGGTACGAGAAAACCAACATACCAAAATTCCGAACCTTTCTCCTGAGGTTCCTGTTTGACTACGACCACCACGGAAGGTCATTTGAGCTCTTTCACGAATCGCTGCCTCCACCCTTAATGCAGCCTCTACCAACATACCAAAATTCTGATGCCCATGTGCGGTAACCATAGGTCGAATGTCGGCTCTCAATCCTTGCTCGAACCGTCTACACCTATCTCTTTCCTCAACAACTAAGGCACTAGCATACTTAGACAGTTCTACAAACCTTACATGATATTCAGCAACAGACATCGACCCCTGAACCAATCTTAAAAATTCATTTTGTTTTGCATCCCGATAGAATGGAGGATAGTATGTTTCATAAAAAGCTTCCTTAAACATAGTCCAGGTCAGGGTATCGACCTCGAAATAAACCCCACCAATCTGCAGCTCCTCCTTTCAGTAAAAATACGGCAAGGCGTAATTTCTTTTCATTTGAACATTCCATCACATCAAATATACTTTCCAACGTCTTCATCCAAAGCTCAGCATCAACTGGATCAGGTGTACCCATAAAAGGTTTTGCCCCAAGTTTCATAGCCCTCTCAATAGAGTTATCTCTATCAGAATTGGGTAGAAGGGAAGCAATAGCAGCAACTATTCTGTCGGTGGCATGGTCAGGTTGCACCTGAAACTAATGAACAGATTCTACAGCGCCACTGGCCCCTTCAACATGTCCTCCCTCAGGAGCATCACGAGCTTGAGATACTGGATTTTGTTGCCTACGAGTTCTGCGACCACTACGCATGATTTACCTACAATAATGTAGGATATATGAACATCAGAGTGTTACCTATAAACTCTAGGACCATGCTCTGATACCAATTGACACGACCCGTCCCGAATCCCCCTAATGGACTAGACACGTGTCGTGTGCCGATGGTAAATACCAGCTAAATGCCGGACCCACCACCAAGGCAATCGTGATCTACTTTGACTGTGACATATATTTATAAAAAATTTGACAGAGTTTCCCCTGAAATATTGACAAATCCAACCTAAACATCAACAAATACTTCATATAAACATTCATACCAAAAACTTAGACCACCACATCTACCAATACCATCACAACAAAACAAAATGAAACCAACTTCGACCGACTACATCTACTACAACCATTATGTCTACATGTAAGCATTACATCCATTGTAATACTCAACAACAAAGTGCACCTTAACAAAATACTAGACAAAATATTAAATACATAAAACCCCCAACAAATCATTACATGCCATGATAAAGTTAAAATCATACAACTAAATGATGATGACCAGGCTCTGAGACTTCAACAGGCTTTCCAAGTATCTCAAGTTCAGCAGCCTCCTGATAGGAAAAACATAACAAATTATATGAGCTTGTAACTCAGTGAGTGGATAATTTTGCAAACAAATATCCTTTTTCCATTCATGTTAACTTTCTGAAAATCTTTATATTTTAGCAACTTTAAAAACATTCTGAAAGCTGGTAAACTTTTAGAATTAAATATAATGGAATCATAAAAACTTTTATTTTATAAACTACATAAACTAGATTCTGTATTCTGAAATCTGATAAACTGTATAACTCTGAAAATCTACAACTGAATAAGCATAATATGATATAAAGTGTCACACCAATAAGTACCCCAAAGAATAGCCTTACTCATGTACAGAGTAATCTCAATGTACAAGGCAAAGCCATTCAAATCTGATAATCTGATAATCTGGTCATACGTACGCAGAGCTGCCCCAAAGGCTAAGCACCCCAGTACACGGCCCAAAGCCTATGTGTGTACAAGAGTGGGTCCCAAAGACCTCTGATAATCTGGTCATACACTGTGGAAACACATTCAGATCAGTGCAGAGCGGGTAAAATCACCATATCTGGTCATACACTGTGGAAACACATTCACACAAGTGCAGAGCGGGTAAATCACCTGGGTACTTTTTGGAGGTTTTAAAAATAACTATAGATATATTAAAATATGTAATACAAATATAACATGCTGATAAAATGATTTACCTGAGCTGAATTTAACTTTAAAAAAAAATATGATTATAAAATTTACTTTATTATGAAAATCATGCTTCCTAAATCCATTGTATGAAATAATTAACTGTTGAATCTAATAAAAATTTGATAAATACTAATTTCTGAAAAATAAGTTTTTCCACTCACAGTTTACGAGCTACAAGCTAGATTGACTGATAAACGTTTCCAATTTCCTCGTCACCACCTGAAGCACGAGATAATAACCAACTTAACCACTAACAAAACAAGAACTCTTAATATCTAATGCTATACTATTTAAACAAATTTTCTCGATACTTGAAGAAATTTCCCAATTTATTCATTTACGCCATAGGGATTAATTACACCTTCTACTCCATTTACTAATAATTAATTCATCGACATAACCTTCATTCCAAGCATAATATAATACTTACTCAATTAAGAGACCACTAGTGACTATAATTCCACCAATTAAATTTTCTTTTATCCATAATTCATACATCCCACTAAGTATTTCATCAACCTCATCATTACTCACCAATTATCCTTACTTAATAATCCACTTGAGAATCTAGGGTTTACTAAAAACTGAAATTTATTAACATAATGAAATTGAAAATTAAATAATCAATAAACTTGAGCTCCAATCGCACCTTTATTCCAAAAATTCGAAATTTTCGAACCAAATCAAAACCCTAGAAATTTAACATAATATAATCTCTACTCCATGAAGAAAATAAAATCATAAGAATAAAATTCAAGGTTAAAATACCTCTTTACCCTTTTTCTTCTTTTTCCTCTCTTTCTTCTTCCTTTTCTTCTCCTTTTTCCCCTTCTTTCCACGTTTTTTCTCTTCTCAGCCGGGTTCCTCACCTTCAAGTGTGTGTAGTGTGTGATTTCAAATGAAAAAGGTGGGTCAAAAGTCTATTAAAATGGTCCAAGTCCTAACTTTGCAAAATAAACCCCTCAACTCTCATATAAAAATTTATTTGGCCCTTATAACTCTCATTATTAGAAAAGAATTCCCACAACTTAAAATATATCCAATTAAATCCTCAAGTATTGCAAATTTATTAAATAAACACCACCAAAATAATTTTTTCTCATTTTAGTCCTTATTTGACTTGACTTTGACTAGTCAACTTTTGAATTTGACTAAAAGAAAACTTGGTTGTAACAATCTTACCTCCTTAAAGAATTTCGTCCTCGAAATTCAACTTGCAACTAGCTAGTCACTGAATAAATGGGGATATTGAGCACGCATTTGATCTTCATTCTCCCATGTAGCCTCTTCCAGCGTCTGATTCTGCCAAATAACCTTCACAAGTGCAATTGTCTTGTTCCGTTGAATCTGCACATTTCTGTCTACAATTCTCACTGGCTCTTCTATATAAGTCAAATTCTCCTTCAACTGAACTGGTTGAGCCTCTAAAATATGGGAAGGATCTGGAATGTACTTGCGAAGCATAGAAACATGAAAAACATCATGGATCCTGGATAATTCACCCGGCAGATTCAAACGATATGCAACTGGGCCAATCCGCTCAGTAATTTGATAAGGTCCAATATATCGTGGGCTCAACTTGCCTCGTTTTCCGAATCTCAACACCCATTTCCAAGGCGACAATTTCAAAAACACTCTATCTCCAATTGCAAATTCAAGATCTTTCCTGCGCCTATCTGCGTAACTTTTTTGTCTATCTTGTGCTGTCTTTAAATTTTCCCTGATCAATTTCACATTTTCTGAAGTCATTTGAACCAATTCAGGGCCCAATAACTTTCTCTTACCAGCTTCATCCCAACACACTGGCGTTCTGCACTTTCTACCATATAAAGCTTCGAAAGGAGCCATTTCTATACTGGAGTGGTAACTGTTATTATAAGCAAACTCCATCAAAGACAAATGAGTATCCCAGCTACCCTTGAACTCCAAAACACAAGCCCTCAACATATCCTCAAGAGTCTGTATGGTCCTCTTTGACTGACCATCTGTCTGAGGATGAAAAGCTGTACTAAAATGTAGCTTAGTACCCAAAGCTTCTTGCAAACTAGGCCAAAATTTAGATGTAAATCGAGGATCTCTATCTGATACAATAGATAAAAGAGTACCATATAAACTCACTATTTCGTCCACATACAGCTTTGCCAACTTATTTAAAGAATAAGTAGCTTTGATCGGTAGAAATTTAGCAGTCTTGGTCAGACGATCTACAATAACCCAAACACCATCATGACCATTCTGAGTACGAGGAAGACCAAATAAGAAATCCATTGTAATGTGCTCCCACTTCCACTCTGGAATAGGCAATGGCTGTAAAAGTCCTGTTGTTTTATGACGAACTGGCTTTACCTGCTGACATATAAGACATTTAGATACAAAATCTGCTATCTCTCTCTTCATACCAAGCCACCAGTAATGCTCTTTCAATATGTGATACATTTTAATACTGCCTGGATGCATAGCATAAGCAGAACTATGTGCCTCTTCCAAAATCTCCTTCTTCAATTCTGGGATATCTGGAACACATAATCTATTACCCATAACCAGTGCACCATCATCTCTTATTACATAATCTGTTCTTAGCCCAACACTAACTTCTGCTTTCAATGTTCTCAGTGTTGGATCTTGAGATTGAGCTTCTCTAACCTTATCAATCAAAGTAGGCCTCACCTGGAAATAAGCTAATATCGCACCTGAAGTAGTAACTGACAATTGAGCATGCAACTTTTTAAACTCGCCCATCAGAGAAGCACATACTGCACTAGATGGAGAGGAAGAACCAATCTTTCTACTGAGAGCATCTGCAACTACATTAGCTTTCCCTGGATGGTAGTCAATCTTGCAATCATAATCCTTTATCAATTCCAACCATCTTCTTTGTCTCAAATTCAATTCATTCTGATCGAAGATATACTTCAAGCTTTTATGATCAGTAAATATTTGACATTTTTCACCATAAAGATAATGTCTCCAAATCTTCAGTGCTAACACCACTGCAGCTAACTCCAAATCATGTGTTGGATAATTCAACTCATGCTTCTTCAATTGTCTTGAAGCATAGGTTATAACCTTTCCATTCTGCATTAAAACACAACCCAGTCCTTGGCGTGAAGCATCACTATAGATCACAACTCCTCAACTCTCATATAAAAAGGTGGGTCAAAAGTCTATTAAAATGGTCCAAGTCCTAACTTTGCAAAATAAACCCCTCAACTCTCATATAAAAATTTATTTGGCCCTTATAACTCTCATTATTAGAAAAGAATTCCCACAACTTAAAATATATCCAATTAAATCCTCAAGTATTGCAAATTTATTAAATAAACACCACCAAAATAATTTTTTCTCATTTTAGTCCTTATTTGACTTGACTTTGACTAGTCAACTTTTGAATTTGACTAAAAGAAAACTTGGTTGTAACATCGAACCCTTGCAGATCATACGAAGGATCGACAAGGTCGCTTATAGACTGGATCTACACAAAGAATCCAAGATCTATCCGGTCTTCCATGTCTCCTTCCTCAAAAAGAAGCTCGGAGCCCAAGTAAACCCTAACCCTAAGTTGCCTTCTGTCATGGATGATGGCATACCAGCAGTTGAACCAAAGAAGATACTCGAAAGAAGACTCAAGAGAAAGGGGAACAAAGTTAGGGCAGATCTTTTAGTTCAGTAGAAAGGATCTAACAGAGAGGATGCGATTTGGGTGAGTTAATTGTTTCAACAGTCACTGAACTTTGCAATGTGTCACATTTCACTAACCGAACTTTGAGTTGCACACAAATACTCACTGAACTTTGAACAATTGCACTCCGTTACTCACCGTCTTAATTCATTCCACACGATTTGCCTGCATGGAGGACGTTTTCGACATTTGACAGTTAAATGACACCAATTCAACGTTAAATCGGCCATGTCATTAATCCCTAAACCCCCAAACACGCCTCATCCATTTTTAACACAATTTAATATTCACGGCATGTACTAAAATCGACCTTCCAAATTTCGACCGTCGTAGAGAGACTAAGGTTTCATCTCATACTTTCAGTGTTAAAAATTGTCATTTAACTGCCAAATGTCGAAGACGTCCTCCATGCAGGCAAATCTTGTGGAATGAATTAAGACGATGAGTAACGGAGTGCAATTGTTCAAAGTTCAATGAGTGTTTGTGTACAACTTAAAGTTTGGTTAAAACGTGACACATTGCAAAGTTCAGTTGAAACAATTAACTCAATTTGGGTAGATGTCGAGGAGTTGCGAAGGAAATATCCAGAACTCGTGGGTGAGTTCTTCTGCAGATGGGGGCCGTGTTACACACCTAAGTTATTTGGGAATTGTAAGGGCTACGCGGAGAAGGGAATTATTCATTTTGTTATGGTCATTTATGTAATTCTATCTTTATTTCAGTTTGGGTCTTAGAATGTGTCAATGGTTGTTAGAGTAAAAGGGCCTCTGGCCTTTTAGTGGGTAGTTTCCAACCTTGCACTACTTTGTGCACGTAAAGGGGGTATTTGCAGTTATTTCTAGATTGTATTGTCTATTTAATCTAGAATTTCCTATGAATGAGATCATCATTTGAATCTCAATTGTGCCGTATGCATCTGTGGAGGTTTTCTGGCTCTTCAAATTGCCAGATTTACTTGATTTCACTATTAGGACCATATCATTGATCCCCAATTCTCCGTAAAGTCAGATTAATAATAAAAAAAAAATGAGAGAGAGATTGCTAGAGGGAACCAAAAAGAGAGGCTAGAGAGAAAAAAAAAAAAAAAAAAAAAAAAAAACAATTTGAGAAATGGGGAACGCGGAAGAGAGAGACGAAGTGGGGAAAGCGATGCTATTATTTAGGATTTTCAATATTTTGAATAGTGAATTTTCAAAAAAAATTGGATTAAAAAAAAGGAAAATATTTTGGTTTACTTGCATAATTTTTTTTATTATGTGATTGTGGTTGAAAATGAGTATGTAAAAAAATTAGTGTTAAAATTAAAAAAAAAAGGTCAAATAGGGGCCAAGATGAAGGTGGGCTTGGGTGTGAAATATGAAGAAATTTCTTTTTCTTTTTTATTTATTTATATTTTTTTTTTGTTTGGTTTCTTTTTACTTAATTTTCTAAGTTGAAAATTGTATTATTAATTTACCTTTTTAAAAGACAGTCAAATTATGGTCAACTAATGGATTTGGACTTCTATCGCATATTTTAAAAAATAATTTGGAATGTATTTACTATGATTTAAATGTTTGAAATTGTAATGTACTTTTTAAAAGTTCAGGACCTTCACTGCAAATTTTCTTATAATTACACCACACTTAAAATATTGTTTTATCGACTAAAATGAGGACATAAATAATGGTCCATTGTAAATTCTTTTCCTCTCTCTCATTTTTACTTACACCACAAAACCTTAACCTCACACACTTACAAACCAATATGAATGATTACGACATAGTCTATACAAAATATTCCAAAAATATCTTCTTCTTTTTTACTTATTTAAACGTAGGAAACGTTGCTACAAACTTGCGAATATCACGACAAGGAAACTAAAAACAAAGTACAATAGTCATAAAGTCAAACATTAGGAAACAAGTCCAACTAATAAACTGTACTTTAAAAATGGTTGTGTGAATCCAGGAAAAAATTTAGCACGAATTAATACGAGAAAAATAAATTAGCAGGGACTAATATGAAAAAAAATTAAAATTAAAAAAAAAAATTATTAGTATTTTGGGCTGGAGGTTCGGGCTATAACCCAATCCAGTCCGATCCTAAATTCGCCCCTGCACATGATGCGGTGATATATAATTAGGTCAGAATTTCTTCAACAAAAAAAAAAAAAAAAAAAAAAAAAAAAATACACACACACATACTCACACACTAACTGCCTCCTTCTCTTTTTGACACCTCGTCTATATAACTGCGTATTTACAAATAGCATTATTCTTTAAAAAAATTACATCTATCATCTTTGATTTGAATGGAAATGGTTCAGAAAATGAGACCACGACCATGACCTCAACAATGAGGCTAGACGAAAGAATGAAAATCTACTTTTCTTCTTTTTCCTTGTTCTAATTTCTTCTGTGTCCAAATACTCCGAAAATAATTTATATTTTTGCCATTTGTTCTACGGCAGAAATTGAGTCTTCAAGGCTCTTTGAAATTTCAAACTTGTGTTTCTTATTTCCCATGGTATCAAGGGCGGAGCCAGGAATTCATCGTATGCTAACTAGGTTGGACAAACCAATTTATTTATTTTTTTGGTGGACAATGGTGGGCTACAGCCCACCACTAGCTTTGCCAGTGCATGGTATTGTTCTCTTCTCCGCCTTAACGTTGGTGCTTTTTACTGTGCTTTCTTCCCCTTTGGTGCAGTTACCCTTAGGGATATCAATGAAATGAGTTGAGCCAATTTTTGAACCAAAACTTGAAGCTCGGGCTCGGTTTAAGTAAAAATGGTTTCACATTTTTCAACTCTTGAAATTTCATATCAATGACATCATAAAAGAATTCCACACAGAAGTATTGGAAAATTCGTTTCATGTGAGTAGAATTATTTCGGGACATCGGAGAAGTTGGGAGACAAAAAGTGAAAGACAAAAACTCTTGTAAATGGAAAAAAGTGAAGTGTAGCTTCCATTTATCGAGCAATAAAATACGATAGACGAACAATAAATAAACCTTATTTGTTCATTATATATTTATTGAAAAAATAAAATTGCATAAAAATAATTTTGTAGCTGAATATAAACTCATTGAAACTAAAATTTATCATATTATGGTTTGTTGTAGTAAATATAACTTTATTCCCAAAGTGCACCAAACTCTTGTGCATGCTAATGTATGCAATATTTGTCCATAGAGAGACATCCTAATTTCACAAATATAGCTAGGTAGCCACTTTTCTGCAATCTAATTGGCTACAATAAATCTAGCTCGGCATAAAAGGACCCATCACTATAGATGAATAACATGTTGAGAAACAAGATTGGTTTTGACTCTTTTAATTATTGGACCATACAACTCTTACTTTCACTCCCGTACCAAAAACATCAAGCCTCAAGGGAATGAAAATGAGTGCTTGGTGTTTGTGAAATAGTTTTTAGATTGAGGATTAGTATTCTGGCATTCAAAAGGAAAAACGCAACCATTACTTGTACGCAGCAAACAAAACCTAGTTTGTATTAGACTGCAATTGCATGAACTTTGTTGGTACAGTGCACAAACAAATTTTGGCATTATTATCAATAAAGAAAAATAAGTTATAACTTTGTTCATATATTGAGTATTAAGTGCTCAACTTGGGACACAAATTTAACCTAGGAGTTCGAGTGAAAAGGCCTTTTAGTAACTTAAAATTATACAGTTATAGTAATAGTAGCAGTAGTAGAACTGGAGGCCTATAGGGTCAATTGACCCCCCCCCCCCCCCCCTAAATTTTTTTTTTTTGTTTATTATTATTTTTATTAAAAGGTACACTTTAAATTTTGATTGTGACCCCCTAATCAGAGGCTGAGCTAGCTATTTGGAGTTGGAGGTCTCAGAATTGAAGATATAGAGGTGAAGGGATGGGGGGCTACGAGGGTTCAAATATTTTAAGAAAGTATAAAGAAAGTACTTTTTGAGTATCAATCTTTAATTTAGCACAATCATACCTTGTTACAAGCGTTCTTTTCGAGTTCTCATACCTTATTAAATAAAATCATTAAAATCATCAATCACTTTTGATCAAATCATGCTTATTTCTAAACCTGTTTTTCTTAGACAGCTAATCAAAGTTAGAGTCGTTGGTGATTATAAGTTTTCCAATTTTCGACCTTAGGAAAAAGTAAATAGTATAAATACCATCTAGAGCATTTGCAAATCATCAAATCAAAGTTTCGAGAACTAGAAATTTTTTTTTTCTACTAATGACTGAAAATCCTAAGTTCTCTGTTTACGTTGGTAAGTTTATCTCAATTTCTTGTTTAATTCATCTCTCAATAATTTTTTTTTTTTTTTTTTTTTTTTTTAAAAGTCAAAAAATTGGGGGGTCCGGCCCCCACCACCCCGGACCCCCCTCTCTCCTCCGCCAGTGCTCCTAACCTAAGTTCTCTGGGTCCACACCTGAGTAGCAGTTAAGGGAAACTGTGTTTTAGCATTTGTATTAATGTGTGCATATGTTATGATAGAATATAAAACTTTTTTCTTTCCGTTTGATTCTCATTTTTTTGAAGAAAAAAATATATTTTAGAATAGTAGATTAATGGAGAATGTACGGTTGAAAAATAAAGAAATTTTTTGATATACGAGAAATATTATTTTAATGAAGAATGTGTAGTTGAAAATAAGAGAGAAAAAAGTATTTTAATAAAAATAGGAATCAAACGAAGTAGTTAGTAGTGCTCTTTGACTTTGAAATTCTAATATTTTAGCTAATAAATTTACAAATACAAATAATGAATTCTCCTTCTCTTAGTCAACTCAAACTTTTAAACTAATGGTTACTATTTCGAAGTTTTTTTTGCTCCACACACATTTCCATCGGACTCGGAAATTCACCAATTAGACAACACACGCATGTCAAGTCATCATAATTGCATACTCTTCAAATGAGACACTACAATGTGGCAAATTGTATGTAATTATCTCATCTAATAATGTAGGGTCACATTAAAGTTTTGATTGGAAGGCCAACAATGGTTTCAATATGTTGGAGCCCATTTTAACCTCATAATCCTGTAATCCTTTATTAGACTAGACATTTAAGAAAAGAAGAAGGGTATTTGTGGTCCTCTTCATATTCTTGCTCACTCTCTCCCTATCCTCAACTCAAGTTTCATTTTCTTTATTTTCTCCCACTTGTCCATACACCTTTATCCTAATTTCTTTTTCCTAGAGGAATGGAAACAAACAAAGCAGAAGGAAAGAGGGTTGCCAAGGTAGCCACATTGGTTAAGGAAGAGGAAGAGGAACAGGAAGAGGAACAGGAACAGGAACAGGAAGAGGAACAGGAACAGGAACAGGAAGAGGAAGAGGAAGACGAAGACGAAGACGGGGAAGATGAAGACGTTAAAAATAAGAAGAGGGCATTGACTCTTACCTCAATAAGGGCGTCGAGTGCAGGAGGATCCACACAGCCTTATTGTCGGGTACAAGACTGTACTGTGGATATGACCGGTGCCAAGCCATACCATCGCCGGCACAAAGTTTGTGAGTTTCACGCCAGGGCACCTGCAATTCTTGTTGCTGGGCTTCAACAACGTTTCTGCCAGCAGTGCAGCAGGTTCAAATATTAAAAAACTTGCAAGTAATTTGATTACTTTCTATCTGTTTCTGCTTACTTGTTTGGATATTCTGACAGGCCTAGAGCTCCTAATTTTTGGTTAATAGACATAACAACAAACTGATCAGTTAACTGAAAGACGGCAAATAAGGCAGTGAAGTATTTTGTGCAATACAGCAACAGAAATTTAGATAACACTATATTAAAACTTACCGTAAACATAGAATAACTAATAAATTAATCAACTAAAGAAGAAGCAACGGGAATCATTTGCTATAAAAGAAGAATATTTTGAAGAAGGCCTTGTAAATGACAGTAGTTGTGCAAGATTATCAGTTCATAAATGGACATTTTTGCAATATTATGAATCTCATCATTCCCATATATAACCTACTTGAAATATAGATCCGAGGCTAATTAATTTCTTCAAAGTCGGAGCAGAGTATGACAGTAGTCCCAAACCGAATGTAACCAAATGAGGAGGTCTTATGAAGAGATTAATATATCAATCGTGCTAGCGATACATCGAGGTGTACTGAATAGTGTACACCCCCCTCACATAGGTGGAGGGCCCACGCAAATAAAATACAATTAATTCGAGTGGGCCCCTCACCCATGTGAGGAGGATGTACACCATTCGGTACACCTCATTATGTACAAATAGCATTTTTGTTAATATATAGTGCATGTCACTGTAGTCTGTAATTGATAACAAGTAAACAGAATTTAAATGGACAAAGATTCAAGTTCATAAATTACAAACAAGCTTGTAAATGGACACCCTCAGATTCAAAATCCCAAAACAAACTCAGCCCAGCAAGTACCCCATAACAAACTCATACATAGGAATTTCATCATACACTATTAAGACGTCTGAAGAATTATCATGACTCATAAAAATAAAAATAGTTTTACCCATGTATGAATCCCATTTTTTCCAAATCTTATTTTTCTTAGCCTCCTTTTCAACCACACATTTTTCAATAAAATAATATTAAATGCAAATCCAAAATTTTTCCTTAATTTTTAACCACGCATTCTCCATCAATCAACTATTCAAAATACATTATTTCCTCCAAAATGAGAATCAAACTATTCTCGAACAAACTGATTCGGCTGTCTACATTTCTTTTTATTTGTAATTTAACTGTTTCCAATTGCTACAATACTCAAATCACCTGGGCCAACATAAGCATAAAAAGGCAAAACGGGCTTCATTTGTGTGGTTAACCGTTAACGTATTGCATTCCGCAGGTTTCATGCAGTATCAGAATTTGATGAAGCTAAAAAAAGTTGCCGTGGGCGCTTGGCGAAGCACAACGAGCGACGCCGCAAAAGCTCGAATGATTCTCTTTGAGAAAGGGCACGTTGAAATGATATTAAATTAATCACCAAGAAATGGTGAAATTAAGGGAATTCTCGTAGAAACTCATATGGAATGCTCTCTCTCTTCTGTCAATTGCTGGATTTTTCACATCAACTGTTGCAGTTTATCAATCAAATAATACAGAGCACGTTTGGATTTAACATCAAAATTTACTTATATGTGCATGGACGTGTTGTTTGGTACTCCAACGTGCTTACAATTTACATTTGGATTACATTATTATTTGACTATCATACTTTTTTAAAAAAAAAAAAATGAATTTACGTGCATAATATTTTGTTGTGTGACTGTATGGTTAAAAATAAGTATGTAGAAAAAAAAGTTTAAAAAATATGATTCTCAAATGGGGCTTAAGTAATGATTTATTAAACATTGTTAGTTGCTTAGCATGTGCAAAGGATCGAAACGACTCGTAGGGTCCCTTTTGTGTCCCTCCATTATGGGACCAATATAGGGGATACCCTAAGATACCTTCCCTTCTTCGTAAATGTGGGGGAGGCCAACTAAAAATATTATTTAACCCTAGTTTGACCCAGATAAAAATCAATTTTTTAGTAAATTTTGTTAAAAGTTGTTGGAATGTGTGGTTGAAAAATTGTGAGGTCATAAAATATGCGATTAAAATTAATTATTGATTTTAACTTGAATTTTAATCAAAAATTTTAATTGAACCCTTGTTTGGCAGAAATTGTGTTGCAAACTATACGATCCATAAGGGAGATTTGCAATCCTAAAAGTCAGGTCATGTATTTGTATGCCTCAGATTGCATTTCTCTCTAGTTGGTATTGAAGTCATTTCCCTCGTTGGATTATGTGTATTGTTAAAACAAAATATTAGTATAATGGCACCAGTGAGAAAATGATTTTCTAATGGCTTCTGAAAATCCCTCACAACTTCATATTACTACATCTACTCCATCTCGTCTTCCTATATTATCTCCATCCTCTTCATCTTCCTTCAGAAGATCCCCATCTTCTCAGATGGATTATCTTTATAAGATATCCTACTTAGATGAATCAGATAAAATATCTCCTACCAGTCTTCCTCTTGTAAATCTACTACTCAAAACCACGACAATCTTTCTCTAAATCTGTCTGAAGCCTAATTTCTCCTCAGAAAGCTCAAGTAAAAGAATTTGTATAAACTACAAAATTCGATCAACACTTCCTTCCTGCCACAGAACAATAGCAGTTTATCACTTTGAAGATTCCATCACATCTTCCAAACATCTGGTCATCGAAAGGATATATACACCTCTATTTCGGAGCTGTAAGATTTGCTCTTACCCTCCATGGAAGAAATGGTATTCCCACAATTTCAATAATTGCACTATTTGACACAAGATTTGCAAAATATCAGCATGTGTGCAAAGGAACTGTCCTTGTAACCATGTTTCCAAACTTTAACATGCACATTTTAGATCCACAACTGCTTTCTGCTCTAAAGGTCCAGATCCAGATAGTTGGGGTTGTACCATCTTTAGTCACATACTGTGCGACTTTTCATTATCAGATGATATATAGAATTCAAAATCATTCCCTAGATTTCGCTGTTCCCCAAAGAACAGAAGATGCTCTATTTCTTCAAATGGACACTGAACATGTTTCTAGCAACACCAACATTCCAAGACAAATCCTACGAGTTGAACTGGCTAAACTTATTCTTGAGTTTTGGATTACAAGCTATGAACAATTTCATAAATCAGCCAAAGAATCGACCCCTATACAATCCAACCAACACTATTTCAAAAAGAAATCTAATGGATCTATCGAGATCTATTTTAAGAAGGACCAAACTCAAAAAGACCACATTGCTTTCCAACTCAGTTTGCATTCATAGAAAATATCCCTATTTATGCATTTGATTCAAATGGAAAACCTATCTACGCTAGAACTGATGATTCTAGCCATGATTTTTGGGATGTTGTTTTGTACCAGTTGTTTGAGCACTGGAGTTGATTATGAGCCTTCTTCTCCTTCTTAGGAGAAGAAGATCAAGGAAAAGAAGTCAACAAAAGCTTCACAGGGCCTTTGAAAATAAAGAACCTATTGTTGGATTGCTTGGAGAACCTCTGGTAAATTTGATTATTATGTCAAATTTACTCCTCCGTCCAGAACAAATGAACCAAACGTTCCATCTGGATGGGATGATGATGATGATAATTACTGTCGAAAGTATAAACAATAGGCTTGGAAGGATCATGATGAGGATCCAAAGCCATTAAATACTAGTGTCGTATCTGCAACTATGTTTCATTCTCCAATAAATCTCACTCCCATGGAGAATTTTGAGAAGGACCAAACCGATTACGTGTGGAAAGTAAAAAATCCAAATACTAGAAAAAGGTGATGGATCAGTTGACAGGATTTCTCCAGCAGAAGCAGTGTACTGAACTGGCAATCCGAAATGCCATAAGACAAAATTCACTCCTCAAAAAGATTGACGAAAGTCAACAAATAATTGAAATGACTCTTAAGCAACAAGTTGCTACATTAACCTCCCTCATTGAAGCTTGCAAACAAAGAATAGAGACTGTTCATAATAAAATCATGACCCTTCTAGCCAAACGACTCCCATTTGATGACCAAGAAAAAAGAAATCAGGCATTTAAAAAACCAATTGACCGATATGGAATCCCAATCCTTCTTCCCTTCCAGCACTATTAGCTTTCCTCCTCATCAATACAATCTACAACATATAACCTAGCCACCTCAGAAAAAACACCAAACTATGGAATTGTTTCTTTGTTCACTCTTGAAAAATATGAAAAATAAAATAAAAAATGAGGCCACCTAAAGTCACAAGGCGACAATCACAAATAGCCAAACTCTCAAAATCCATAGACAACCTTTCTCAAAAATCATCGCAAATGATGATTAAAAAAAACTCCATTTCCACCTTCCTAGAAAAATGTTAAATCCAGAACCCAACTGTATTCCAACTTTCACCCATTTTCATAACTAAAGGCACCAGCTCTAAGTCCTGTGAAACTTTTTTAGATGAAGATTACAATCCTTTATATATGGCTGACGAAACACAAATGGGTCCAAAAGTTGAAGAATCATCTGGTGAAGCATACTCTGGACAACATGATGATGAAGATTTGCCCGACGTAAAAGAAGGCTAGACAATTACAAATAATTATTATTCTTAACATATTAATTTATCTGTCAAATTCACTCTTGATAATATACCACCTTCTCAATGGAGATTGAGGTTACAAGAAATGTTGGCATGGGGTACTGCAGAATTGATAAAACCTGATATGATGCATAATATGGTCATTTGAGGAGTTCTAGCCAGGCTTATGGGCCTTATGAAAGAATGATTTATATCCCTTGGAAGCTACAGATAACGGCAATGGGCAAAATACCCAGGATCTTGAAAACTTCTTTGATAATCTACACTGGAAAATTTGTGGAATTGTGAAAAACCAGACCATGCGAAAGAAAAGGTCTGCGAAGAATTCTTCCAATTAAAATGTTGTTCCTACAAGCCAAAAGATTTGGAAAAATATTTTAAGGAAATTATGAAACGATATTATATTCTTGGAAGACTTGATGATACTAATCTCAAACAAACATACCTTGAATCTCTTTCACAACTCCTTGGTTAAGTAACCTGTAGAAACATATATTGGAGAACTTCACAATTGGGTACTAAAAACCTTGAAAAAACTCTGCAACCAAAGGAAATTCTTCAGAGACTTCAACATAAAGGGAAAACAATTTGGCAAAACTTGTGATTAGCCAAATTTGAAAATCAAATGTAGACGTGTCGAAAGAGAATGTGAATACTCAAAGCCCATAAATTCAAAAGCATGAGTTTCAAATCCAGTAAGAAAAGGAAAAAATTTCCAAGTTTACTCCGAAAAATAGATTTTTCAAAAAAAAGTTTTCACCAAGTAAGGGAAACAGATGTTTTATTTGTGACATAAAATGTCATTTTACAAAAATTGCTCTAGCAAAAGAAAAGACAAAATTCTCAACCAGATCCTTTCAATAGCTCAAGTTGATCTTGATGAAGAACATTTGGAATCATTGTTTTCAAATGAAGAACAACAGTCACTAGAAACTATTTTTGTTTTTGAATACCATGATGATACTCATAGCAATGATAATACTAAGAGTAGCGATGAAAGTATGCAGGAATGTTTCGGAATGCAGGCTATAAACATTTCTTTGGCAGTATCAATGATTGAAATCAAGCTTTTTTCAAGAAAGTATGAAAGACCCATTACAATTGCAACATTACTTGATGCAGGAGCGATATCCTCAATCCTTAACCCAACCATACTCCCAGAAAACATGTGGAAACCTACCAAAAGATCTTTCAAGCAGCCAATAATGAATACTTTGCCACATAACTCATTAGTAAACCAGTAACACTCCAATTCTTCCCTCAACTAAATATTTCTCCTCAACTACTTTGATCGTCATTACCAGGAAAAGATCTTGTCATTAGCTTTGATGTTATCAAACAGTTATTAAAAAGACGAGTTAAGGCTCTTTCAAAAGAACTTAAATTCAAATCCTATTTTATCCTTTACATTGAGCCAATCACATATTTTACCCTAATGATAACAACCATAACAAAAACCCTTATAAGAGATTGTTGTGCAGAATCTCACACAAATTTCCTTATCAAATGCACAAAGCCTCTTTGGAAAAACCCAGTGATGTGAACCCGACCAAGAACAAGTTTGGGAACCCATGAACAAGATGAATCCAACCCAAGAAAGCTAGAAATTACGCCGTGCAAAGATCAACCCGACCCGTACTAAGAACCGGAATTCCACACAAGAAATTCGACCCGTTGATTATTCAGAACAAGAACCGTGAAGTGGGAACGTCACAAAAGGACTGTGAAACCTTTTGATAAGTTCAATATTAGAACTTTAAGCCACCAAACAATTGGAAGAATAAAATTCTCAAATAATAGAAATCTCTCAAATAATTGTTCAAATGTGCCAACAATGAATAATGAATTTCCTATTTATACTAGACCTAAGAATTAAGGTAAACATGAAAAATCTAAAGTCCAAAAATAATAAAATTTGCTAAAATTAAGAAACCTAGTCAAAACAAGATTCTTGCGAAAATAAAAATAATCTGCCCGAATGTCCTTCTATGAGGCCGCATAGAAGGTTTCTATGCGGTCGCATAGAAGGGCTAAATTCTGCCTCTCAACTCTCTGTCGATAGTGTTGCGGCTGCATGCTCGGGACTACTTTGCGATCGCATAGTAGTCGATTTTGCTCCTTCCTTCGACTATTGATTTCGTGTTGCTCCAATTGGTTCCGGCCTTTGACCCCTTACGAAACTCGACCCTTGGCATGTTAACTTCAATCCCATGTGCTCCGTTTTTCAAGCATGCATTTGTATGGCTTTGTGCGACATTATTAACCCGAACTAGTCCCAACCGAGCCATTTGTATCTTTCTCGCGAACCTTGCATTCTCGTTCGATCTTGGTCTATCTCGGATCATATCACCCAGACTTCTTTATAACACCGCCCTTTATAAAGAATGAGGATCTCAATCCAACAAAAGCAAGTCACACAGGAATGAGTCACGATCATTTGGAGCTTGCCACAAAAGAATTGATTCAATTACAGTCAGAAAGGCTCATAGAACCCACTACATCACAATAAGCGTGCCAAACATTCTATGTTAACAAAAGAAGTGAGCAATTCAGAGAAAAATTAAGATTTATCATTTATTATAAGCTGTTAAATCATTTTCTTGCAGATGATAAGTTTCCTCTCCCAGATAAGAAAACCATGTTTGCAAATCTGGCAAAAGCAAAATATTTTCTAAATTTGATCTGAAAGCGTGTTTCTAGCAATTAGGGATCAAACCAGAAGAAAGGCACAAAAAGCATTTTGTATACCCAATCGACATTTTTATTGGATGGTTATGTCTTTTGATCTTAAAATGACACCTTCCTTATTTCAAAAGGCGGTGTTAAAAATCTTCCAGCCACTACTGAAAACAACATTAATTTATATTGATAATATCCTATTGTTCTCTGAGAATAAGGATATTTATGAGTTACTGCTCCAAAGGTTCACATAAATTGCTAGAGAATATGGGATCTTGTTGTCACAGAATAAGATGATTATTGCAGTATCTAAAATAGATTTTCTTGGGATGCATATCAAAAATGGTTGTTATATGCTCCAGCCACACATTGCTCATGAACTCCGCAAATTTCTCAATGAGAATTTGAAAAAAAATGGTAGGTCCAACAATTTCTTGGCGTAGTAAACTACATGATTGACTTCTTCAAACAGTTGGCCCCTGTTATATGACCTTTACAGGAAATGCTAAAGAAAAATCATCCGCAATGGTTATCCAAGAAAACTCGGTCCATTAAAAGAATCAAACAACAAGTCCATAACCTTCCAGCATTAAAAATTTCCACCGATGGAAAGAGAATTCTACAAACAGATGAGTGACTTATACTGGGGAGCGATGCTTCTAGAAGAAAAGGATGGTGAAACAAGAATTTGTGGCTACAAAAGTGGTATGTTCAAAGAATCAGACAAACATTATCATTCTACATTCAAATAGATTCTTGTTGTAAAATAGGGGATTGAAAAATTTCAGTTCCACCTTATTGGTCATAAATTTCTAGTAGAAATGGACATGGAGACATTTCCTCAAATGCTGAATTTCAAAAAGAAGCAGATTCCAAATTCACAACTTTTGAGATAGGCGGAATGGTTTTCCAACTTTGATTTTGAGGTCAAACATATCAAATGAAAACACAATCTTTTACCTGATTTACTCTCCAGAATAAAACATTCTATCCAACCACAAATCCCTACCATCCATATGATAAATACATCTTCAGTAAATCCACCCATCGAAAACTTTCCTCCTGGGCTTCAAACTCTCATCAAAAATCAAACTATCCATTTAAGGTTGAAGAAATTCATGCTAAAATACCAGTCCATTGTTTTTAGGAAAAATGGGATCCATCTTTTCAGACGGCTTGGCTTTCACCCAAAATATCCATTTTCAAATATTTTTTTATTTTAATCTAGAAATCTAACTATCCATTTAAGGTTGAAGGAATTCATGCTAACATACCAGTCCATTGTTTTTAGGCAAAATGGGATCCATCTTTTCAGACGGCTTGACTTTCACCCAAAATATCCATTTTTAAATATTTTTTATTTTAATCCAGAACAAATCCAAGAAAAATTTTCAAAAGAACTTTTGTGTTTTCTATGGTATCTTCTTGGGATGCATCAAATTGCAATATGTTTTAATGTTGATATCATGGTTTCATGGCTTTCCGAAAGAACTTCACAACTTTGGAAGGATTACCCAGGGTTTATTTCTCACTCGAACAACGAAGTTGTAAGATTTTTTTAATGGTTTTATCCTCTCTCACACTAGAGAGAAAGAATTCAAAATTTTTATTTAAAATTCAAAGATCTTAGAACTTCGTCTGTTAATGTCCATGTAATACTAAATCAGGATACTATAAACATCTCCCTCATGTGCGAGAATATGTGGTCCAGCAGTTCAATCTTCACAAAGAATGGGAAAGATATCCTCAAAAATTCAGAACATTCAAGAGAAAGATGGTAGAAATTAATCAAACAATCCCTCCAGAAATTTGGCATAAGATTAAAGATGATGCTCCATTGGAAACTCTTCCAATGGACTACGCTCAAAGGATTCAACAGGACATTCAGGCTCATATGGAAAGTTTAAGCCAAATCCACAATTGGTATCCAATTATCCCCCCTGAAAACTATCATTTTAACGATTGTTGGAACCAATTGTATTTGGGACAACCAACACAGAGTTTGGGACAGACAGCTAAGTACTCAAAAGATGCTTTTGAATGACACCAACTTAGAGAAAAACTTCGAAAAATGCTAAATGAAAATGTTCTTTGTACTACTCTTTACACTGGACGCGAAAACCCACATCTCATGAGAAAAAGAGGAAAAAAAAAACAGATATTACAATAAGAAACAAGCTCAAACCATCAAGCCAGCCTGAACTACAATGTCCCAATTTCAAGATTCTCAAGATTCATGGTCTCACTCTTTTGACCATTTTGACCCTCGACAATCTTGAAAAACTTGAGCAACAACTTGAAGAAGAAAAAGAAAATGAGAGAAAAGAAAACACGCCTTAGTGGAAAACACTAAGACTACCATCAAATTTTGAAGATTCGGCGATTGCCACAAATTTTGGCACCCCTTGATTCGTAAAGATCATCTCAAACCAAAGTATCTTGTCATTTTGTATATGTTGTATGTCATCTTGCTAAACAATTGATAAAGCAATGTTTGTTTTATTAAAGTAGATTCCACTTTATCAAAAGCGGGTCTATAAAGTCAAAAGATGTGTATCCACTAGTGTAATAATTGTACTCGAGTCCTGTATATTTTAAAAGTTGTTTGTTTGGTTGTCTAATTATTGTACTAATCCATGCGATTGTGTATGTTGATTGTAGGGGATTCTTTTCCTATAAAATGGACTCTCCTTCTTCATTGTAAGGGCATCGAAAAATCAGAAATAAAAACTTGAGTTCTTTAGGATCACGAGTTTCTAAATTCTCTCTGTTTCTCACTGGAATCCAGAATACCGATATTAGTTTTAACAGTCGCCAGCATTTTGAGCAGTAACAAAAGTATGTTCTGCTATTGCCTCTCTTAAGGATCATTAGCATCAGAAATTGTGATGTAGACTAAACGATCCGCCAGGGAGATTTGCAATCCTAAAAGTCAGGCCTTGTATTTGTATGCCTCAGATCTGACTGTTTTTTGTGAAGCATCATAATCAAAACTCACAATGCAAAATTGTCATGGTGGTTGGGAGTTCGAATTTGTATGAAGTTGTGCTTAGTTTTTATTTATGTAGTAATAAAATTACTTTCAAATTCTACAATGAATTACTTCTTGAACACATAAATCGATTTCAAGTAAACATAAGGATGTAAATTTGGCTCATTAGCTCATGCGGACCACGGCTCGACTTAAAAAAAAGGTTCAAGCAGAATCAGCTCGCGGCTCACTTTCATCGAGCTAAGGCTCAAGCCAAGCCTCATTTTCGGGCTACGACTCGAGCCGAGTCGCCCATGTCACAAGACATTTCGGCCTATGACGATGTGTATGCTGCTAGCTTTTTGCAGGCAGCTACAGCGGCTTGCAGCCTACTTGAGTACAAACAGGTTAGGTAGCAACAAAGTTGCTTGCTTTTGTAAGCAAGCATGCATTTGTAGCTGCTTGTTAAAAAAAAATCGGATTTCACGATTTTAAAAAAAAAAATTGAGCTGGCTCAACTTGATAAGGCCCGAGCCAATCCTTAATTTTTCGACCTAGCTTTGGCTCGGTTTGGACCAAAAAAGTTTGAGTCGTGACCTTCGACTCATGAGTCAGCTCTGCTCGTTTATGTCCCTAAGTAAACACTACTTGTAATTAGACCCTGTTTGGTCTCTGTTTTAATTTTTTTAAAACTCACTTTTAAGCACAGATTTTATTATGTTTTGTCAAAATTTGCCAAAATTTTGATTTTTAGTAAAACCAAACATGGGCTAAATAATAATTAGGAAAAATTGTAGCAGTAATCCCTAACTTTTCACTTTTTTTGGAAACTTTACCCTGGGGCTGGACATGGTCTGGTTCGATTCAGTTCTCTGTTTGGGCTAAATAACAATTAGGAAAAATTGCAACAACAATCCCTAACCTTTCACTTTTTCTGGAAACTTTACTCTAGGGCTGGACATAGTCCGGTTCAGAACTGAACCGAACAATTTTTTTTCGGATATTTAGTAAATGAAACCGTCGGGTCCAAATATAATTATGGACCTGTTCAGCTCGGTTCGGTTCGGTTCGATTTGGTTCCGTTCGGTTCCGTACCATTATTAAATGTTTTAACATTTATAATAAAAATAACTAATGACACGTTCAATCTTAATTTTACAAATTGACGTAGTTCAATTTAATAACATATAAATAACAAGTTGTACAATAAGATTAATTTACAAATGTATACATTTACCAAAAAATAAATACTAATACTAAAACATCGATAATCCATTCCATATCAATAATTTATTTGTTTCAAACATTCAAATCTACATAAAATAAAGAAATATAAATTAGAAGTTATAGAGATAAAAATACTTTAAAATATTGTTAAAACTTACCAACTATTTGTTAATTTATTTAGAAAAAGTTAAATAATTTGATTTATATAATATAAAAAATTTATAAATTTAAAAAAATTCGGTTCTTGTTCGGTTCTTCATCTAGAACCGAGAATCGAACCGAAACTTTCGGTTCTAGATTCGGGTACCCGTTCGGGTATTTAATTTCAGAAAAATCGCTTGGTTCGGGACTTTTGTCCAATCCTACTTTACCTCAATCTTCAATTTGTAAGAGCAAAGATCCCAAACTTCTAAGAAATTAGTGGCTGAGGTCCAAATGGATGGAAAAATCAATCATTTGATTGTTAGTTGACTAAAAAACTTAGTCTTATCCAAATATAAGATGGCACAATGGTAACTATACAAATTTAACATAAAATAATTAGAGTTGTCATCTTTACATCCAACCAAAGCCAAAATCATAGTCATCGTCTTCAATCGCCGGCAACCTCGACACCACTACTCTACCCACGCACCATTGCCACCATCGCAAACCACCATAACTGCTACCCCCATCCCCCACCCAATAATCAAGCCAACGCAATAAAATCATTTGCTGCATCTGCCATCGCCAGAAATAATAAAACCTATGCACCATCAATGTTATTCCTCAACTCCTTGGACCTTTTCTTTTTCATCAACGTCTTTTTTCTGAATTGTGATTATTATTCTATTTATGCATATTGGAGTTCTAATTCTTGATGGAAATACCTTATTAACCTTATTATTGCTATGGTGGTTGAGGTTGTACTCCCAAACTGAAACGATCAAATAGGACCCTACGCGAACTGAATCGAGCGATTCTTCTTAAGTTAAATATTCGAACGGGTATCTGAACCGAGAACATGCAGATTCGGTTCGGTTCTAGATTCTACATCAAGCCAAATAACCAAATCTCCCTAATTTTTATTTATTTATTTATTTTAGATAAGCCAAATTATTTTATTTATTTCTAAATAAATTTGTTAACTAGTTAATTTAGCTCAAACTCAAAAATATGATTTTTTTATTTCTAATTTTCAGTCCAAATCCAATTTAATCAAATTGACCTAAATTTGTTATTCTACCATTGTATAATTTATATCATTCTGCAGAAATCGAATTGAAATTCGACGGCATCTCTCTTAATTATTGTGAGCTCGCTATCTTCCTCTTCCTGTTATTTTAATAATCAAATCTATGAAAAACTCAATAAAGAGAGATGCAAAAGACACATAAGATTGGATTACATTAATTTATAAGAGCTAAAATTAAACATGTCATTAGTTAAATTAATATAACTTGTAAATGTTAAAAAATTTAATTATAGTATAGAACTCGGGAATCGAATGGAACTGAACTAAATTGAATGGAATCGACCCTGAGCAATTCCATAATTAAATTTGAATTCGACAATTCCACTTACTAAATCTTCAAAAATTTCAGGTCCAGTTCTGAAGAGAATCGAATCAAATCAATCATGTACAACCTTAATTCCCATTAATGGGGGTAAGAATTGCCATCCACATCCCCTATTCCCATTAAATCACGTATAGCCTTTACTATGTAAGGATTGAAAATGTGATGGAAAGAGCCAAGGATTCGGATTGAAAACGTTTCTCCTCTTTCCTACTCAGCCGTCACTCTATGAGGATTGAAAACGTGACGGAAAGAGTCAATGATTTGGATACTGAGGATGATAATTCCAAGGATGCCACTTTTTGTTTCTTTTTTTACTTTTTAAGGTTATTAATTATGGTAAATCATTATCATGATCTATTCATTGAATTGGATGGTGGATTTTTCTGACTTTTTAAGTGATTTGTGCTATTGAAATCGTTATATTTTGGATTTATTACGTGTTTTAATATTCTCAATGTCATTCAAAATAGTATGACCTAGCAAGTAGGACGAAAATGGAGATGTCTTATAGATAGTTTCATCAAGATAGAGAGGTAAAAGTAGTCGTCCATGTCCATCCCACCAAAATAATATTTCTTCTCAACTTGCATATAGATTTCTAGCCTTAGAGCTTCCACATATGTCTTAAGTGCATCTCGCAAAGACTGGTTTGCTTAGACGTTAAGTGCGGTAGTTAACATAATATTAAAGTCACTTAAAATATTTGAGTTCAAATCCTTGTTTTTATCTATTTGTGAAAGGTCATCATGTATCAAGTGATAGGTATAAATTCGACCTAAATATGATGGAGAATATTAAATACCTCATTTAAATCTAGTTTAAACTTTTAAATGAATTGTTTTATAAATTCCACTGCCATAGGAGTTTTTGTAGCTAGTGTGCGATGGTTTCGATGGTGAGGCAGTGGTTTCAAGAAGAAGATTTAACTAGTAGATCATCCCAATTCTTAACCAACGATGCATGTAGGTCATGGACCATGTCAAAACTTAAAGCGCCATTGGGGCAGCTCTGCATAAGGGAGTCATCTACACTTTCTAGCAAGCAATGTAATTGCACCAAATTGGAGCTAGGAGAACCTTCAGCCGACTTGTATGACTACGGGTAACCATTTAGTTGCTCCAATTGAGGTTTGCCGGTAGTTTGATGTGGTGGAATCGGAAGGCTAGTTTGGTTAATGGTATTTCTGATTTGGGTAGTGGTGGAGATGTCAACGTTGTGCGGTAGCGGTGGCGGCTGGCTTTGAGACGACGATGCTAGCCATCGATATGAGTGGGAATGGGGAAGGAAGAGGGTGAATTTCTGTTTCAGAGGTGCCGACCACCGACCTTTCTGTTTTTCATGGGAGTGGGTGGGCTAGGGGTTGTGGTATTTTTTTTTTTTTTTTTTTTTTTTTTTTTTTTACTATTTTAAATTCTTAATATTTTGAAATATGTAAAGTTGCCATTTTACCCCTTTTATTTCGTCAAAAAAATGAAATTCTACTTTTCTGATCAATTAACGGTCCATTTGGACTTTTGCTACTAATTTTTCAAAAGTTTGGAACCTTTGTTAGCTCAAATTGAAAGTTAGAGTTAAATTTGCAAAAAAAGTGAAAGATTAGGGTCCACTATTGCAATGTCCCTAATATTTAGTCATTTTGCCCTTGTTTGATTCTCATTATTTTTAAAATATATATATATATATATATATATATATATATTTTTTTTTTTTTTTTCTTTTTCAATCACACATCCTTAAATAAAATAACATCACACGCAAACTTAAAGTTTTTCTTTATTTTTCAATTACACATTCTCCATCAATCTAATATTTCAAAATGCATTCTTATGATAAAAATTGGGCTCAAACAGGCTTTATATATATATATATATCCTATCGATTTTGTGTGTGCATAGTTGACCAGTCAACTAAGGCCCTACACCAAAATTT
This sequence comes from Osmanthus fragrans, assembly GCA_019395295.1. Classification (NCBI taxonomy): domain Eukaryota; kingdom Viridiplantae; phylum Streptophyta; class Magnoliopsida; order Lamiales; family Oleaceae; genus Osmanthus; species Osmanthus fragrans. The sequence goes on from CM033362.1 coordinate 7,574,864, forward strand.
ACACCATTTTACACCAAATCTTACACCAAACATAAATTATCTCCAACTCATTACACCAAGTTAATAGTGCTTAATAATTTTCTTCATTTTTTTAAATTCTTAACAATTTATTTATCTAAAAAAATATTTGTTTATTTATTTATTTATTTTATTACTACATATATTATTAGATAAATAATTATGTTTAGTTAACAAAAATATTGAATTCATTAATAAATTTAAAAATTGTAGTACAATTAATAGAAATACAACTAAGAAAATATTAAATCATAATACTAAAAAAGAGTATAATACATTTCGAATCGCAATATCATGATATTAAAAAGTCGAAATAGTATTCTGGATTAATTATTATTGATTAAATGATTAAAATTTGTTACAAATGTACATAATAACAATGATGATGTAATTAAATTTAGAATTAAAATTATTATATAACAAATGGACAAATATACCCTTAAAAAAATTGATGCAATTTATTTTTATTCATTTGCACAATTTTGCACTAAAATGGAGCAATGAGTTGGAAGAGATTTGCACCAAAAATTTGGTGCAATTTGATGAATTATTGTGCAATGTGGATGGGGTTGGAGATGACCTGAATGTATCATTTCTACACATTTTTGCGGGTGCGTCTAAAATCAAATGGGTTTATAATAGCCTCGTTGACTTTGGTCATCGAATTTTTACTTGTTTCAATTGGTCATTGAATTCCTTTATTATATATATATTTATATTTTTGTGATATGAAAATTGAAAAATTAAAAGCACGAATTGTTCAACAAGATGTAGTTGTTCATCTAAGCAATAAAAAATGATCCACTAACGAGTTTGTCGCACATTGTAATTTTTTGTTAGTCGCATTTTTTTAAAAGACAGATGTAAACAGGCAGCCTAATAAATTGAAACAAATGGAAAGTTAGGTGAATAATGTAAAACAAAAACAAATCTGTCAATCAAAACAACATGAGGTTATAATTAGGGTGATTATCAATGTTTTTAATCACGAATTATTAATTTTTTTTTTCCCATTTTTTGTGTTGGAAAGAAGAAAATAATTTAAGGGAAATTTGAAGTGGAGGTTCCAAACTTTTCGAAGAAGTAATGCTCGATCTAAAATGCCTCAAATCGTTCAAAAAATGTGTGATAGAAGGACTTTTGAATGATACAAAAATGAAAATTAAAAATGCAAACAAACACTTGAAATGTCATTTCTTATGAAATAAGACATGAAATGCTGTTGAAAGTTTCGTGCGCCTCCCATGGCGGACGCATACATTTTAAGTTAGGAGGCATAATCAAACTTTATACGAATCGAATACTTTGTTCTTGATTTTTGAATGATTCATACTTGACTCGAGAAAACGCAAATTTAAGTTTAAAAAAATACCTTCATTAATATTTTGTTCATCATTTTCATCCATTTGATTTCGAACGATCATTTTATTAATATTTTGCTCATCACAAAAAAATTCATATTTACGTTTAAAGAACTTATAGTGTGTTTGATACAAACAATCAATTCAAGTAATAAAAAAGAAAATCATATAACCAATATTCGTGACTAATATTCTATCAAATAAACACAATTTGTTAAATATAAGTCAAATTGGACATAATCATTTTAGACTCATTCTATATACACAATTTGATAGGAGAAATGTAAATTTAGGTTTAAGATATGATTAGGAAGTGAAGATTAAGTCTCATGAAATATGTTATTAAAATTAATTGTTAATTTTGATTTATATTAAAATTTAGATTTTAATCCATACTAATGCTACCAAAAATCGTACCCAAAGACTTCCGAGTTTGACCACTGATGATGAGCATGAACGAGATCTTCCAGTACCTGAAACAACGATGTTTAAGTTAAAGAGAGAATTTGTGCGTGAAACTATAAACTGAAAAATAATGAAAGAACATAATTGAATAATGAATTGAACATTTGTATTTATAGAGGTATGGAGCACACTTTGAGTAGGACTATACTAGGCGAATTTTGCTGTGTGTAGGAGTCCTTATTGACACGGATGTAGGACTTATATCATGACTTCAGTTCCAATATGTTTAGTAGTATTATTGAGGTAGAGTTCTATTTGGCATAAAAGTCTTTGTATTGAAGAACTGTGGTAATCCTAGAGTCCTAAGTGCGTAGGAGTCACCTTGGGGTGAGGGCACTTATGCTAGTTTCAACCTTAGAGGTAGGTTCGAGGTTATTGAGCCTGCAAGATCTACGTTCTCAAGGACACAGCTAGAGGATGGTTGTCCCATCATGTTGTGAGGGAGTGAAAATGCGTCATCGAGCATAAGTGTATGCCCGAGGACACATATAGCTCGAGCAATGTGTGAAGAAATTCACGTAGGGGCAACTTTTGAGTCCTCGGGCTTACAAGCTCGGGAAATACGAGTATCCACTATATCACATACCAAACATGACTTAAAATAAAAATAAAAAAACTTAGAAGTTAGGGAGTCATGTGATCCCCCCCCCCCCCCAAACACCCACACACAAAACCCCCATGTGTCCTCCCCTGATGGCCCCTATTGACTGGGAAAGTGATAGAATGTAAGAGAGAAATATAAAGGAAGAAAAAAATCCATTCTTGTAGAACCCAGTGATCACGCCCTAATTATTACATGGCTCATGTGATTTACCAAAAGAGAACTTTAAGGGAAGTGGTTTTATTATGAAACAAAAAAGCTGATTGTGCAGAAATCAACTCACAGAATTGTTACAGATGTGAGACACATGTGGGCTCTATGTGTGAATAAAAAATGCCAAAAAATTCACCACTCACCCAACCAATGTGTCTTGTTTGTAGGACTTCTGTCGATTGCATTTCTGTACATCTAACATTTCTGTTTATGAAACTAACGAATTCTTTAGTTGGTCTTATGTGTGATATGAAATGAAATTGAAAGACAAAGTCGTGTAATATTTGCAAAGTACTTATAAACGGTGTAAATTACAAATAGAGAGAAATAAATAATGAATAAATTTATAATATTTGTGAGTCTTTTGAAATATATAGATAAAAAGTAACATAACTATTTATAAATATGAACCGAATATACGCTGCATGTGATGGGTATGCATTCAGAAGGTTGTAGAATGAAAAGAATCATTTTCAAGTCTTATTTTTAAGAGTCTGAAGTTTGACTTATGTATTGATCAAGATCCAATTCATCATATATGACTCCTATGTATAAATCATGGTCGTAGTAGCTTATTACATGAAAATTTACGTTCTTAAATGAAAAATTAGAGGAAAAAGTTTATATGGACCAACATGAGAGTTCTTGAATTTAAAGAAATTGACCACATGTTGTGTAAGCTAGAAAAATCAATATGTGGACTCAACCAAGATTGTTTTTTTGATTCGTGATTGTTATTAATGAACTTAATTTATTAGACGAAATTAAATGAATTCTCTTAGATAATTTTGAAATTGAAAATACGAAAGAGGCGACTTATGTGACATGAATTGAAACATTTCGGTATAGTCCACGAAAATTATTAAAGATATCCCAAGTGAGGATGCATACATTTGAAATAAAGAGTCTGCTATGTGTACACGGGCGTTGACACACCCGTGCACACGCTCCTCACAATAGGAGAGCTTGCACATTTTTTTGTTAGACAGGAGCCTCCCTCATGTAAGAGACATGTACACGGGCGTGTCAATGACCCGTGTACAAATAACAAATTTCTTGAAATAAATTACTTATCAAGGTTGACGCCCATAGTTTGTTGGCAGCAAAAGGTATTATTTTGAGTTTCAAAATAAATCCTATTTTTAAAACGCGTTTAAATCATAGGACTTTTAGAAGTGTCCGATTTTAACTCAATTGAATGAACTGTACGCAAATAACCGGATGGAAGATAGCCCGGAGCACGCACTCGCGCACAAACACATCCATTATACAGACAAAACGAAGCCACACTCAAATTGCCTCCATCCTTCGCTGACTCCGTCTCACAACCGCCACCACCACCGCGTCACCGCCCTGAGCTCCTCCGTTAGCTCGGACTGTCAATGCCTGCCCAGAAGCGTCCGCTTGATACTACTCCTCCTCCTCTTTCTCCTCCTTCGGCGCCCGAGGAAGAGGATGCCGATCATTCACTCCAAAGCAACCCGAATCACAACCACGGAGAAGCCGAAAACGAAGAAGGTATTTTGTCACGTGTGTATACATGTACACGCCTATGTACATGCGTTATTCTTTATTCTGCTTACCAAATTGTGACGATAAATTCGAATTTCCTCTTTTTTGTCGTTTATTTATTGATTTGTTTCTTTTCCGACTCCCAGTTTCCAATGGCAGTCCTTCCTCCAGTGACGAAGAGAAAGACGAGTACTTATTTCCCTCTCTTCATATACACACATGTAGACTCATATACACGTATCTGCACTGCACTCTGGCATACATGTCAATTATTGTGTATACTGTTTTTTTTTTTTCACCGTGCAGTGATTATTTCGAATTTTAGAAACGTATGATGTGTAGATCAATGAAATTAGCTTGAGATCTGCCCGCTTTATGTTGCCATACGATTTGTTTGTTTAAGGTTACACGTTTCATCAAAAAAGGCTCTGGGCTTACTTTTCAAGTACTTCAACTTATTTAGATCTTCTAGTTATTGAAAATTCTTTGCTATCTCCCTTTGCTCATTGAGAGTTTGAGTTTGACCAAGTTTTATTCTGGACTCTCGTGATCATTATTTTCTGCATAAATTGATTTTTTAGTTGCGTTACGGTAAATTACTAAATTCTGTTGTTTTTTCTGTTGTTGGGAGCTATTTTTTATTTTATTTTATTGTAATAAATGGTTGCATGCTGAGTTTGTCTGACAATTCACAGTATTAGGCTCGTTGAAATTGGCTTGCTCCTGGAATTTGTAGATGCTTATCACTAAGAGAGATTTGTTCTATAGATGAATTTGTGAAAGCATCTTTGACACTAAGGGTCTCATCTATTAGGGAGCCAAAAATTGTAAAAATGTAGTAATAGTATTTCATCTCCATTGGCTATTTGGCTTAGTGATTGTTGACTTCCTCAATTCAGTGGAGTGATTCTATAATCTTGCACGTTTTCATCTACTTGTTGTACATTTTATATTTTTTATCATCAAATACTGTTTATTTCAATGCAATAGGGAATTACGAAGACATAGGATCCCAAATTTTCTAAAGAAGCCAAAGTTTTAGAAGAAAACTCATAACGTGGGGAAAGGACTTTTTGATAAAGGTGAACTTAGGTATTTTTGGCCATCATTAGGTAGTAAAATGAGAGGGATGGCAATAAGAATAGAAAATTAGCAGGTTAAGACTTAAGAGCATGCACGATGAGTCCGAGGGTGCTGCATATTGGGAGGAGCTTAAATAGAAAGATGCAGCTTGAGACGGAAGTGTTTAGGAAGCAAAAGCTTAGAAGATCATTAAGCCTGGTGAGCAGCGGCATGTCTTTCTGTTGTTTCATTTTACTAAGGTTGCCACTTTTAGTCCAACAGAAATTATGCGTGGGATTCTCATTGGGTTGGCCGATTTGGGTTTGCCATGCTTATATTTTCTTGGCTGGAATCTTGCAAGAGATCGTATTCAAGAGTAAGTCCTTTTATAATGGGAATGTTGACCAGGTGATAAACATCCACCATGCTGAGAACATTATCACCATCAGACTTGGAGAATAGATTTTCAAATTTGTTACCAATTGTGAGCACTAGTTTTGATAGATTATAGTTGTCCTGTTGTTAAGCCAACATGCTATTCTTTTGTTAACCATTTGTGCAGTGTGTCAATTTGTTATTGACCATTAACACCAATTAGCTTTTAAAGGGGTGGCATGGTTCAATTTATATGAATGAAGAAAATATGTCCAGACCAAACTGGTTCTGTTTGGTTTGCTTTTCTCTTGTTTGGCGTACATCAGTTCTTTGAGCTTCACTAACGGGTAGCTTTGATGTGGTTGGTGTATACTTGTTAGATGCATCCACCAATCAAAGTTTAACATTTTGCTAGAAAGCTAAAGAATTAAGAAAAGAAGGAAAATTGGATAACCTGTTCGGTTCTTTGAGTTATGCAGTTAACATTAGAATCGGACTGAATTTCGGTTCTCTGTTACAAAACTGAATTTATCTTTTAGTATTGGAACCGTTCTGAACCACTGGTCCAGTTTTCTTGAGATTTTTGTCCAACCCAACTAGTTATGCAGTTAACATGAGAATCAGACTGAATTTCGGTTCTCTGTTACAAAACTGAATTTATCTTTTAGCATTGGAACCGTTCTGAACCACTGGTCTGGTTTTCTGGAGATTTTTGTCCAACCCGACTATTTAATTCAGAAAGACATTGACTCCTATGGGCTGGGATTTAGAAACAATGTATAACTCCAATTAACAAAGGCTTTGAATATTGTTCACTTTTAAATAAAATGTGAACCACTTTGATACAGCAGAAAGTGTATGTGATCATCGGTTTATGTTTTATGAACAGCTGGGATCCTTTTGTGGTCCTGCAATTCGGTTTGTTCCATAATACACCTAGAAAAGAAAATTCATTGTGCACCATTCCAATTTTTGGTTCTTTTCTGTATGTAAGGTAATTTATGATTTGCTCAAAAAGTTAATATTGTATCCCAGATTTCTCGTCGTGAAATTGTCAGAAATACGCAAGGAAGTTCAATGTCCAATATGTTTAGGTATGTGTTTTTTATTTTAGTTTGCCAAGTATGAAATTATAACAATTTTATGAAACTGGAATGTTCTGCACCATGTACTCCTACGCTTTACTATTGAAATTTGATGCATTGCTAAACAATTTTATTAACTTGGACAATTTGCAATGAATTTAAAATTGTTCAAGGTTGTGATGCAAACTTCTAGGAATATATATGTTTACGTATCTGGTGGAAGTTAAATAATAGAGAATCTAGTACTTTTGAAGCCCTTTGGGCTCTCTTGCAGAATTAAAAAATACGACCTTTTATCGACGTGAAGAAGGATAACCTTGGAGGTATCACCCAAGCCCTTTATACAGTAGATACTAGCGTCCAAATTCAATTCTGGCCACATATTTTTTTGGGAAATTTTTTGTTTTCCGTTGGTTTTTTATATTTGTATGACTATTGTATGTCAAACACCATGCTTATAGTCTCTTCAGCTCAATTTTATTATATGATGCTCGCACACTTCTACTAGGGCAGTTTGTCCCTGTATTACAAGTGTCATGTCTCATTGGAGCTCCTCGGACACTCCACGTCATTGGTCCGATAAGCAACATGCCGTGTCCTATTTGTTATATATTTGTTAAACATTCGTCAGGCAAGTCATTGATACGGCATTTTCCATGTTCTATATTAAAAGGAATTTAAATCGACGAGACCAAGTCCTTGCAACATAGATTTTGTTCACATGAAAATATTCCATAAGTAGAGCCCAAATTGTATAATTTCTCGAGCCCTGCTTGAAGTACAGGGGCCTGTGAACTAGGGCACACGCAAAGAGGGGCCCCACACTTTTTTTTTAATACATTGTGGGGCCCGCCCCACAGTACAGGCCCCTGTGAGATTTTATCCTAATTTCTCTCAACTCTGTTCTGGTTTCCGGAGTTTGATGATACTTATGCCCTGTTTGATTCCCATTTCCTTCAAAATTCATTTTTCTCTCTCTTCTTTTCAACCACACATTTTTCAATAAAATAATATTACACGCAAATTCAAAACTTTTCTTTAATTTTTAACCACACATTCTCCATCAATCAACTATTCAAAAATACATTTTCCCCTCAAAATGAGAATCAAACACGGCTTTATTTGTGTATCAGTATCCGGGGTACATTAAATTGTGTGAAAGGTGTATGGCATATGAACTAACGGTTCTTACTTGTGGAAATTAAACATTTTGGCCTCTCTGGCCTTGGCCTCCAAAGTTTGGCATCCGCAATAGATTTTTGTCGAATCACTCAGGCATTTGGTAAAGGGGATACGGGATGAAAGAAGTGAAACAAAGGACAAGAACTAATGGTAACCAATATCACATGCCCACCTCTTTGTTCTCTTCTAGTTTTTACCAAAAATGTATTATCATGATTCGATAGAAAGGAGGTGCATGCCTTTCAAAAAAAAATAGAAAAGGAGGTGCATGGATTGTCACATCCATCAATTTAAGGGGGTCTTCATGTGCACTTCACACTGATTTCATTCTCGTACCTACTATTTGCAAGATAACCCAATGTTCTATTCTTTTTACAAGCTTCAATATTCCCCCACCTTCTAACTTTTTTAACCTGAAAAAGTAATCTGCTATGTCCTAACGAAATGCAGCAGAGTCTAGAATCAAAATGAAAATCTGCATCTTCTTATTGGCTATTGCACTTTGCAGAATCTGTATATTTCTACTACATAAATGAGAGTAGAACTGAAAAATGAAAATCCTCTTATTAACACACCTTTCCCTTTTAGTCAAATCAGTTTTATGGTTGTAATGCTGTGTAAAACTTTGCACTACAGGTATTATTAGGAAGACAAGAACAGTCATGGAATGCCTTCATCGCTTTTGTAGAGAGTGCATTGACAAATCCATGCGCCTTGGGTAGTTGTTCTTATTTGTCGACTAATTGTTGAACGAGTCCTAGCGATTTACTTTTATATGTGTATTTCAATGCAGGAACAATGAATGTCCTGCTTGCCGCACACATTGTGCTAGTCGTCGTTCTTTGAGAGATGATCCAAACTATGATGCCCTAATTGCTGCTTTATATCCAGACATTGATAAATTTGAGGAGGAGGTATCTGTGGACAACTTTCTGGACTCTTGTCTTGGCGTTCTTTAGTTTAATTTGCCTTATATAAACCGCCGATCTATTCGTTGTTGCAGGAATTTGCTTTTCATGAAGAGGAGAAGGCTCGCAATAAGCAGGTAAATGATATCAACGCTCAAGTTTAATCTCATGCTGTTCAGTTAAATTTATGTTATAAGGGCTTAATCTTCCGATCTGTGTGCCACGATATGTGAATGATTTATTTGTTCCCCCTATGCCCTTAAAGACTACTGAAAGTTTTCCCAGCTCCTTTTTTGGCCGACATGGATTTGTAAAATTTCTTATAAATGTCAAAAGGAGAAGTCATCAATTGCTTAGCCCATGTTTGGCCGTTGTTTATAATTTGTTTATAAACGGTCAAACCATTTTTCATCCGTATATTTCACAGAACTCACAAGTACTACTTACTTCTGTACCACTCATTTCCATCTATTTATAAATTAAGAAAGGGGGATGTTATAATTATTAGCATTGCCATTCTTTGGTGGTTTGCATACGTATCATAACATAGAATTGAAAGCTTGTTGACATTTCTATATCTAAATTGACAACCACCAAATTTCACCTGCTTAATTTTTTCTTTTTTGCTTTCATTGTACAGATCCAAGATTCGATTGCCCAGACTTTGCGACGACAATCAGAAGCATTAGGAAAGAAACGGACGTCAGCCAGATCGACAGCACTGAAATTTTTTAGGGGACAGGGCACTTACAGAAACTTGAGGGGCCGAAGAAATCCTCGGGTTGCTGAGCATCAAGGATCTGATGAGGAGGTGGATGGTAATGGACATGATGGTGGCAAAGACTCATCTTCTGCTGATGAACGCAGCACAGAAGTCAAACCAAAACGTCACAAAAGACGGGTCGGTGCTCGTGATTCACAGATTTCAGCAGGAGGCAATACTGATGCAGGTTATGATGAAAATGATTCAGAACTGAACAGAGAGTTAGCGGGTGCTTCAGCTGGCCTTTTTGGCAGTTCAGAGATTGGTGCCTGGGGAAAAGGTGGCAAGCGCAGTCACACCCGCCGTGGCAGTCTCAACGGGGCCAGTGGCAAGCTGGCCAGGAATAGCCGACTTCGAAAGCTAATTGATCATCTCCGATGTTCAGATGAAAATTACGAGGCGGTAATACCTTGACGATCTTTTTCCCTTAATCCAAGTTTTAATTTAATGATATAAAAGAAAAAAGTAACGATAGAGAAAGACGCAACGGCCATTTTGTTTTCCCTCAATATACGGAAATCTAAAAGATCTTGAGACCATTTTCTAATTCAAATCACCTGTTGCAGCTTAAAAGTTTAGCCCCTGTTTGAGCTCCGTTATTTGAAACAAATTGATTTTGGAATAGTATTTTTTGGAGAATATGAGGTTAAAAGGTAAGGAGAATTTTTTGGGTTTATGTGTAATATTATTTTATTAAGAGGATGTGCAGTTTACAAGAAGAGAGAGAAAAATGAATTAAAATTTAATGGGGAGCAAACAGGGGCTTAGTTTTCAAGATGATGATTATGAGTTTCTGCACTTTGCTATTGAGTTTCTCTTATTAAAGTACAGGTGTTTCTTCTTGTTTCAGTTAAATATCAATCTTATGCTTGTTTCATTGCGTGAGGAGAAAATTCCGAGCCTGCAGCGTCCTTACCTTTACTGCAGCCCCACATTGTCGGTTGGACGCTTAAGCCAAGTAAATCCACCTTCATCCTAACACTCTTTTACACCATCTCATTGTATTTTATGAACAAGTTCAAGTCCTTCATTGGTTTTGAAACCATATATCTTGCAGTATGTCGCTAGGCAGACGTCCATGGAAGCTAGTGAAATTGAGATGTTTGTGATTAAAGACTTCCATCCTTCAAACAACTATTCAAGCTTCCAAAAAGAATCCGATTGCAACAACGAGTTGCAAATATTGACAGAGGATCAGACCTTGGGGGAAATTCATGCCAGTTTTACCAAGCGAAATTTGGTAAGATTTCATTAATTATCTATGTGGGGGAGTAGCTAAATAAGGAATGAAGTCCTTTATATCCCACGGTTTATTGCTTTGGAGGATCCAAACATAAAGCTGATGAACTGATTGTTTCTGTGCCTCCTAATGTTAAATAGAGTATTTTAGGTGATTCTTTTTTCAATTCCTTCAATGTGATTGTGTATTTATAGGTTTTGGCATACCAACAAAAGGCGCAAATTGCAGGAAACTGATGATGACATGATGAAGGTGACATATTTTCTTTGTAAGGAAGTTGTGCAAATATGATGCTGAAGGAAGTTATATCCATTTACTTTTCCTGAAATTATGGAGCTTTCTGTATATTGTTGTTCAAGTTAAATGGTTTTAGAAGTTAAAAACTACACACACACACACATGAGCAACTAGACACTACAGGAGTTAGTGAAGGGGGCAACTACATTGTTCCGAAACTCAAATCATCAAAACAGGCGTGTTTTATGTGAATTTTGAAACTTTATCAAATATTTATGATTTATGATGGTGCTTTTGTGAGTTAAATCATCATCCTAGAATGGGTTTTTGCGAATTATTTCAAATTTTTAGTACGGCGTTTTTTTAGTTGAACTGGATAATACGCAAAAACTTGTTTTTCCCTGTTGTGCATGGATTCTACAGTCCTGGTCTCCGATAGGATGATTTTCTTGCCATCCAAGCGGAATTTGAATTGTAATTATCAGTGACATGCTTGAATGACTAGAGATGTGGCCTGATGTAGTATCCGGTACTGGCATATAGGCTCGTCACGTTTGGAAAAATTTGGATCATTTTTCAATTTTCTTACAATTCTTCGTAAATGTTTTGGTTTTCTTATTTTATTATAGGCCAGTGCTAGGTGCCTAGGAGTTCGCCACATTTTGATAGGTGAATAAATTAGTGGTGCAGTCTACCATACCTGTAACGTTTCTTAGGATGGGCATTGAGTTTTGGTTGAAAAGAAAAGCTTTGAAGTTTGCATTCTTAAAGTGTCTAGGCAATAGAAACACGAAGTATGGTTGCTATGACCTAGACGTGCAAAAAGGTTTTCTAACTCTTTTTTGACCGTCTAGATTTGCGTTTTTTTTTTTTTTTTAAAAAAAATTCCCAATTTTTTGGACCCATTTCTTGGATGGTTAATATAATAATTTATGTGAGCTTAGATGGTTAACCCTAAAAATGTGAGATTATGATTTATTTTTTTTTGCACTCATTCGTCTCTGGAACTCATTGAACAAATAAACATGAGAAATTTTCATAAGTAAGAGTATAATTTTTGTCCAATTCAATAATAAAAAAATAAGTTTCAACTTTCAAAAATCAGATTTTTGTTAATTTTTATTTATAATTTAATTAATTAAATATATTAAGGTCATATATCTATATAATTTTATCACAGATTCACAATTTAGTTAGTCACATATTATTTTCGGTCACAAATCAAAAAATTTAAATGTTAAAAATTATTTTACGTCACAAATCAAAAAATTTAAATGTCAAAAATTATTTTACGTCACAATTCAAAAAATTTATAGGTCACAATTTGTTTATAGGTCACAGATTCACAATTTAATTAGTCACATATTATTTTTCGATCACAAATCAAAATTTTTAAATATCACATTTTTTTACGATCACAATTCAAAAATTTTAAAGATCACAATTTTTTCATTGGTCACTAGTGAAAAATTTATTAAGTCACAGATTTATTTTCGAGATCACGGAGTATTTTTGAGGTCACAAATCGAAATTTATTAGATCACAGATTATTGTCGAGGTCACGGATCGAAATTTTAATAAATTACAATTTATTTTCAAGGTCACGAGTCAAATATTTATTAAGTCACTGATTATTTTCGAGGTCACATATCGAAATTTTAATAAGTCACAATTGATCACAGATTTGTTATTGGTCACATATTAGCTAATTTAGATGTCACAGTTAACCAAATAATCTGTGACCACCGTCGCGACCCCGTCACCACGTCACAATCGCCACCGCCACCGCCTTACAAAGTCAAATATGAAACTCAACACTACACAAAATCACAAAACTAACCATCACCGCCACTCGCAAGCACCACCGCCTCACCAAAACACCACCACCACAATCTCACCAAATCCAATCACAACCAAAACCACCGCCACTAGACAGACACCACAACCAAACATCACCTGCCGACTGTAGTTATCGACCATCATCGCAACTGTAGTCATCATGACCACTGCCAAAACCACCACACAATCGCCATCACCACCTCACAATCGTCGCCACCTTGCCACCTCGCAAAAATCCTCCCAAAATCGCCACCACATAACCGTCGCCACCCAAAATGCCACCACCACACGACACAAAATCGGCAGCAGACAACTACACAACACAACAACCACGTAACACAGAACACAAAACACAGCCCACAACCAATTTTGTAACACTGTTGGTTCGAGCTTCTTGAGGCGGCGCTCAACCCTCACTTCCATCGCCGTCACCTTCGCCTTCGCCGACTTCGAGGGTTCCAGCGCTGGTAGTGTCGAATTTTGGCAAGACATTAGTCGGATCGAACAATCGGGGAAGAAGAGCTGCATCTGGCGACAGTTTAGAGAGAGGCGACGCTTGAGAGAGGCTGCTTGGGGGGAGAAATGTAGAGAGAGAGAGTAGCAGGGTCTGTGTGATTTTTATTAGTAAAAATATTTATTTTATAAAAATCTTAAATTAAAATAAAAGATCTGATTTTTGAACAATGAAACTTCCCACCTTATTTTAGAATGTTGAATTCTTAAGGTAGGGAAGAGTGTAATTTCCAAAATAAACATTAATATGTTATTTTGGGCCTCAGTTCATCTAACAATAATTTTAGCATAAATAATATATATATATATATTTTTTTTTTTGCACTCATTCGTCTCTGAGCTCATTGAACAAATAAACATTTAATATGTTATTTTGGGCCTTGGTCCATCTAACAATAATTTTAGCATAAAAAAAATATTTTTTTATGTCTATGTTCGTAAAGTTTTAAGTTTGAGCTTGTCATCTAGTGAAACTTAATGTTTTTTAAAATATTGAAATGGGAAAATTTATAAGTAAGATGTTAAGTATAATTCATTTCAATAATAAGAGAGCAAATTTCATCTCTCAAAAATCAGATTTTTATTAAAATTATTTATGATTTATTTAATTAATTAAATATATAAATGTCACAGATATATACAATTTAGTCACAAATTCATTTATTGGTTACATATAGTTAAATTAATTAGTCATAGTTTATTTTCGAGGTCACAAATCAAAATTTTAATGTCACATTATTTTACGGTCACGATTCAATTTTTTTATGGATCACAATTTATTCATCGGTTACAAATCACAATTATTATAAGTCACAACTTATTATTTAATTACAAATTATCAAATTATGTATTATATATTAACAATTTTTTAGATCACATATTATTTTTTAGTTACAAATTATCCAAATCATTGGTCACAGATTAACCAATGTAGTGGTCACAGTCAACCAAATAATCTATGACCACCACCCAACAATAGGCTCCACCATACCACACCACCACAACCAACCTAAAAATTCTCAAATCTACCATCACCATCGCCGCTGCCACCATACCCCCACAACCAACCAAACAAATCCCAAAAATATCATCATCATCACCACTGTCGTTGCCACCACCACCGTAATCATCTTCACCACACTAGGGATATACAAAAAATCGCGAAATCGCAAATCGAACACTAACCGTTGGTTCGGGTCTACATGGACCCGCGATTTTTTTCCTTAAACCGAACCAAACCGTTTCAAAATGGTTTACTTTAGGTTTTGATTTTTAAAAATCGCAAAAAATCAAACCGAATTGCACTTTTTAATTAATTTTTTTTTTATGAAATTATAAATTTTCATATATAATTTTATGAAAGTATAATTTTTAGGATTTAAAATGTAAACCAATTAGAAATGATACCACCAAAGTAGACCCAGAAATTCAATTTTAGAATTTATGTCCAAGCCCAAGCCAAAAAAAAAAAGAGAGAGAACAACTCAAAACCCAACTCAAAGTTTCAAACCAAAACCTAGATTCTATTTTTAGTTTTAACTTTTAAGTCTCTGGCTCTCTTCGTTATCGTTCTCTTCTCCCTAAGCATATGTTTTCTTTCTTGTTCATCTTCCAACTCTTTCTATAGTAAATCTAATCCAGCACCTTCAGATTCTTCCATTGTTTCTTTTTACTCCTTGCATACCTAGGTTTAGACTTCTTGTCTTTCTTCTTTATTTCTGTTTGTTTCCTTTGGCGAATGTAGATCAGTTTGATATTTGGCATTCAGTCCATCCGAGCAGTGGATGTAGGAGCTAGCTACTATACTGTCTTCAGTGAGCAACACTGTAGATACTGCAATTTCCAGTTCCAAATTTGGTTGTAAATTTATTATGTTCATTCTGATTTTGCATTCAATAAAAATTTGTGACTTCAAATACATTTTCTCGGGTAATACTTGCAAGTTTTGATAATTTTTATGCTTCAACCTGCAAGTGTAAATTGAATGCTGATTGTAAATGCAATTGAGCCTTGTTTATTTATTATTATTATTATTATTATTATTATTATTATTTTGAAAAAAGACAGGTACATGCAAAATTATGACATTTTAATACAAAATGAGGACTAATTAATTGGAGAACGTATTGGTCGTACTCCTTTGCCTAAATATTTTGGAAATTTATATGGGGGTTTATTTGATTATATGTGAAAATGTTGGAATTGTTATGCTTTATTGTTATTAAAGAGAACATTAAACTTTTCTTTATCTGCTCGAGTTCATTAACAATTTGAAAGTTCTTGTTCTGAATTAAGAGTTGTGAAATTGTTGGAACAATACAGTTAATAACTATTTAGAGAGAATATGTTCTGATTATGATCGATTTCTTATTTATTTGATTTGGGACTTTGCCTATTGGAACTAAGTATTGAGAATTATAGTAGTACTAATTATTTAGTAGTATTTTGATTATTAATAGTGTTTGATTGTGATCATTAGTAGTGTTCGTGGCTCATTACTCATTACTAGTGAAGTTATGTGTTAAAGACATTTTTTTACTGGTAAAGTGATGTGTCAAACATTGAGCTTAGCTTTCTCCGTTGTTTCTTTTTATGTTTTCAGATATGGATCCAATTTTAGAAGAAGTCGATGATGCAATTCCATTACAGGATGACCCTGAAGATATGACAATGGATGTAAAAGGCAAAAAGGGAAACAAAAGGTCCGAGGTGTGGAATCATTTTAAAATTTGAGATGAGAGGGCAAAATGTAATTATTGTGGACAAACATATAAGCTTCATGCAAAAAACTGTGAAACTAGTACATATTTGGATGAGGTAGAGGCATTGGATGACTCAGAGAAAACTGTAGAATGTGACATTTGTTTTCTATTATTAATTTTGATATTTTTATGAATATTGTTTCTTAGTTACTTGTTAATATCATTAATAAAGACTAATAAATTTTTTGATATTTGCATATTATACAATGGTCGAATCGTATGTTCCAGTAGGGGATATTAATCCATTTTTTTATCAAATAAGAGGTTAGTATTTTTGTACTTATTCTGATATTGTTGCTTGTAAAAGTTTGAGTGGTACTAGTTTAATACTATCTTATTTGCCTTTTTGTTATATATCGAATTTCAGACAAATATGAATGTAATTTAACATTTAACATTATTAGTGTTCGTTTAAATTTATATGTTAACTTGTTTTAAATATATTATTATAATGTCGATAGATAAATCGCAGATTAAAATCGAACCAAACCGCAAATAATGGTTTGGTTCGGTTCGGTTCGGTTCAATTTGAAAAATAAAATGATTTGGTTTGGTTTGAAAAAATTTCAAACCGCTTGAAATGGTTTGAGTTAAAAATATAGCATAAATCGAACCGTGTTCACCACCACATCACACCATCACAACCAACAACAAAAATTCTCAAAACCCACCATCGCTGTCGTCGCCACCACCATCATCAACAACTCCACCTGCACCACCACACAAACCGCCACTGCTCAGAAAATCAGAAACATCACAAATCCAAAAATTACAAAACACCACCGCACCAATAAAACCCGCAACTACACTGGTCCTCGACACATCACCACCACACCGACAAAACCTCCAACATCACCACCGAACCAACCAAACCAACATCATCACCGCACATCACCGAACCACTATATATTATCGTAGAGCAGACGGTGAGAGAGCAACGGCCACCGTCGTGACGTTAATCATATGCAAAATCCGTTGCGGTGGTCATGTGCTGTCCTGTGCAGCGGTCACTCGGAGCTCCTGGAAGAGTAGCGTCGCCGATCACATGACGTTGCCGATATGGAGAGTGTGGGCCGCCGTCGCGAGAGTCAGGTCGTAGAAAGAGAAGTGAGGTTTCTATGAGAGAGAGAGAGAGAGAGAATTAGGGTTTGAAATTGTGTACGTAAATTAATTAATTTTTAAATATATTAATTAATAAAAAAATCTGATTTTTGAAAGAATAAATATGACATCTAAGTTATGAAATTGGATCTTGAAATCTATTAGAATCTGTAATTTTCACTACTAAAAATCAAGGTTTTAAATAGCGTAATGCATGGAGGTTAAGTTAAGGGCTAGGCGAGGCTAATGCGTAAAAAAGCGTTTTCTCATTTTAATATTATTTTAATTTTTAATCAATCAAAAAATATTTAATAATAAAAATAAATAAAATTGTAATAAATTTTTTTTAAAAAAAATAAATAATGCGCGCCTATGTGTACTTATGCGGTCAACGCGAGATATTACGCTCCAAGCGACTTTGCTTGGCGCTACGGGGGCACGCTACGCGACAAGACGCGCTATTTAGAATACTGCTAAAAATGATAACCACAAAACATTAATGCCCCAAGAAATTCTCTTAAAAGTGTTTAATTGGAAAGAAAATTCTTGAACAATGACATTTTCCCACCCAAATTTCACTTTTTCGAGTATTTGAATGTCATTTTTTTTTCATAGGAAATATTTTTCAATTTTTTAAAATATATCTAATTCTCCTTGTTTTGTGGGAAGACATTTTCTTTAAGTGGAGTAGTTTTTGTTTTCCTCAAAACAAGGAAAATGTTTTTTTAGGAGACATGTTTTATGACAATTAAACAAACTCTAAATATATTTGTAACTTACCTTTTATACTTTTATCAAGATGTAGATGGGGTAATTAGTACAAAACTTCCTTACATTTTAATGTTAATATACAAAACGTCATTATTTTTCATTTTTTAGCATTTTCATCCGGGTAAATAGCACAAAACGTCCCTACATTTCAATGTTATTGTGCAAAACATCCATACCTTTTATTTTTTGACATTTCCACCCATATTTCCATATTTCATTGTGTAAAAAGTCATTTTCATCCATTTTTGACGATTTTACCCTCCTTTCAAATAAAACAAAAAGAAAGAAAAGAAAAACATAAAAAACTAATTGCAACTATAACCCTATATTTTCAAAAAAAAATTACAAATCACTCACAAAATATACTACATCTATATCAATCTTTTATCCCTTCCACCACAGTTCATACATACGGAGATTTCGCCATCATCCTCCTCCTCCTCGATAATCCATACATACAAAACTCTCCAAAATTTTCCTATTCTTTTAGTTCTGTAATTTATTAACATTTACCGAATGCTTCCGCGAATCCTTTTGTTTTCCAAAAATCTCAAGCATAGAAGATATGCTCTTAATAAAAATCTAATAAAGATGGGATTTTTATCATATTTTGATAACCCCATTTCGAATTCCCTACCAATTAATGCAGAGAACTATAAATTTATTAGAAATTACTGTTCGGGGAATCATAGGAGTTAAGATTCCATCGAGTGGATTGAGGAAATACAGTATTTAGACGAGTCATGAAGTGTTATTTTCTCCAGTAAGGGAATAAGATCGATCAAGCTAGATGTTGATAACCATGTAATGGTTGGACGGATTAAAAAACTTATGTTGAATGTCTCTACCGTTGCAAAGATGGTTGAAATTGTAAAGAGGTGGAGATGGGGCCTTGATATGAATTGGAGGGGATAAAATGAGGGTCTAGATTTGGTATATTTTGTGAGTGATTTGTAGTTTTTTTAAAATATAGGGTTATAGTTGCAATTAGTTCTCTATGTTTTTTTTCTTTTCTTTTTGTTTTAATTGAAAGGAGTGTAAAATCGTCTAAAAAAGATCTTTTGCGCAATGAAAGGTGAAAATGTCAAAAAAATGAAAGGTATGTACGTTTTACACAATGACATTGAAATGTAGGAATGTTTTGTGTTATTTACTATTTTCACTCTATCTTCACCTTTCATTGCGAAAAAAATCATTTTCATCCAATTTTCTCAATAAAAATATAAAACGACAAATATACCATCATATTTAAATAAAACAAAAAAATTTAAAAAAATTGTAATATACTCCCAATTTTTTTAAAAAAACTACAAATGAATCCAAATAAATTATTAAAATGGTAATTTACACAAACATCCATATCTTTCAATATTATTGTGCAAAACATTCATATATTTTATTTTGTTTTTTCATTTTGCCCTTATTTTCACATTTCATTGCGAAAATGATTATTTTAATCAATTTTTTCAATTAAAAACTACAAAGATGAATATACCATCATAATTAAATAAAATAAAAAATAAATTGCAACTATACTTCCAAATTTTTCAAAAAAGTACAAATAAATTTCAAATAAATAATTAAAAAATTATTTATATTTTTTTGAAAATGTTGAAAGTATAGTTGCAATTTGTTCTTTATTTTTCTTTATTTTTATTTTATTTAAATATGAGGGTATATTTATCATTTTACAACTTTAATTGAGAAAATGGATGAAAAAAATGATTTTCGTAATGTAATGTGAAAATTAAAGGTACGGATGTTTTGCACAATAATATTGAAAAGTATGGAAGTTTTGTGTTAATTACCTTTTTAATAATTTATTTGAACTCATTTGCAATTTTTTGAAAAGTTTGAGAGTATAATTGCAATTTATTATTTAATTTTTTTTCTTTTTTGTTTTATTTAAATAGAAGTGTATATTTGTCATTTTATATTTTTTTATTGAGAAATTGGATGAAAATGATCATTTCCATAATAAAAGGTAAAAATAGGGATGAAATGCCAAAAAAATGAAAGATAAGAACATTTTACATAATAACATTGAAAAAAGGACATTTTGTGCTAATTATCCCTGTAGATATTAGCGAGCCAAACAAAAAAAAATTGAGATGCAAAATGCATCTAAATTAAAATATATTTAAAAAAATTCTATGTAAACGATCGCAACTCCCTTCCCCTTAACTCCACACCTGGTTGTAAATCAAGTGCCGTTTAAGATCAGTCTATTATATTCTTGTATATATTTCTCGAAAGATATTCATCAATAATCCTGTGTTCTATAAATAATATTGTGGAGCAAATATTTTGATGTAGATATGCTATGTGCGTACTATTTAAGATATATTTAATAAACAAAATTATCATTAGGTTTGGACAAAAAATCAATCAAAACAATCAAATTGAATTGACTCAGATAGGTATGGTGGGTCGGGATGGTGCGCAGGTAATTGATTTTGTTTGATTTTTTTAAAACAAAATCATGATGGGTCGATTCAGCCATAGTTTGAAGTCTCAAACCGTTGGTTAACCGAACCGATCCAACTCATTTACATGTTCACTTTTTTTTTTAAGAACAATAAAAATATAAAGATAAGCTCTATCTCATAACTATATCTTGATTACTTCCAATCTATGATATTGCTAGTAAGTAATAGCATTGAGAATTTCATTTTACAAATTCATTATGTTTATTTAACATTTTTTCTACTCAAGCAGTGATGAGATCCCGATTAGGGAATATCATGGAACTCGATGAATTGATTTCGAAAAAGTTGGGAAAGTCCAAATTCAAGTTGTAGACGATAGGATCTCGACCCGAAAATTATTAAATCAAGCAATCAAACAAGAACGAAAATTGAAAGAGCTCTTGATCACAAAACCAAAGAACCTTGATTTGTGAATGCCACAAAAGTTGTCTAATCCTTTAATAAGTTCTAGGTTTTGGATTTGAACCCAACGAAGTGAACCAAAAAAACTCAACGATAACAAAGATGCGTTGAATCTATTGATTACACAATGAAGAACCCGCGATCCGATATTTAAACGCCACAAATATAATTAAATATTTGATAAGATCGATTTGTGTTCATTCAAGAATATTGGAGAGAAAAATCTCAATTTAATTCATATCAAAGTTAATGTTTACAATGAACTGAAGTCGCTACTTATACTAAAGTAATAAATCCTAATAAATATGAAAAATACGAAATTTAAAAGTCCTAAAATATAGAAATTATCAAAAATAAGAATTATAGTCAAAATAAATAATTTCGTCAAAAATAGGAAATTCGACTTCAGTTTTGTTCTAAGTGGCCGCTTGGTATGTTTCGAAGCGGTCGCCTAAAAGGTCAGTTTTGCTCCTTCAATTTTCGGTAGGCAACTAAGCGACCGCTTGGCCTGGATAACTAAGCGGTCGCTTGGTTATCCTGGTTGTTTCTTTCTTTGATTGTTTCTAACACATTGATCCAATTGGTTCCGGCCTCGACCCAAACATGAAACTTGTTCTTTGACTTGTCGTCTTCAACATTATGAACTCTGTTGCTCGAACATGTAAATGACCGACTTTATTAGCTTTTTGAAGTCTCTCACTTGGGTCTAGTCTCTTTCCAACAAGCGTCAATTTCTTGCTAAATTGTGGTGCATCCCGGATCATATCATTCTCTCTCTCTTCGAAAGGATTCGTCCTCGAATCCGTACCTTCAATGCTTAGATTAAACCATTTAATCCCAATCAAGTTAAGAACATGGAACGGTCCATCTCCTCTAGGATGTAGTTTGGACCTCTTCTGAATTCTTTCCCGCTTTTGTTGTATGAACACCCAATAACATTTACTCCCAATCAAGTTTGTGATGTTCCCAAAATAATCTCCATTAGCATGCCGCTGTACTTCCTCCATGTCTTATGTTGTCTCAGTGATTGTAACAATGTCAATGCAAATGAACTCACGTTTTCCCTTTGTTCAACTTTGTTGCTCAATCCACTGCATATAAATTCTTTCCAAAGCCCCTAAAACTCTTTCGTCTCCTCAGAAATCACAAAGTTAACCTCCAGTATTAAAGTGATATCCAAGCAGAGGTAGGGCTTGTTAATTTCACCCACAAGTCGATGCTCATTGCCTGAATTATGTGGTATTCTAATAGGTTCGCTTTCATGGATGCCAATATATTCAGAAACCTGCAAAACAGAAATAGCAAAACTAGGGAGTGGATTGTTAGTTCTCACTAAGGCCCTCTCAACCTCACTTATATTTTCCTGCAAGTTCTCTTTTGACTTTTCTTTTCTCTCTGAATACTCACTTTATTTTACCTCTTGCGGTTCTACTTCATTTTTTGCCACCTCTCTATTCTCATTTTTTTCCATCTCTTTCTCACTTTCATTTTTACTCTCTATTTCTATTCTTTCTGAATGCTCTCTTTCATTACTTCTCACTTCGAGTTGATCGGCAAGGGACTGTTCTAGTGTCAAGCCAGCTAGAGTGATTTTTTTCCTGTCCTAAAGAAACCTATATATATATTCCTCCCCACATCATAAATAGTCTTCTTCTCATACCTCCAAGGTCTCCCAAATAAGATATGAAAAGATTTCAATGGTACCACATCACACCAAATTTCATCACTATATCTCTCAATGGTAAACTAGAACCTCCTTAGCCACATTTACCTTCTCACACTCCTTCAACAAATCATCTTATAAGGCCTAGAGTGTTGTTGTAAAGGTAATCCCAATTTTTCAACCATAGTGATGCTAGCCAAGTTTGACATGTGCTCATTGTCAATAGTTAAACTACATACTGCACTACCCACAAAACAACGAGTTTGGAAAATAAATCCTCAATCATAATCCATCATTAATGTAGGCGTAATCAAGAAGACTCAAGAAAAGAATTGAAAAATTCGATTACTGAGAATTTAATTCAAGAAAGTGGTTTTTGAATTTGGATTGGAATGAACAGAAATAGATTTTGAATTTAGAAAAGAAAATAGGATATTTGGACAATTTCCAAGAAATCAAAAAAAAAAAAAAAATCACATGAACAGTACCCCCCATGAACAGTGCAAATTTTTTTTTTTTTTTTTTTTACAAAACTCGAAAATTCAACTACGAGAACAATGAAACAAACGGAAGTTGATTTGGAAGCTAGATTAGCCCAAAAACAACTTTTGTAATTTTTTTAGATCAAAAACTCAAATATTTTACTGGACACAAGAACAATAACAAAATACTCAAAAAAATAAAATAAAAAGATAGAACTCGAATCTGGAGTCCGAGCTCTGATACTACTTGATGAGATCTCGGTTAAGGAATATCATGGAACTCGCGGAATTAATTTTGAAAATGCCGGAAAAGCTCAAATTCAGGTTGTAGACGATAGGATCTCGACCCAAAAATTATTGAACCAAACAACCAAATAAGAACGAAACTTGAAAGACCTTTTGATCACAAAACCAACGAACCTCGATTTGCGAACGTCACAAAGGTTGTCTAATCCTTTGATAAGTTCTAGGTTTTGGATTTGAACCCAACGAAGTAAACCAAAAAAATTCAACGATAACAAAGATGGGTTGAACCCCTTGATTACACAATGAAAAATCCACGATCCGATATTTGAACACCACAAATATAATTAAATATTTGATAAGTTCGATTTGTGTTAATTCAAAAACATTGGAGATAAAAATCTCAATTTAATTCATATCAAAGTTAATGTTTACAATGAAATAAAATCCTTATTTATACTAAAGTAATAAATCCTAAGAAATATGGAAAATACGAAATTTAAGAGTCTTAGAATATAGAAATTACCAAAAATAGGAAATTCGTCTTCAGTTTTATTCTAAGCGGCCGCTTGGTATGTTTCTAAGCGGTCGCTTAGAAGGTCAGTTTTGCTCCTTCAATTTTCGGTAGGCGACTGAGCGACCACTTGGCCTGGATAACTAAGTGGTCGCTTGGTCATCCCGATTGCTTCCTTCTTCGGCTGCATCTAACACATTGATCCAATTGGTTTTCGACCTCGACCCAAACATGAAACTTGTTATTTGGCTTGTCGTCTTCAACATTATGAACTCCGTTGCTCGAACATATAAATGACCGACTTTATTAGCTATTTGAAATCTCGCACTTGACTTTAGTCTCTTTCCAACAAGTTTTGATTTCTTGCTAAATTGTGGCGCATTCTGGATCATATCAAGCAGTCAGATTACATAATACATAAAAAAAATAACAAAGTTAGTAAGTTTTCTGTTGATCTACGAAGTTCATAAGTTTTCTGTTTATCTATGTCTATTAATCTGATTTTATTTGTTAGTCCATAATTCTTGCAATATAAAGTTATTTAGTTATGTTAGTTCTTGCACTATAAGTGGGCCTAAAACCCAGTCAATTTTTTTTTATTTAAATTAAGTCAAATGGATTTGGTTTGATTCAGTTTGGTTTAAGAGTTAGTTAGAGTAGGTTGATTTTGATTAAAATTCATCCAAGCCAATTAATTTGATTTTGGTTTCGTGTTGGAGTCGAAATCAACTCAAACCAAATCGCGTGTATGCTTAATGATCAACATATAATAATCACAACCCATTAGGAGCATGTTTGAGCCCCATTTTTTTTGCTAAAAATATATTTTGAAATAGTAAATTGAAGGAGAATGTGTAATTAAAAATTAGAAATATAACACTTATACATAACGCTGTGTTCTTAACGGTGTTAACCTCTCTCACATGGAAGGGAACCCACTTCGAATAAGTTATATTTTATTCGAAGTGGATTCCCCTTCATGTGAAGAGGGATGGAGACCATTATGGACATCCTAATATATGTGTAATATCATCCTAAAAATTAAGGAAAAGTTTTGGACGGGGGGCGGATTCCAGCCAGGCCTTCCAACTCAAATACTAATAAAAAAAAATTTAATTGTGTTTATCATATTAACCCATGCTAAAAAAAAAAGAAAAGAATTCTCGTATTAGCCCGTGCTAAAAATTTTTTTCTGGATCCGCCCCCTGATTTTGGATTTCATGAAATATTATTTTATTTAATAATGTGTTGTTGAAAAGAAAGATAGAATAATGTATTTTAAAAATAGTTGAAATCAAACTAGGAGTAATTAAGAAGATTTATATCCATTTATTTCACAGTATATATAACATATTAGAAGCCGATCGATCAACATCATATCTTTGGTCCGATTCTGTATGATTTGCTAAAAAAATTCATAGGAAGTTCATAGTCCAATGTGTTAAACGTAAAATTATTACTGTTTCATGCAACTGAAATGTTACTCGTACATTGAGCTATTGAATTTTGATCCCCGCATAGCTTAAAAACTTCAACAAATAATTGCAATAAAGTTTGAATTTGTTAATATTGGGGAATCTAAAATTCCACGAGCCCCTTAAAGCTCTCTTGCAGAATTAAGAAACACGACTTTTTTTTTTTTTTTTTTTTTTTTTTTTTTTTATCAATGTTAGGAGGGATAAGTGCTCATGCTCAATTTTATGGGTTATGCTTGAAGTATAGGGACCTGTTTTACAAGTC
This sequence comes from Osmanthus fragrans, assembly GCA_019395295.1. NCBI lineage: Eukaryota > Viridiplantae > Streptophyta > Magnoliopsida > Lamiales > Oleaceae > Osmanthus > Osmanthus fragrans. The sequence goes on from CM033362.1 coordinate 7,600,405, forward strand.
CCTGTCAAGCCAGACACATTAGTGGGGCTCAGACAATTTTTTTTTTTAAATACACTATGAGACCCGCTACACAGTGAGTAAGGCTCCTATGAAAAACAGCCCTGTAATTGGGACTTTATTCCAATTTTATTGCCCACGAACTCGGCTCCTGTCGTGGCTTGATATGAACGAGTAGAGCGCTTGGCCCTCAAGCTCATGGGCAAGCTAGGCCCACGAGCAAACCGAATTTATTTTATTATTATTATTATTATTCAAGATAAAACCCTCACCTTTTATCTGAATTTGGGATTTGCTACTTAAATTTCGAGTATGCGGAGCTAAAAATTATATACGAACAACTAGTTACGTGTACAATTTTAAAAAAAATTAAAATAGTGTTATAAAATAATAAATTTTATTATATGATTCAATTAAATATCACTACCTTAGGATATGTAATTTCAACATACTTATCTCACGGTAAAAAATGAGTGTCTTGTCAATTCTTCATATACATTAATGTTTTCAAAACAATTTTTTTTTTTTTTTTCAATTGGCTCTGACCTTGGACAAAACACTCTTACCTGCAATAAAAGCAGATTCTGAAGCTATACTGATAATCGAAGGTGTTAGTAGTTATTTTGCATTCGCAGACACCACTATCATCGTCGTTTGTACTTTCTTCTAATTGTTGCATTACTAGGCATATGATGATTAAAGTAATTAAGTAATTTAGCAGGCAATGAGTTTGAACTTACGTCCAATGTTTGATTACATACAATAGACATACTAATGATATAAAGACGTTTAAACAATTATATTTGTATTTATCAAAAGTCATTGCAATGATATAAAGACGTTTAAACATCATACCACCAATGAGATAGTACACTCCAGATAAAATATTTGTAGAGTTATAAAAACTTGTCAAATTTTTTTAAATTTTATAAGCTTACACTCCAATCAGATTCATTTAAAATAATGTTATCGTCATTTATAATATGTCTATTGTTATAAAATTCAGTTATTAAATGTACATATTCTTCAGGTAATTTCAATAATAAATTAAGTTCCATCTATATCAGACATCACTAACAAATATTTTTGTATTCGTCACTTTAAATTCAGTATAAAATTTCTCAAAATATGACACGCATAACGACACGTGAAATAAATAACCACCTAAATTAGGTTTCAATACTCCAAACAACTTATCAACGGACATATTAATACTAGCTTTGTCAAATGTAAAATAAATAAATAAATTTTACTTTCACAATGATATTTTCTAATAATAATGCTTATAATAACGTTAATTAGACTATTAGCGTTGTAAGAGAACTCAATTATTTTAAAAACAAATTTTTTTTTATATATACATAAAAATGGGTCTATAAAGTGATCAGTTGCAACTATATGATATATAATATAATTTTTTTTTATAAAGTGATCAGTTGCAACTATATAATATATTTTATTAATTTCTTCCCATAAATCTAAAGTTTAAGATATAACATTATCATATTTTTGCAAATTAGTAATCAACTATCATTTTGTATTAACGAAATATTCTATTGTATCAAAACAAAGAGTGTTTATACTTACCTCAACTACCTCGGTTGAAAATATTATTTCACGTAAAAGACGAAATGTTGATTGTTTGCTATTGCTAAAGGCAACTCAACACGAACAACGAATTTCACCATTACTGTTTAAGCTTTTCTCCTTCTAATACATCTACTTGCTAAGTGTCGTAAAAGCAGAACTGACAATTGGACTATCAAATTGTCGTTGCGTTTGAGAGCCACCAACAAGCCCATGTTTGGCCGCACATTTACTGTTGTGACGATTGAGGTAGACGATATCAATACTCTTTTACCATGTCAATCGTGTTTGATAATATTTACATACTGATTTACATTCTGTAACTCCATCAATTGTACGACCTGTTAAAATCAAATTTAAAATAATCTCAATATTGTCACTTTTCCCCCTTTACGCTTCCCTCTTGCACCAGGAATATCTAATTCCACATATTTCGTTTCGGGAACATCGTCATCCAAGTCAATTTGATTATTACTTTCACGAATATCAAAACCTTGAATATTTTTGAAAATTAGTACTTCATTGAGATCAACAAATTGATTGTGACATTAGCATCGTGACGTCATAGATTATTCACCATCTACATTGAGCAAGCCCTCACAACTAATAATTTTGGAACTGTTAGTGGTGAATTTTGATAACATAAGAACTCGAATGGTGTAGAAATGATGAATGAATAAGTAGAAATTGAATCATTGTAGAAATTTAAATTGTAATGATAATGTGTATAAAATATAATGTAAAAAATATATTTTTTAATTTGTATAGTAAGTAAAAAAGAGTGAAGAGAGTTAGAATTGCAATTGCAATTGAAGGTAGAATGCAATTGAAGGTAGAATGTAGATTATAGAATCTGGATGAGAATAAAAAGGAAATTGCCACTGTGTCGGCTGTAAAAGGCCTAGCAACACTCCCCCCTCACATGAGGTGGGTCCGCATAAAAAATCCCTCCAAAAATACCCACCCCTATGCTTGTGAGAGGACTGTACAAGACTTGTGAAACAGTGCGCTGTACAAGCAGCACCTCTCAAATAAAAATTGCTGTTGTGAGGAAAAAAATGATTAAATAGCCAAGATATTTATAAAGGACACAAAAAAAAAAAAAAAAAAAAAAAAAAAAAAAAAAGGCCTCCAATAATTGAATAATAGAGTTAGTCCAAAACGGTCTTTATTTTGGGACGGCTGAGAAACGAACTAGCGATACAAGCTGATTCGCTTTGCTTGGCCAGCCAACCCCCTCGGCTAGTGCTCGAGCTCGTCCAAGGATGAGATCGGGCAGCCCATGAGCCTGGCGACCGGGCCCATGGTTTGCCCCCCTAGATCAAACTCAATTATCATGTCTTCTAATCGACACATTTAAGTTCTGATTTACTTTTTGTAGGCCGAGTTCAATCAAATTAAACCAATTATAATCGCGAAATCCATGGCCGAGGAGGAAGATCTATAGAAATTCATACTGAACTAAATGGAAGCCCTGGAATCATAACAGCGTCCTAGAATTCAGTTTATATTAACAAGACGATCATCACAGATAATCACAACACTGCTATTAAATTAAAGAAACTTCAAATCCACTTATTTCATAGTAGCCGATCCATTTCACACCAGATCTTAAAGCCCACAACAGTGCTCTATCAGCATAATATTTACAAGATGATGAAAATATTCAAAGCCAGCTAATTATTAAAAAAAAAAACCCCAGTAATTAATTAGCATAAAATCGTGGAAGTTGCTGAGCAAGTAAAGATGCTATTTTACAGAACACCACCCGACTCTCTCTCTCTCTCTCTCTCTCGTCAACATTTTAACGGTGTTTGCTCTTAGTCTCCCCACTGTAGAGCCTGTATTGTATAAAATAAATTCATCTCAGCATCTTATCTTATAAAAAAAAAGACATAAAATAAATTTTTTTTTTTTCCTGTGCACTTTTTAGTGTATATAAGCAAGTCTTGAACTTCAAGAATGGAAAAAATACGTACGTACCAGTCATAAACAGTGGGAGAGTTGGGCTGGGGTCTGTCAAAGTATTCAGCCCCAATACTCCTCGTAGCAAGGTTGCTACCAGGATGAAACACACTCCTCCATACATTTTCTTTACGCGCCGCCGTTGGCGACGGAGTAGTTGGTGTCACAGGCGTTGCCGGAGACCCAGGACTGGCCGGCATCGATATAGACCTCTGGTACTTACTACTACCCTCTCCTCCAACATCTAAACAAACAAGATATACAAAAATCACTTGTTAATTAGTACAAAAAACGAGCAAGACTTCGTTTTCATGCATGTATAGGAGAAAGAAAAAGACAGAACCTTTAATGATCAGGGGCTTGGTGAAGGTTTTCTTGAGGTGTTTCAGGCCGCGCTCGGGCTGAGGCCCTGCGGCGACGTCGTCCCACAGTTGATCTAGCAGAACCATTGCTGCTTCCCTTCAGTGAACTTTGCCTAGCCAGATTATATAGACTGTTGATGGTAAAATGTCTCCTACAGTCATAATAGAGTCAAGAAAATTCGAATTCAATATTTCCCAACTATTTAATTCTATTTCCAGTACAGAAAAATAGTATCTTTGTGAGTGAATTAAAGATAACAAGAGTGGTGTGTGGAAAACTAATGGTGGAAATAAAGGAAACCTAATTGGATAAGGATAATGACTAGGTACATGTGGGGCCCATTAATAATATCTCTACTGCAGTTTTGTCCTGTTCTTTTAAAACAATGGGTCGATTTCTCCATAGGGACACAACCTTCAATAAGTGTGACATAACTCCCACATCTTTTATTTGTGACATCTATGCCTCTGACATTTTAACACTATAAAATATATAGAAAATGCCCAATGTACAGGGACGTTTTTACATATGTTTTATAGGCTCGCTCAGTGTACGGTACGGTGCGGTGCGGTGCGGTGCGGGGCGGGGGGCACATATATTAAAAAAATTGCGCAGGACCCATGTTTATCTCTGTCCTGTACATGGCCTGTTAACACCAAGCAGAGTCCAAAATATATAGCCCCTATTTGACGTCCATAAAAAAAGAATTTTTTGGGAAAATTGAATTTTAAAATAATGATTTTTTTTTTAGAGGATGTGTGATTAAAAAATAAAATTTTCTTTTTAAATTTATGTGAAATATTTTATTGTGAAAATGTATAATTGAAAATGAATTTTTGAAAAAAAAAAATTTAAAGAATGATAGACAAACATGGGCATAGTACATGTTTGATTCTCATTTCTCAAAAACTCATTTTTTTTTTTTTCTAAAGTTTATTTTTAATCTCAAATTCTCTCAATAAACTAATTTATACATAAATTGAAAAAAAAAAAAATCATATTTTTTAACTAGACAATTTTCAAAAAATCATTATTATAAAATTTAATCTTCCAAAAAACAGGGATCAAACAAACCTATTTTTTTGACAATTAGAACAAATTCTAAACTCAATGGTAAACAAATATTTATCACTTTAATAGATAATTTTTATTTAAAAAAAATAAAACCAAACGAATATCAAAAGATTCAAATTTTCAAAAAAATTTGGGTGAAAAATTGTACTAATCAAACACAATTAATCGACAATTCTTAGTAAAATAAATTATAGACAATTTAATTCTCTGTAATTCATTTTCTTTCCACCCAAATTCCACATTTGCAATCAAAGAGACCCTTAGGGTGCGTTCTCTTCGTGTTTCTGTTTTGTGTTTTGAGTTTTGAAATTCGTTTTGTGTTTTGTGTTTTTAGTGTCTGTTTTGAGATTATTGAAAATGCGTTCTCTTTGTCATTTTGAAAAACAGAAAACGCGTTCTCTTTGCACTTTTTTAGAATATTATTTGATAATATTTTATTCCATAAATCTGATTATTCAATTAACTTTAATTGTTTAATGTTAATATATTATTAAATATATTATAAACCTGAAATTTCTTTAAATTTTGAAATATTTTTGAATCATGAAATATTTTTTCATATATTAAATAACATATAAATTTGTGAAAATTTTTATTAATATTATTTTATTCTAAAAATATGATTATTCAATTAATTTTAATAGTTTAATGCTAATGTAGTATAAAATAACATATAAGTGTAAAATATATTTATGCATTTTCAAAAAAAAAATTTCACTTTTAATAAAATAACATATACATTTCAATAATAAACACTTCTATAAAATTAAATATATTTTTTGGGATTGCATGAAATCGATAATAAGTTTATTTTTCCATACAAAATAAACATAGAAAATAGAAGAGAGAGAAGGCAGAGATGAAGGAAGACTTTTTTTTTTTTTTTTTGATGGAAGAAGGAACACTGTTGAAAAATGGAGTGTTTCGTGTGTTTTCAATTTTTTCGAGTTTTGCACAGAAAACGTCCAAAACGAAAAAAACTCGTTTTGTGTTTTGTGTGTAATTTTTTTTTGTGTTTTGAAAAACTCGTTTTCCAAAACGACAAAGAGAACGCGTTTTCGTCGTTTTGAAAAACAGAAAACAGAAAACGGCCCCAAAACGACAAAGAGAACGCAGCCTTAGTTTTTTTAGACAATATGACATTTCAAACAGATATCACATGCATATTATATAGATAGATGTTTTCAGAAAGGTGATGATATTGTTTTGGGATTTCAAAAAATAAAAAATTAAGTTTCTTACTATACACGGGAGTCTCATTGACGTTAGCATTTTCTCTATTCTCCTTACTCCTTAGTCCTTGCAATATTAAAAGGTCGAGAATATAAGTTCGACAAATAAAAGGTTAGGGAGATTGCAGCAGCCACACTTATAATTCAACCCCTTTAAAGAAATTTACTCTAAAAATAGGGAGTGGTTGGGGGATTCACCTTTCACATCGAGTTAATTAATAAGAATAGTCATTAGTGTTGATGTGATTTTCTTGATATCGATGGGATTTGAATTATTAAACTCTTAATAGTGTCTAAAATGAGGTTAGGTTGTCTTTGTCATATTAATAACTAGGTTTAGAGAGAGTACAATTATGAGGATTACAGCTTGCAATTATGGGATAAAAATAATCACAACTCATGTATTAAGTATGGACAATTCAAAATTCAAATTTTACGTTTAAAAATGCGAAAATCAGGTATTAACTAATTAATTAAATATAATAAAATCACATTTATATAATTAATGATCACATATACATAATTATATATCACAATTTATATATTGATCACATATCATCAAATTAATTAATCACAGATTATTTCTAAATCACATAAAAAATTTTATAAGTCACAGTTTATTTCATTGATCACATATAAAAAAAAAACTATAGATCACAATTTATCTATCAATCATATATTCTCAGATTTGTTGATCACAAATTATCACATTTCACGATCACATATTAATAGTTTGGTCACAAGCCAAATAGTTGATCACTCACATCAAACACCCAACCTCGATCCCAATCCACTACCAATACTTGGTCACAAACACTACCCCCGACACAACACCATCACAACCACCGCCAATAACACCACCACCACCACTCCGAAAACCAATAAACCCAACAAAATTACCTCAACATCGCAGACAGAGCCACCGTTGAACACCACCACCGCACATAGAACCATCCTCAAACACCATCTACCGCCAGAGCCACTGCACACTAGCAGAGCCACCACCATCGCACCTACAACACACACCCACCATCACCACATCCAACCACACCACGATCTCACAAATCAATCTAATGAGTCCCCACCCCCAGCAGCCCAACCACTATTACAAAATCAACACTAATTTACAACTAAACGCAACTGAATGGAGATGCGTACGTCGCTGCGCGTGATGGTCTGTGCGAGACGAACTTCATCATCATCGCTGTGCACAGAGCCACAACCACCGCATCAACAGCGCGCGCGCGCACACACACCACCACCGCATCCAACCACACCACCATCTCACAGATCGATTTGAAGAGTCTCCACCCCCAGCAGCAGCACCATCACCACAAAATCAACACCAATTTGCAACTGAACGCCATTGCAGCGACGCATATGTCACTGCGTGCAACGGTTTGAGCACCGCTCACAGTGGTGATGAATTCGACGTCGCCGATCTACACTCGCGCGATGAAAGAACGAAGAGAGTGGTGGTGGTGGTTTTATGAGATATTTGGGGGTGGGGGAATGGATCGATGGAGAGAGAGAGAGAGTATGAAATTAGGGTTTGGAATACGTGATTTGTGAATAATGAAATTTCATCCCTGATTTTTAAATTGCAGTCTTTAAACTCCTGAAATTATGTAATTTCCACGTTAATTATTGTGTTGAGATGGTCCACAAAAATCAACAGGGATGGCCCATTTACATATCTAGTTACAATTGTTTTGCCAAGAGTTTGGACTGTTTTGTACGATGGGCTGAGAAGTCCATAAAAGGTCCATATTTGGTAATGCAAATGGGCCAAAATACTCTGTAACAACCTATTGAAATTTCTCAATTTTCTCAGGAGTTTCATGTCAAATACTCAAAACAGAAGTAGCTATGGTTTCCCATGGTAACTTTCATGTTTATTATCCTACATTTTCACTGTACAAAGTTTACAAAATGATAAATTAATCCTGAATTATTCAATCTAACACTATCAAACCCGATATATTAATAATAACTGAAGGAACGTTCAGCTAATTAAAGTAATTGATTATGAAATATAAGATAATGGTAATCCATTGTTATCTCACCACCAATGAAATTCTGCCTCCCATTTTTGTCATTTTACATTGTAGATTGGATACAAATTTTGGGTATTAGGATGGCTCCAAAATAAATTTAGTCTGTCTGATTTGAATAAAAATTATATTTTTAGTAAATTTTAGCTCCTATTTGATTTAGATAAAAATAATATTTTTAATAAATTTTGATAAAAATTGATAGAACGTATTGTTAAAAAATTGTGAATTTTGTGAAACGTGTAGTTAAAAATTAATTGTTATGTTTGACTAAAATTTTAATCAGATTTTCTAATTGAACCAAATAGGCGTTTAATAAAAATTGATGAAATGCAATTGAAAAATTAATAAAAGTCATGAATTCCATGAAATATGTGATTGAAAATGAATTTGAAAAAAAATGAGTTTTATTTAAACAAATGGGTAGAGAGCTTAGTTTTTCCTAGCATTGGAACATTCACCTGATCAAACAGAAGTTGATAAAGAATGAAAATGACTGGGTAAATGTGTTAAACAATAACACCCAATTCTTCAAGTTGCTTTCGGAGTATAAAATGTTAAACCTACCTCGTACTTATCATCTAACTAAGGAATTTTTTGGCACGCATGCTAAAAAGTCCAAACTGCCCTTACAACAAACTGTCCAGTGACCAATCATATATCTTCATCCTTGCAAATTCTACTCCAAAACCCATTAGCAACAAATTCGCCCAATCCAAAATATAATGCCGGAGAAATTAACTACAAACTACACATGAAAGAAGAAAGAATCTCGAGTTAGCACAGCAAAATGGTAAAATACAAATATACAGATACAAGAAGCCAAGTAGGAATCCCAGATTGCACTCTTATCAATGTCCCCAAGTTTCTCATATAAAAGCTCAGAAATCAGGCAAAATAACTTGTCACAAAATCCATTGCAACCATGCTGTCAAACAAAATGGCCCCAGACGTAGCTGCAGATATTGCCTCAAGCGAATCACTCTCTTTTGCTGGCCTTGTGTGCATTCAAGACCAACACCCACCAAATCAATTGAGGAAATCACTTCCAATGCCTCTTCCCATACCGGCTGCCAACATGCAGAAAATTGAACCCGAGTTTGAATTTGAAAGCACTAAGTCAAGCTCAAAACTTGGGAATTTTATCAATGACTTTTCAATTGATAAGTCGTTTTCTGATCGTCGGGTTCTGCCACAGGTGAAAGTCCATGCAAATCAATCTCAAGTTTCAAACCGCGTAGACTTAGAAGCTACGTTGTCACCAATTCGAAGCCATATGATATCAGATGTAAACCAGTCAAAGTTCAGAAATTCCGGCAAGAAACAAATTATGGAAGTAAAATATAAAACAAATGAGAAGCGCCCCTCAAGCCAATCATTTAGCCAAAGGTTTTTCCAGTCATTTGCCTCCCCGTGCAGAGACTGCTGCGCTGTTCAACCAGCACCATCCATGAAAGAACATACATTGCAATGAGGAAATATACAATGATTCCATGCCTTTATTTCACTTTTTTGTATTGATCTGCACTCTCTTAATACCCTTTGACCTTTTAAATTTTTCTAAGCGTAGTCTACAGAGATAAGAGTTCACCTGCAGTTCATTTCAGCTAGAAAACTTCATTACTTGAATAACTGAATGTCAGAACCATATGATCCATCAAAATATTCAGCTGTTAGTTTTGATGTATCATTTTTTATTTACAACTGAAAATCAATATGAGCATAGTCAAAATTCCCTTTTTTTGGGGGAAGAAGTAAGCTACTACAGAACTAAACCAGGTAATATGTCCAGATATATACTTCTGTTGGGTACTCCAAAAGCATTGGAATGAATGGCCAAGAAAAGGTTGACATGTCTTTATTGTAAATATGTCTTTGCACATTATATTTGTTACAATTAGTCGCTATCCCATATTACCTAGAGCAAAAATAACAAGAACTGAGAAAATTGAAAGCAAGAACACATAATTTATAGTGGTTCATTCTCAATTGAGAGCTAGGTCCACTAAAGGCTGCACATCCAATAGTATTTAATCACGTTAAGATTTATGCTAAATAACGAGGATACTTCCTGATACGTTAGAAAGGAAAACTATGAATCTGAGTATTGCGGAAATAGATCTCATAGGACTCTAAAGAGGTACTCTTATTCAATTACAGCAGTTCTCAACATCCCAAAATTCAAGTTTATATGGGGTTGATGAGCAAGTGCAGACTAGGAGATTTTGACATTAATCTTAGGAGGAGCTTGACTGCAGTTTCCATAAGCAATCTTATCACAAAATATTTTCCATAAGAAATATTTTGTTGGTTTCCTTCACTTCCGGTCTAACCATTGTCCTAGGTGTAAACTTGGTCAATGCAAACTAGGGCGTTTTAACTTAAGCTACCATTTCCTAGCATCCACTTCATCTGTTCATGACATTGTTTATTTCAGTTATAACTCACTCACTTTGAACTGCTCTCTCATTTCTTTTTCACCCCAAGGAATAAGCAACTGCAGCAAGCTCTGCTGGGAAAATCAACTGTAGAAAGTGCCAAACAAATACGATATCCATTTTCTAAAGGAAAAAGAAATAAATCTTGTGCAATCCGATACTTCCTTTTAAATGAAACAAAAAGATTGTCATAATTGGTTGGGAAAGAAAATTTCCCAAAGTCCACGTCGTATAATTTAAAATGACTAGGTAAATGTGTTTAAACAAGAACACTGAATTCATCAAGTTTCTTTCAGAGTATATGAAATGTTAAACCTTGTACATACGATCTACTCAAGGCGTTTTTTGGGATGCATGCTAAAATGTCCAAATTGCCCTTGCAACAATCTATTCAGTGACCAATAATCAGTCTTCATCCATCCAATGCAACTACTTTGGATGCATAATAAATTCTTAAGAAATCTATTTTCATTAACAAAGAATAAAAAATTTGTGAATTATGTCCAACAGCTACAAATCCAGCCAATCAAAAATATAATGCTAGAGAAATTGACTACAAACTACACAAGAAAGAAGAAAGAAGAAAGAATCTTGAGTTAGCATAGCAAAAAGAGTAAATACAACAAGCCATATAGGAAACACAAATTGCACCAACCCTCTCAATGTCCCCAAGTTTTTCATATAAAAGCTCAGAAATCAGGCAAATTACCTGTCACAAAAATGTATTGCAACCAGGATGTGGACATCACTGCAGATATTGCCTCGAGTGAATCACTCTCTTTTGCTGGCCTTGTATGTATACAAGACCAACACCCACCAAATCGATTGAGGAAATCACTTCCAAAACCCCTACCCAAACCGGCAGCCAAAATGCAGAAAAACGAACCGAGACTGAATTTGGATGCTCTAAGTTGAGCTCAACAATTGGATATTAATCAACTACTTTTCAGTTGATAAGTCATTTTCTGATGGTCAGGTCCTGCCACAGGTGAAAGTCCAGGTAAATCAATCTCAAGTTTCGGAGCAAATAGATTTAGAAACTACGTTGTCTCCAATTCAAAGCCATAGGAGAAGATCAGATGTAAATCAGTAAAAGTTCAGAAATTCCAGTAGGAAACAAATTACGGAAGTAAAAAGGAAAACAAATGAGAAGCCCCCTCAAGACAATTATTTAGCCAATGGTTTTTCCTGTCATATACCAACCCATGCAGAGACTGACACGCCGTTCAACCGAGACCATCCATGAAGAACATGCATTGCAAAGAGGAAATATACAATGATTCCATGCTTTATTTCAATTCTTTGCATTGATTCTGCGCTTGCATATCACCATTTCACCTTTTATGTTTTTCATAAGCATAGTCTACAGAGGAGGTCACCTGCGGTTGATTTCAGATTGAGTTTCTTCATAGGAAGTTGATTAGGCGAATAACTGAATGTTCTGGATTTACAACTGCAAATCAACAAGAGCTTAGTCAAAATTCCCTCTCTTTTTCTGCAAAGTAAGCTACCAAAGAACTTATAAACCTACTTATATATATGATAATATATCTAAATAGATACTTCTTTTGGGTACCTCCAAACATTGGAATAACGGACAAAAAAAGGTAGGCATATCTTTGTTGTAAATACATCTTTACACTTGATATTTGTTATGATTAATTGCTAATCCCATATGACCAAGAGCACAAATAACACGAAACAGAGAAAACCCAAAGCAAGTAAGAACACATAATTTATAGTGGTTCATTCTCAATTGAGAGCTACATCCACGAAATGCCAGTCATCCAACAGTATTTAATCACGTTAAGATAAATGCAGGATGCTTCCTCATAGATTAAAAAGGAAATCTATGAACCTTATTGTAGTAAATAGATATAATACGACTCTTGAGAGGTACTCTTAATCAATTACAGTGTTTCTCCACATACCAAAAACCAAGTTTATATGGGGATTAAGAGCAAATTCAAAAATCGGAGATTTTTGACATGAATCTTATCAGGAGCTTGATTGCAGTTTCCATAATAATCTGGTCACAAATATTTTCCATTAGAACATTTAGATGGTTTCCTTCATTTTGTCGGTGTGAAAGTATTACTGGTCTAACCATTGTTTTAAGGTGTATAACCTGGTTAATGCTAACTAGGGAGCTTCAACTTAACCTAACATTTTGTATCCACTTCATTCGGTCTTTACTTTCATTATAACAGTTATAACACAATCACATTGAACTGCTCTCTATTTTCTTTTTCACCCCCAAGGAATAAGCAGCTGCATCAAGCTCTGTTGGGAAATCAATTAAAAAAATGCCAAACAGATATGATATCATTTTTGAAAAGGAAAAGAAATAAAGCTTGTACAATATGATAATTCCTTTCAAATGGAGCAAGAAGATGTCATAATTGGTTGGGAAAGAGAAGTTCCCAAAATCCATGTTGTATCATTTAAAATGACCGGGTAAATGAGTTTAAAAGAGAACGCCTAATTCATCAAGTTTCTTTCAGAGTATAAAAACATCAAACATTTAGAAATCAGCTACTCAAGGCATTTGTTAACATGATGTAAAAGGTCCAAATTGCCCTTGCAGCAAACTATTCAGTGATCAGCAATCTATCTTCATCCATGCAATGCAACTAGTCTGGATGAATATTAGATTATGACCAAATATGTTTCCATATAAATTGTACTTCAAGGAAAATAAACTACAAACTACACATGAAAGAAGAAAGAATCTCAAGTTAGCACAGTAAAAGGGTTAATTATTTGAATGGCCACTGAACTATACTAAGTGCTACTATTTAAAAACTAAATTTAAAAATGTATCACAATGGTCACTTAACCATGTACCATATTACCCATCCATCACCCAAATGGAAAAATCCATTAGGTTCAACAAACGATATCGACTTGAGGGATGGATAAGTAATACGGTGTATAGTTCAGTGACCTATAAATTTAAGTTTAGTTATTAAATAATAACAATTGGTATAGTTGAGTCATCATTGAAATACAATTTTAAGTTCAATTATTAAGTATTAACAATTTCTTCTCTCAAATCGATCATTGTGAAAGAAGAAACCAAATAAAATGAATGGAAAAAAGAGTAAACTGAAAATTTAAAGACCTATAAATTGAAGAAAAATAGAACTTTTCAAAATTGGGCATCACGGATTTCTACAGAAGATTGAGTTTTGCCGGCTATCTCATTTTCCACAAAGAAATGAATTTTTCAAAGAGTAATTAATTTTTTGGAAGTGGTGATTGAGATTTCTGCAAAAGATTATATTTTTTAAAACTTTAGGATCAAAGGTTTCTCCAAAGATAGGATTATTTGTTCACTACGGAACGATATTGGATTAGGGAATTGGACAAGTGAGATTTCTGCAAAGGATTGGATATTTATAAGTGGCTCCAAATGGAAAAATTGATCTTTTGCAGAAATTTGTTATTATACCCAATACTGAAAAGTTCTATTTTTCTTCTATTTATAAGGCTTTGATTTCCGTTTCCTCCTTTTACCCTTCATTTTCTTTGGTTTCTTTTTTCACAAGGTCGATTTGAGAGAGAAAATTGTTATTACTTAATAATTGAACTTAAAGTTGTATCTCAATGGTCACTGAATTATGCATCGTGTTATCCATCCATCACTTACGTGATGCTGTTTGTTGAATCTAACGAATTTTCCATTTGATTGATGGATGAGTAACACGATGCACAGTTCAGTAATCATTGAGACATGTATCTTATCAATCTCCCCATGTTTTTCATATAAAATATCAGGCAAAATACTTGTTATAATCCATTGCAACCAGGATGCCAAACAAAATGGCACGTACATCACTGCAGATATTACCTCAAATGGATCACTCTCCTTTACTGGCCTTGTACGTATTCAAGACCAACACCCATCAAACAAATGGAGGAAATGAGTAATTTATATGATTGCATGTTGTAAAGTGGAATTCTTCACTAGGTTGATGAGTAATGTATATGATTGCATGTTGTAAAGTGGAATTCTTCACTAGGTTGCGTCTACTTGTAGTCTAGTATTCACCGGGTGTTATTGCTTATGTCGCTCTTTTTCACGTGAAAACTATATTTACTTATAATGAGTGTAATTCACTAATCGAATTAGCACATCTAAACCATAGTTTTCGGTTTGTTCTTGAGCACTTTTGAGCATTTTGATGTGTTTGTTCATGTTATTTTGTAGTTTAGATAACATGGAGAAAATGACATATTTCGGAACTTGGAATGGAGCTAAGTTGTTGATTATGGAAGTGGGCATGGAGTGAAGATGAAAAAAGAGAATAATAAAGTGGAAAAGAGGCTAGAATATGAGTCAAAACGAAGTGAAGGAGACATATGGGTGACTAGGTGCCCAAGAAACAACCCAGAAATCAACAGAAAGCTCAGCGCTGCGGCGCCCAGCCATTGAAGAAACCAACAAAAGTATCCATCAGCACCACCACCTAAGAAGAGAAAATTGATTTTTTTAGAAATTTTCCGGCTCGTTCCGACTCTAACTTGTCTTGAAACTTTAAGGGGTTATAAATACAAATTGGAAGACCTGCTTTGGAAGAAGAAGACGGCTTGAGGTAAAGTAAGAGAAGATTGATTGAGAGCAAGAACAACAACAATTAAGAGGAGAATTCAAATGGCAAATCAGTTTTTTCTTATTCTTTTCTTTTCCATATTTCTTTTAGATTGGATTATGTCGTTTCTCTTAATCATGAGCTAAATTCTAAATCTAGGGTTTGATGTAACCTAACTTGAGACATGTTTGGATTCTAATATAGTATTTATTTTCATTTTTCCATTAGTTTAATTGTGTTCATTACTACGCATTGCTTTTAATTACCTAATCAATAGTTGAATGATTTGATATTTTAAATTTTGGTGCTCGAGATAGAGAGATTTAGGCATGATCTAAGAATAACATAACCTAGATTTTGTAAGTTTCGATAGAAAATATGAAATCTTTTAGGTTTATCCCATTTAAGAACAACGTATTTGATAATTTCTATATTTTTAATTCGGAATAGAGATATTAGAATTAAAATATAGAGATAAGTTATATTCGGCACTCGAGAGGGAATAGAATTAATCTAGAGTTATTTCTTATAAATTTAGGAAAAATTGATTGAAGTAACTATAAAAATTGAAAAACATCGTTGATAGTGCTGTGAAATCATTCTCTAAGATTTGTCACATTGATAAATCTCTTAAATTGCCTTATTTTACTTGAACTGTCACCACAGCCACGTTAGATTAGTATCAAAACATTAAAGCCCCGTTTGATTCCCATTTTGGGGAAGAAAATGCATTTTGAATAGTTAATTGATGGAGAATGTGTGGTTGAAAATTAAAGAAAAGTTTTGGATTTACGTGTAATATTATTTTATTGAAGAATGTATGGTTGAAAAGAAGAGAGAGAAAAAAGAATTTTGACAAAATGGTAATCAAACAGGGGCTAATTATAACTTGATTTTCTAGATAAAGTAAATGCTAAAATAATTATAGTACTTAGTAGAAATTAAATATCAATCCCCGTGGGTTCGACACTTTAATTCCGTTCATATATTACAAAATTTGGTACCGTACACTTGCAGTATAATTTACGTTGTACAAAACGCGTAACAAGTTTTTGACGTCATTGTCGGTGATTGTTTTATTTGACATCTACTGATATTATTACCAATTGGCTTTTATTTTAATCTAGATTTTTATTTTTATTTATTTTATTTCTATCTCTAATAGTTTCTTTATTTTTTATTTTTCAGTTGTGTATGCGAAGAGCGAGGAATCTCGACCTATTACCTGCTGATCCTTAACTATAACGCACATTTCGTTTTCTAAGGGGTATACTAAAAAACGAACGTGAAGCAATGACAGAATAGGAAGCAAGAACTAATAAAAATAATTAACGAGCTATTCGAGACTATGTCAGACCAGTTGTCAATGACAACTATTTCGATATTGCATGCCTAGCTGTTGCTGCAATTAATTTTGAATTGAAGTCTTGACTGATACATATGGTATAGCAGAATCAGTTCAGGGGAGCTCCAACATAAGACCCAAATGCGCATCTAGGTTTTTTTTCTAGAGATTTGTGATACGATAAAGATGAATGGAGTTATTACTGAGACAATTAGACTCCGTCTATTTTCTTTCTCCTTAAGGGATAAAGCCAAAGTTTGGTTCTAATTACTATCGTATGGTTCTATTACTACTTGGGATGACTTAGCTCATAAATTTCTCATCAAATACTTTCCACCTTCCAAATCAACTCAACTTCAGAGTGAGATTGTCGATTCAAACAATGACTTCGAACCATTTTATGAAGCTTGGGAAATATTCAAAAGACTTGCTTAGAATGTGTCCTCAACATGATAGAGTTGGATGCAAATTGAGATCTTCTACAACAGGTAAAATCGGCAAACAAGAACCATAGTGGATTCAACTGCAGGAGGTACTCTAATGGCTAAAACAGCAGATGCTGCATATTCCTTGTTAGATAACATAACTACAAATAGCTACCAATGGTAGAGTGAGATCAAACGTATAAGAGAGTAACGGGTCTACATGAAGTAGACCCTATCACTGCACTAGTAGCTTAGGTTTCATCGCTTACTAATTAGATAACCACACTTACTACACAGAGCATTCAACAGAAGGCAGATTCAGTTATGGCTACTTCTTCAGCACATCAGGAGACATAAATAGCAAATGAGCAAGCTCAATATGTCAACAGCAGGAACTACAATCAGAGGGAAAACTATTTTTCCAATCATTATCACTCAGGGCTTAGAAATCATGAAAATTTATCATAGGGCAACAACAAGAATGTACTCCAACCGCCTCCTGGATTCAATAATCAAAATTTCGAAGGGAAACCATCCTTAGAAGACATTCTGGGAACTTTTATTTCAGAAACAAGTTCACAATTCAACAAAGATGAATTTCGTTTGGATAATATTGAGAATCATGTGACCAACATGGGGGCTACAATGAAAAATCTTGAAGTTCAGATTGGTCAGCTGGCTACATCAATAAAGTCTCAACAATAAAGAAAATTTCCAAGTGATACAGAGGTGATCTAAAGGAGCATTGCAAACATATTACCTTGAGGAGTGGGAAGGAAGTTGGAGAGAACATGCTACAGTGCCACCAAATTCTATACCTTATTAGAAGGAAGAGCAGATAGGCGCAAAACAAGAAAATCGAGCCGATGAAACAGAAAATGCTTGCAAGCCTAATTCTATAACATTTCCTGATAACCTACCAGTCATCAAGCCAACACTTCCGTTTCAACAGAGATTCCAAAAGAAGTTTGATCTACAATTTGCTAAATTCTTGGAGATTTTCAAGAAAATTCACATTAATATCCCATTTGTAGATACCTTGGAACAGATGTCAAACTACGAGGAGTTCATGAAAGAGGTGATGTCAAAGAGGAGAGTTGGAAGAATATGAGACAGTTAAGTTGACAGAGGAATGTAACTCTATTCTTCAAAAGAAACCCCCTCAGAAGAGAAAAGATCCGGGTAATTTCACTATTCCATACACTATTAGAGGCTCCAATTTTGATAAACCCCTTCGTGATCTGGGAACTAGCATCAACTTGATGCCCCTGTCTGTTTTCAAGAAGTTAGGCCTTGAAGAGGTAAAATCAACAACGATTACCCTGCAATTAGCCAATAGTTTCCTCAGATACCTACGAGGAATTATTAAAGATGTTTTAGTAAAAGTCGATAAATTTATCTTCCCAACTGATTTCGTGATTTTGGATATGGAAGAAGACTATGAGATTTCACCGATTCTAGGAAGGCCAATTTTAGCAACCGGAAGAGCCCTAATCGATGTACAAGGACGGCAGCTGACATTAAGAGTGAATGAAGAAGTGATGTTCAATATCTACCAAGCAATGAAATTCTCGAATGAAACCAATACTTGCCATAGAATTGAAGAAGTGATGTTCAATAGTTATTTCTTTTGATTTTTCCATTAGTTTAATTATGTTGATTATTGCACATTGCTTTCAATTACCTGATCAATAGTTAAATGATTTGATGCTTTAAATTTAGATACTTAATAGAGAGATTTAGATGTGATCTAAGAATAACATAACCTAGATTTTGTCGATTTTGAGAGAAAATATGAAATCTTTAAGGCTTGTCCCATTTAAGACCACGTACTTGATAATTTCTATACTTTTAATTCGAAATAGAGATATTTGAATCAAAATATAAAGATAGGTTCTATTCGGCACTCGAGAGAGGGAATAGAATTAATCTAGGGTTCTTGTCTATAAATTTAGGAAAAATTAATAGAAGTAACTGTAAAAGTTGAAAAACATTGTTGATAGTGCGATGAAATCATTCCCTAGGATTTCTTACGTTGATAAATCTCTTACAATTTGCCTTATTTTACTTGAATTTCCACCACATCCACGTTAGATTAGTATCGAAACATCGATTTTAACTTAATTTTCTAGATAAAGTAAAAGTTAAAATAATTATAGTACTTAGTAGGAATTAAGCCCCCATTTAGTTCCCATTTTTCACCATAAAAATGAAAAATATGACCGTTATCCATCACATTCAGCCACCCATATTTGACTTTACATCTCTTGTGTGGGGCTCATAACGACTATATTTTTCATTGTCATTTTACAAAAAATGTGTATCAAACGAGGCCTAAATATCAATTTATGTGGGTTCGACATTCTTATTCACTTCATATATAACAAAATTTAACACCGTACACTTGCGATATAATTTACGTTATATAAAACACAACTTATTAGCAATAATTCAAATACCGCCAAAACCAAATAAAAAATAAGGTATTTAGATTCAAGATTTTGATACCCTTCTTTAACATGATTTATCATTTACGTAACTTTCAGACTCACTTTGTTACGGTGTTACTTCAATTGAATAATATTTCCCAAGTTGCCATGTTGATATACATGGTAATTGTTTGCTTGCATATTTTTTCAATTAGTAGTCGATTGTTGCCTACTAATTACCATCATATTGTTTTAGCTTCAAACTTTGTCAATTTTTCTAGTTTTCATGCCGAGATTGTACAAATAATTTTACATCATGAAACTTATCAGCTTGCTTTAATGCGCAATATAGGTTTAAATACTTTAATAGTGATTATTATCCTTTCTTATGTTTTTATTCAATATGATTTCCTTAATGCGTTGAGAAAAAGTTTTGGATCGCTCAAATACAAATAATCTATTGGACCAACCGTCGCACTTGAATGAAAGTTATATTTTCAATATAGTAAAAATATTTTCATATCGGGACACATTGGAGCCTTTGATGTTGCAATCATTTGTTTTCGCACGCCAGTCTACAATGTTAGTTCCATGTGCTCCTCATTACGTGAAGCTGATTGATGTTTTCATGAATGCGTTGCCCATATTCTACTTTCAAGAGTTTGCTATCGGTATTTGGTCATTAGGAAGAATTGTCCCCTTGGTATGAGTTTTGTTATATGTTGTTGTCGCGAGTTTGATACAAATACTTGGTGAGAACAAAAGATCCACAATGGAGTTGCAGTTTGTTTAGCCAAAGTCGAGTTCTCTTAGTTGACAAGGAATATGAGGATTGGAAGGACTTATAGTAGAGATATTATTTTACTTTTCAAATTAGACACTTTATTTGTTTGTTATACCCTATATAAAGGAAACTTTTGCATTGTAATTGTTAAACTTTAATATTGATATTTTCTCCTTCTAAAGTCTCTCTATTCCCTCCCTCTTCTCTTTCTCTTCTCTTCTATCTCCCTCCTTTCTCAATCTCGTTCTTATTCGATTTGTTCTACATCAGGTTCATTCCAACCTCTCTGGATGCTCGTGTTTGGGGGTAACAATGGGATACTAGGCATGTAATGACTAGTTACACAAATATAGAAGGAAATGCAAAAGCCATCCAACAAAAAATTTCATCCTAGTGTTAAAGATTAATCTTTGACCAACCTGAAATTATTGGTAGAACACGACATGGAGCCGAAAATGTTATGCACGGCAACAACTAGAGAATATGGATAAAATCTGTAAGACACAAATTCCATATACTTGGGCTAAAAGCAGCTATTTTAAAATCTTCTTGATCTTATCTCTTCTATCACATTATTTCAGTTTCTACAGAACCTTGAGGTAACATAATTTGTGTTGGCTTTGTTTCTATCCCTAAAAACTTGTCATTACATTCAAAAGGGAAGTATATACCACTAACCACACAAAGATATGAGCAATGCTTATTGAGATATATAATTAACAAGCAATAAAAGATCCAAAAACCACAACCAACAAATCATCATGAAGCTTGCGACTCCAAAGATAGAGATGGACCATTAAATTCAACAACCATTAACAAGGTCAGGATAAAAAAAAAAAACTTCAGGTTAGTTTGAAAGCAAGCAAACTGATAAGTATCAATTATAAGGAATTGTAATCCAGCCAACAAAATGAGAACAATGGAGATTTGATTGAATTTGAAGAATTACAGAGAATGTAAGTAACAGATATAGCCTATTCAAGAGGGCTATTCTCTCCTATTCCTTACTCCACTAAATTTCACGTGCCTCTAATGCTTCTACCCTGTAGCTACTTATAGTTATTTATGTAACCACTAACTGCTCCCCTAAATGAATTTGTTACAGCCAGCAACCTATCAATTCTTCCTGATTCTTCTAGAATAAGTGAAGTTGATTGGAGGCCTATCACAAACATCAGTCAATAATAGTCTCTACACCTGATAATTATAGAATGTCATATCCTAAACTTGATGGATGCAGAAAATTAATGTAGCTCTTACAAAAACAATTCGCAGTGTTTTCTTATATGAGTTAGGACATTTAGGATGCAGAAACTAATGCAGCTCTTACAAAAACAATTCGTAGTGTATTCTTATATGAGTTAGCACAGAAGTACTGCGACCTTCATTCTATTTGCAAAGTTGACATATAACCTAAGATTGCTTAGTAAACTCAATTATTTAGAGCATAAATATGGTTCTTATAATTACTCCCACGTACAAAAGGGATTAAAGTTCTATCCATAAAACAGGAAACCTCAAACAAATTTAAAGCATTTCATGAGTCCCAGCTATCCTTCAGACGAAGGCACGGTGGGCAGGCAAAGAAGGGCCTGAAACTCCCAGTTCGGAGAAAATATAAGATAAGGTGCAAAGCCTAGCAAATCAGCCACGTCAAGATTTCCCATACTTATCAATATATCCCTGCAATAAAAATTCCCAAATGTCAAAGACCGTCGGACACACTTGATGCATCACTTTGTAAACAAAACCCGTAGAAGTCTAGACACTAACCTCAACTAGCTTTGCAATTTTTGGCTGAGACACAGAAAGATATAAATTAATGTTTTCATCTGTGCTAGGAATTTGGTCAGGCTGCATTGTACTAAGAACCTTGTCAACTGCCTTCTTAACTATCAATTTATGAGCATCCCTGCTTAAAAGTCCCTCGCGCCAAGTTGGTTTCACCAATTCTTTTACAAATTCCACAAGTGCATTTTGAAAACTTTTCAAGGTTTTTGATTCTTTCTGCACATGTCCATCCGTCTTCATGTCAATGTCATGTTCATTGTTTTGGCTAACTTCCTCTACTTTTGGTTCTGCCTTATTCCTTGACCCATCACCTTCCTGTCTAGAACCAGAGTTCGATGTAGAGACTTTTTTTATATCTTTGACATGTACAGAATTCAAAAGGTTCTCATCTTCTTGTGAATTGTTTGACTGCAAGTGCGTGTTCTTGTTAGATGCCCTTTGATCAGAATAAGGAGATTTTAAGGGCCCATCTCCAACAACGGTTTGCTCAATGCTATGACAAATGGGATCGTATTGGTTTTCTTGAAATAATAACTTCTGTGTAATAGAATGCGATGGGCGGAAAGGAACAGATGGCTCCCAATCATCAGAAGATATCTTAGTTTTGTAGCCAGATGAGTGGTCTGCGTCGCTGAAAACATTGTTTCGAGAAAAACTTTTTGACTCGGAACCAGAAAATGACGAAGAGCTTCGTCGAAAAGAAGAGGATAAAGGTGCGTGATGCTGTCTACTGCTTTCCAAAAGCTTCAGGGTCGGAAGTGCATCACTATTCCAAGAGGATGAACTAAAAGAGAATGGTGGCCTAGAAAGATTATGGCTTAAGCCTCGCGAGGTATGGTCACGGGATATAAACTGGCTCTTCTGATCAGTCATTCCCTCTATACTTGTCCCATAAGAGGAAATTCCAGTGCTTCGATAATTATCAGATGATATGCTATAGCAACTAGAGAAATCTCCATGAAATTCGGTATTCCTATAATTTGAAGAACTGCACGTGACCAGTGGAGAAGCATAGTGGCTATACTTTTCGCTATTAAACTTCTGCTTTTCTCCACTTCCCTGTGTTGAAAAATGTGCTGCCGAAGGAGCTGCAACAGCGAAAACCATTCTCATCTCTCAGTAGTGCCTCTTGAATATACAATGCGAAATAATAATTTCCAGAGTTACCACAATGAGTTGATTTTGAAATACCAAAAAACTTTATCAATTACCTTCTGCAGCCGAAAATTCACTTTTCTTCTTTGCCATTTCTAAATCTCCCTCCTTTACATGAAGAAATCTACAAGAATTTCCTTTGATGCACCACCCTTTGGCATGAAACTCACATATAATCCTTGGTCTTTTATTTTCGGCACTAAATTCAGCAGTAGAGGACAAATATCTAGGTCTTATCTGCGGAGCATCCAACCTGAAGAAGACTAATTGTGAGGATCTGATTCTAGTATGGAAGACTCAAAAATTAACTGTGAATGTAGGGTACAAGTAAAATCAACATTTTGGCAGTTTGACAGTTGGAATTCAGATAGTGGTTAAACCTCGACGAGATTTGCTTTATGTTCTCTGCAGCTTCTACAGAAGTATGAACATTTTTCTCGACGTTATAGTCAACGTTAACCTTCTTCCTTGAATTATCAACCACGGATAATGTAGCACTAAATCCAAAAGAAGATTTAGTTTTTAATTCATTAATTCCCTCACTGCCACTGAACGCCTTTTGATTGCTATCCTTTGAGGTTCTTTCTCCTGCAAGAACCCCATTACTATTAGTGTGGACTACTGATTTTTGTGCCAAGAACCCCAGGACAATTAGAAAAAACTATGGAGTGATGGCAATAGATTATGAGTGTGTTTGATAGGCATTATTTGAAAAAAATGAATTTTGAAATAGTGATATGATGGGAAATGTGTGGTTGAAAAAGAAGAAAAAGTTATTGATGTGATGGAAAATATTATTTTATTGAAGAATGTGTGGTTGAAAATGAGTAGAAGAATGAGAATGAGAATTAAAATGGGAATCAAACAGGGCCTATAAAATTTCGCTGTTTTTTTCTGGAGAACCTTCGTATTACTACATTATTTAATATTAAAAATTGTTACCATTGTGATATGGTTCCTCCTTATGTCTTGTTTCACTTGACTCTGAAATTATGAAATTGCCACTACTTTCTTCTATGGCGAGGATCCCTTGTGGATTTGCAATGGGAATTCCTGGAGTCACAGAACCTGAGGTTAAGTGCTCTTCATGTTCTTCAGGCTCCATAACTCGGCTAGTATCTACAAGGAAGAAACCCAAAAAGAAAACTCAAAAGAGAGACCAAAAACAATATCTAAACAAATGGATCCCTTTGGATTGACAAGAGTGGTTTTAAAATGACAGCAGAGCTTGAAAAAGGATGCATCCATGCATTTGTAACATTGAAGCAAACAAACATCAGGAATTGAAATTGTTCTAGAATGATTTATTCAATAACTTTGCGGGGTAATATTTCTTCACTCTAAACCCTAAACCAAGAAACCTAATTCATGACAGTATATCTTGAGCCGTTCTGTAAAGAAACTCATTTTCTACCAAACAAGGAACAAGCCCGGAACAATTACCCTTGTGAAGGAGTCCCGACAAACAGTTTTATAGATATATGAATTGTTGGATAGTATTAGAAGATGGGTTTGATACCAAATATTCAGATCATAACTCATATCATGAAGTATTTAAAGCAAGAAGGTATTATCACATGATGTGAAAATACAAAGACATTCTCTAACTTGCATCAGAAACTATGTTTTATCAACCTAGGAAAACATTTTCAAATACATAACAAAAAAGCATTGCATGGTGGGTTAATTTATTAGTGCAACCATACACCAAAAATGGTCCGGTAATTAAAACAAGAAAGTAAAGAAATAAGAATGATTGAATCCAGATGAAAGGGCTAGTAGCACAACATAAAGGACAAGATGGGTGGACCAATGTAGATGTACATTTATCCAACCATCACCAGGGTCAATCCTAGTCTTCATCTGGATCCTCGATGACCTAGGCTTTAAGGATCAAAACAGTCCTAACAATGTAATGCTAAGATTGATCACAGTCTTCACCCAAATGCTCAACAACTTTAACGCAAAGAATCCAATTTATCCTTAACAACTGAACACTAAGGGTGGTCAATTCTTTTTTTTTTTTTTTTTTGCTTGAATCCATAACAACCCTAGCCTGGAGGGTCAAAATTATCCTAGCAATTTTGCACCTTTTCGACCTGAAAAGATTGAGGCAATTTTAAGACTTCTATCGTAACAAATCAATAAAATTCATGATATCAAGGAAACTAAGAAACACAAACACGAATAGATTTCGCACTTTTTAATATAGGGAATAGGTTTATTTATTTTCTCGCACTTCTAATATAAGATACAGCACGTGATATGTTGGACACTTGCCCAAGATTGTCCCTATAGTTGTTAAGGGTGAATTCATATCGAATAAAGATTAAACATGTAGAAATATAAGTTTAATCGCCGGAGGATATCTAGCATCAAGAACAATAGAAGGGTCTACCCAGGGTGTACCAAAAAGGATTGGATCGCGTAGCATGAAAAATGGTCGCAGGAGGATCCCGATTCAAGCAAAGATGGAGGAACTAAAGAAAAACAATAACAAAAGCTAGGGCACTAAAAGACCTTACAATATGAATAACAAGAAAAATTTGTCACTAAAATTTAGGTTTGAACTCAAATTACGCTTGCCACACAAAATTGTAGATGGCAAAGACAACAATTCAAACCGAGCGATGAAAAAACCAAAGAAACTTGTGTTGCTCCAACACTCTTTACTTCCTTGATCTTCTTATCACTTTTCTCAATTTATATAGGGTTCCTCTGATTTTTTTCCGATGGGAACCGTTGCACAAGTTCAAGGGTGGCTATAATTCATTCTTAAAGAACCAGCAACCCATATTCCTCTTCAAATAAGGAATCCGAGATTTTGGTCTTTCAGAATTTTCTCCATAAACACACAAATTTTAGAGAGGTTACTTGCTATTGTATCTCAAATGGTTGTATTGAGAGAGATGGATGGAGAATTATATGATAGAGAGTTATCAATAATAGACAGTGAAGGAAGAGGAATGCAAATCCTAAAAGCCTTGCAAAAATAGCTAAAAAAAACCATTAAAAACTTGGTCGGACGAGCGACATAAAGGCCATTTGTCGAAAAATGAATTTGAACATAAGCTTTGCCCGTTGATTAAATTTGCTCAAATACCAAGTAGAAATATGCTAGATCGATTTAGCCCCTGTTTGATGCACATTAAAATGGAAAGAATGCATTTTTTTGGATGATGTGATGGTGAATATGTAGTTGAAAAATAAGAAAAAAGTTATTGATATGGTGGTAAATATTATTTTATTGAAAAATGTGTGGTTGAAAATGAGTAGAAGAATAAGAATGAAAATTAGAATGTGGATCAAACAGAAGCTTATACCATAATCAATCCAATATATACTAGTATAATCATCTGTATAGAAGTAAAGAAAAAAATCCTATGCCCCTGTTTGGTACCCATTCTCATTCTCATTCTCATTTTCATTTTCAACCACACATTCTTCAATAAAATAATATTTTCCATCACATCAATAACTTTTCCTTCTTTTTCAACCACATATTCACCATCACATCAACCCAAAAAATGCATTTTCTCCAACAAAATGGGTATCAAACAAGCCCTATTACTATATTGATTCCTAGCTAGACTAGGATATAATTTAGATAGAAATATTTTCATAATCCCTTATTCTAACTAAAACATATACATATAAAGGTTTAGGTTCCTCCTAATAATTTGATCTTATAATCATAGAACATCACGTTTTACTATGATATCAAAAATCAACAAGCTCAAATGAGCAATTCGATCATCTAAAGCCCAAATTAGCATGTCCATTCCAATATTGGTGTGCTTATACAAGTCATCATCATTTTGTAGGGGTATGTTAAGGGTAAAATCTCATATAGAATAAAGCTAAAAACATTAACCAACATATAACTACTTAGGTTGATCCTCTTAATAAGATTAACATTTTTATATAGAATCCCAAGTCTCAAAAATAGTTCTCTCTTGAATGTCTAAAACTTTGAAAATTTATAAAAACAGGATGCTTCATATAGCTTATTAAACACGTCCTTGAGTGCCTGAAGAGCGTCAATGTTTGACACAACACGACGTGATATATGTTGAGCATGGGAAGTTGCCCAAGCAGGAGTATCCGTGATTCATATCATAGGAAGCACCAAAAGATGCAGACATCTATAGTATTAGTTTTTATTACAAAGTCAACCGGCTCCATGACAAAAGCAAGAAGGAAAATTTATGAAAAGTTGACAAATTTCATATGAGCATCTTATGTCCCTTGTGAATAATATTATTCTCGACTAAACCCTTAACCTTTGTTTGACGAGCAAGATACCAAGCAGTCATTTGAGAATTTTTACTGCAATAATGAATTTCACAAGCAAATTTATGAGTACCTAAAGTTTGAGATCAAATATTTTCTAGGCAAGAAAGAACGATGCACTCTGCAATAGGCTCAAAACATATAGAGACTCGTCTTTTTTATCAACAATCCAATCTTAATCGAACGTAGATTTTTATTATTCTTCCAAAATTTAAGCCTTTAAGGATTGTTTTAGTAGTTTTATGATTTATGGAATTTAGGGATTGCTTTTGGTAGTTTTGTGATTTGAGCATTCTTATAGCATCTTTTAGATTTTTCTTTGGGATTTGTATGGAAATCTTCCATTTAGCTCTAAAAAAATTTTACGATTTTTTTTTTACCTATTGCAGTAGGATTTTGGTTGCAGTTTATAAAAAAATCGCTAGGGTTTATTAAAAGAGGATGACTTGTTGAAGTAAAAATAGTTTCTTATCAATATTTTATGTGAAACAATGAGTCTAAATTCTCGATATTTTATGTGAGTCAACTAATTATTAATGTGTAATCATGGTATTCACAAGTGAATCAATAAAGACTAGGAAGTTGTTTGCATTCCATGTTTTCACATTTTCAGACATGCTTTCCTGCATTGTGATCCATCGTGCTATCGCCTATCTGTAACCACATCCCCTGAAATCCGCTCATCCTAATAGTTTGCAACTGAATACCATGTCCTCAAGTCACAAGTCCATTTCCAATTAAACATGCAAGACGCCACCGCCACGAGCTCAAAAATGTGGAGACATAAAGGGCCTATATGTTGAATGTGGAAAAGAACATGAAGCTTACATACATCTAAGGACTAAGCTTCCAATTTGGAGTATCGCAAATATTACACATAGTTGAAAATAATAAAACAGTCTCACACCTTCATTTATGTAAACAAATTAATATATCCAGTAGGAAACATCAAAAACTCCACAATCTAACAGGAGCTACCTAGCCTCATGGAGAGGAAATTAAAGCACTCACATCTTCTCTTTCAATTGTCAGCTAAATGTCAAGTCTTTCAACTGCCGACACTAGACCTCTTTTATTAAATCCTTTCAAGAATGATATAACAACCAACTATGGCTCCATGTTGTTTTATTGAAAGCTAGATTCAGCTATCTCCTATACGTATGGGTGTCAAGCTATCAGCATGAGCACAAAAGTACATGACAGAGATATAACTATATATAACAGAAAGTAATTTCCAGGTCATTTAATGTGTCCACAGAGAAGGTACCGACATGCTATCAAAGAGTCAAGACATACAGTACACGTGTGCAGTACTGGATAAAAAATAAAACAGGGACAGTATCTTTTTTTGGCCAAAACATACAGTACGCGTGGAAGACTCGCATGATGACCGTTGGGCTGGAAAAAAAAGTAAGATTCTCATAGAGTTTGAGAATGCACCCGTAACTGGTTTGCATTAGCTAATTTTCACATAGACAGAATGTACGATACAGCTGAAATAGCAATATTTCAATTTCACAAGTCACTTTATGTGGCTTCATTCAAATCCCGAAATGAAGCACCTGAGACTTCAGACTCAGAAATATAAACACTCCCGCAGGCTGCGCATAACATGTAACATTCGCGTATCAACATAAAAATTTCAAAAAGAAGGGAGCCTCTACAGACTACAGAAGTCCCCCAAAATCGATGCTACTGTTTCCAATTGAGAGGATCAGATTTCAACGGAACTTATATGCAATAAAAAATTAACTAAGATAAACAACACGAAGAGAGCACTAGTCGAGAATCCCATTGAAATTATGAGAAATAGAATCATTTAAACATCAATTGTATAAGTTTATTTATAGCAGGCATTTCCATTTAATCATGTCCGTGCAAACAAGTGCAATACAAATGCGATAACACAAGTTAAATAGATGTGAATTTAAACAAACGGCACATTCACAAAAAAAAAAAAAAAAAAAAGCACTGATCATCAGCTACAATTAAAGCTATTTAAAAATAATAAAATTGAACTAACCATTTTGATTATTTTCTTCGCGGATTGGAGTTAAGTCTTCTCCGATTTCATCCTCTTCTTCTTCTACTTCGATCTCTTCTTCAACCTCGATTTCCTCCTCTACTTCCTCTTCGACCTCAATTTCCTCTTCCACTTCTTCATATTCAATATCTTCATTGGCGTTGTTGTCTTCGT
Source organism: Osmanthus fragrans (assembly GCA_019395295.1). NCBI lineage: Eukaryota > Viridiplantae > Streptophyta > Magnoliopsida > Lamiales > Oleaceae > Osmanthus > Osmanthus fragrans. The sequence continues at coordinate 7,630,129 of CM033362.1, forward strand.
TGGTGTTAGAAGGTTTTGTGGGTTGTAACGGCGGCAGATCAGCCACCGTACCGACGGATGATGAGGACATTTTGTTATGAAGAGGAGTCTCGCTAATGGTTTTGCTTTTGGGGGATTGGGAAGTAGTAGCCTGTAACTCTCGCGTGTGGGCTTTATTCCTAAATGTACATGAGCCCTTTACCATGGAAAAGGCCGAAGATGGGGTCAGTGACAGACCCTGTCGAGAAAAATTGCGAAAAGTTTACTCCAATTCAAAAATCAGGCACAAAATTTAAAAATTTAAAAATTTAAGAATCAGATATATATAATTAATTAATTAAATATAATAAAATCACATTATTCGATAAATCTTTTTTTAGTCATATATTATCAAATTTTTAGGTCATATTTGAATCTTTGGTCACATATAACCAAATAATTGTCACAGACACTCTTCGTCTCATCCCGTCACTACTGTCGTCATAGCCACTTTCACCGCCATAACTACCACCACCAATAATAACAACACAACACAACGGCCACCACTATCACCACCACTAACATCACCAATTCTCCGAGTTTAATTCGTACATATACGTTTGCAGGAATATATGCCTCTTTTTTGCCTGTTCCCTTCGAATGCTAAAAGAACTCATAATATGGCCCTTATTCAGTCGAATTGTCCTTCTCAATAACATTTTCCAGCCATTATCACATTTCTCTTCGTCCAAAAAATTTGATCTGCTACTAAAATGGTGAGTAGGGTTTCTTACAAATGTGTTCACCACAACCATCGTTGCATCCAACCACAGCACCATCTCACAGCCATCGATCTGAAAAGAGCCCCCAACTCCAACACCACCAACAGATCGACCACCTCCACCACCTGCACAAATGACCCAAATCCCAGATTCACCAACACCTCACCACTACAGCCACATCCCAGATCCACCAGCACCTCACCACCACAGCTACGACACAAAATGAGTAGGTCTCGTCTTGTTGTGCGAACCATGTTCGCGATGCTGTAGTCATCATCGGCGTGCAAAGAGAGAACGAGAGAGTGCAGAGAGAGAATGAGAGGGAGAACGGCGAGACGAGAGAGAGAATAATTAAGGTTTGGGGGTGGGACGGTTGGAGTGGGTGATTTTATAATTAAGTTGATATATGATGTTTGAATAAATAAACTTCATACCTGATATTTGAATTGTAAATTTTAAACACATGGGTGCGTGTAATTTCCTCGACCCTATCTTCCCAGCAAAGCCCACTTCCCATTTGGACGCACACATGAATTGTACTTCAATGGCAAATCTAATTAGGCTGGTAAATTTTAATCGGAATGAATCTCCCAAATTGAAATCGGAGGTTTCGGTCCGATTCTTGAAAAAATAAATTAGGAGTCGAAATCAATAACCGACTGAGTTTGGTTCGATTTTTGGTTCCAGAACCAGAACCGTGGGTTCTTAAGTAGAACCGATTTTTATAAATAAATAAATATATATATATATATATATATATATATATATATATATATATATATATATATATATGTGTGTGTGTGTGTGTGTGTGTGTGTGTGTGTGTGTGTGTGTATAATTTATATGCTGGAAAAAAAACATATAATACCTAAAAATCCTAATTTTGGCAGTAATTAGTCTAAGCCCTTGTTTGAATCTCGTTAAATTACATTCCATTTTTCTCTCTCATATTTTCAACCACACAATCTTCCATAAAATAATATTACACGTAAATCGAAAAAATCCTTCTTTTTCAACCACTCATTTTTCAAAAAAAAAATATTATTACAGCAATTATCATTTCCAAAAAATGGGGGCTAAAACTTTAAAATCTAACTCTAAAAAATAAGATTGTAACTTACTATTTTACATCTCGCCTTACATCAAATGGTTGCATTTCAGATATTATATGTTAATATTTACAACTTGAGCTTTTTATAAATCAAAAAATTCAAACAGGTTAGGGTATAAGTTGATGAATCAAAGTGTTTATTCTTTGCAATTCAAATTTTTTACTTTCTTGTATTGTTAATAAATTTAAGTGATTTTTTTTTAATTATTTCATAATGCGTGGCAACTGAATTTAATATATTCATTGTTTGCGTTGTGTTGTACCTTTTTGTTATTTTAAATTCATGGTTCTCTTTTTAAATGTATTTTTTTTGTTTTTTATTCAAACAGAACAAGTTCAACATGTGGATCATAATTTTTTGATACTATATTAGTTATGTATTTAATTAGTATTTTTTTATATCAGTTCGTTTTAAAAGTAAAAGAATTTAAGCATTGTTCATAGTTAAATTATATGTCTAGTATGCTTTTATAAATCAAATAAGATTTATTAAGAAATTTGTTTCTCAAATTATAATTTCATTTTTAATTTTTTTTATCTTCTCTTATTTTCATGGTTTTTAGTACTCAATATTTTGTATTTTGAAAATTTTTTAAGTGATTTTTCTCCATTGAACAAATATTTTCGAGTAGCAGCGTATTAGGATACGGAAACCAAATCGAAATCGACGGTTTGAGCTTGGTTCCAATATATACAAAGACCCAAATGGTTCCATTTGTGAAATACTCGAAGAATAATGGGTGGTTCTGGGTATTGAAATATCCAGATCGACCCACTCGATACTCAGGTGTAAATCTAATGGAAAAAATAGTATAATTTCAACTTTAAGAAATTTGTGGAATTTTTTCAAAAATCAGGTGGTATTAGCCCTTGTTTGAGCCCCTTTTCATATCATTTTTTTTTCTCTCTTACTTTCAATCACATAATCTTTCATAAAATAATATTACACGTAAATTTAAATTTTTTCCTTTTTTTCAACTACAAATTCTACAAAAACACTATTCCAAATACTATTTTTGAAAAAAAAATAAAATAAAAAGAGGCTCAAACAAGGGCTAAATTAAATAGGTTAATATCACAATAACTTTTAATTTATGATGATAATTTAATACTAATCACAAATCACAGAATTTCACTGTCACAAAGACAAAAAATATGGGTCACAGTTGTAATTTAGTAACAAATCACACAAATCAATTGCTCACAACTTTTTATCGGTCACAAATTATCAAATTAATTGATCACATATTATCAAATTAATTAGTCACAATTTATTTATAAGTCATATATTATCAAATTAAATTGTCACAATAATCCCATTAACTGGACAAATTAATATTCATCTCCTCAACCTCACCTTACCCCCACTCTACTACTGTCGACTCCACCAAAAACATCGTCGTCGCCTTAGATCCACAACCCAACAACATCTCCAACGCACCATTTCATGCACTAATAACCATCGCCACCTCACCACCTCCTACACCAACAACAACCATCCCCACCATCTAGATCACACCATCACCTAGATTGCACCAACAACCATCATCACCACCAAACGCATTGTAGATCGATGCATTACGAAGTTGTGCAGAAGAGTCGTTGCTTATAACAGCGACGACGAGCATCGCTCTGCATGAGTACGATAGACATGTTGCTACATGCAGGTTAGGGTGTAGGATAGGAGACGGTGTAAAGGAGGCGTACCCTTGTCATCGTTGTACGTTCGAGCGATAGGCGCACTGTCTTTGTAAAACGGTCCTTGCTGTCGCGTGCGGGTTGTAGTGTAGGGTAGGGGACGGGGATAAAGGAGGCCTGTTGGGGAGATTCCATGGCTCAATCTCTATGACCTTTTTTTCAGGTGAAAATAAATTAGGGTTAGGGTTGGTGGTGTGGTGTGGTGTGGAATCAAGCAGGGGTGGTGATAAGTGCGGGTTTCGCACTTATTTTCTCTTTAACTTTTAATATTTGTTTGGTTTTCAATTTTTTTTCATTGCTTAATTCGATTATATTTTAATTTTTAGGCGAAAACCCGAATCGAGTATTAATGTGAAGCATATAAGAGAGAAAATAGGCAAAACAATTGTGATGGAAGAATGCCTAAGTTCGGCAAGCAAAACCATGAATGTTCATATGAAGAAATGTGGATTGCGAGTTGAAGTCGAGTGAAAAACCAGAAAAAAAAATGAAGACAGCCCAGAATTTGCATGTGCGTACGCATACCTGTCAAAGCCAGCGACTGAAGACATTTTGGTTCCATTGTGCGTACGCACATAAAACCCTATGCGTACGCATAGGGTATTTCTGGAGCAGAACCTGGGAAAATCTCGCGAATTCCTAATTTAAAATTTCTCGACCCGTTTTCAACCCGACCCGTCTCCTTACCTCTCTACACTATAAATAACACCTTGGAGACCATTTCTAGGGCAAGTTTTTGGGGGAAAATCGACCAAAGAAGCAAGGGAAAAATCTGGTTTGAAGTTGGGCGATTTTGGAGCTTTGAAGAAGAAGAAGAAGAAGAGGAAGCCCTTTGACATTGAAGACTCAATATTTTGTTCTTCTCATCAATAAGCTTTCTATCTTCCTTAATCTTTATAGTTTCCATGTATTGTAAGATTTCAATGGTTATTTGTAAGCACATTATGAATAACTAAACCTATATGTGATTGGGGGTAATTTTTGATCCGAGTAATGAGATTCCAATAGTTTCATGCTTTATAGTTCTTGTGATTAGTGTGATGAATCCATTGGGTTTATTGTTTATATTGTTTTTCTCAATTATTTAGTAGCGCTACTAGATGATTGGATTGTTTCGATATTTTCTAATTTGGGATTTTTAATCTGTAATTGCTAATTTGACCAAACCCTAGTAGCAACTATATTTTAATGGATTATGTGAAATTTTCTATTAAATATAGGTGGATTATCGCTTAAGTTAACAAACCAAGTTTGTGTGTTTGTGCTTAATTCAATTCGACTCTCTTACTTGAATGCTTTCGTTAAATTTAATCTAGCGATCTTATCCTAAGTTGTTTGATGATTAAGGTTGGGTAAAGAACTTATTTTATTCAACTATAATCTAAGGAGAGTTTGAGGTAATCGAGCTTGTGATTATTCTCGAATTGTTGTTAATCATTTGAACGAAAATCTTTTGTAAAATCGGATCGGAAAATCATTCTCGCAGTAAAGAATTATCCCCCGATCACACTCTCTCTTTTGTTGACTTTTCGCCTTCGTTATTTAATTTTTATTGCATTTCAAGCATTTCTTCATTTTCATTTTTATTTTGTTGTGTTCTTTGTTTAACAAATCAAAACACCCCCCCCCCCATTTACATGCTTTCGCCGTTTATTTTATTTTGTGCAATTAACATAGTTGAACCAATCCTCTGCGGGTAATGACCATTGCTTGTATTGTACTACTTGAACGACATTTTTAGTGGAGTAAGGAATTTATTTTTGACGTCCCTTTGGTGGCAATCAAATTTTGGCGCCGTGTCGCCGGGGATTGTTTATCAACTAGTTAATTGCTTTTATTTTTCTTTTCGTTGCTTCTTTCTTATTTTTGCTTTCCTTGTTCTTTAGGTTGTGAATGAGCAAAAAGCAAGCATCACATTACAATCTAAGATCAAGAAAAGAGGTTGACACTTCGGGAAGTGAAGAAGAGGATTCTCCAAACAAACTTCTAGAAATTTGGGTATTGATTCTTCGAGTGAATCCGAACATATAAAACCTGAGATGGCGGATGCAAACAGGACATTAAAGGAATTTGCCGCTCCAACGGTAGTCAACAACCTTTATGCATCCAATATCCTCCAGTTGAAGGGGGATTTGAGCTTAAATCCGGGATGATCCATCTTCTTCCCACATTCCATGGGTTTGCCGGAGAGGACCCCAACAAGTATTTAAAAGAATTTCATGTTGTTTGCTCAAGCATGAAGCCGACGGGAGTATCAGAAAAGCAAATGAAATTGCGAGCATTCCATTTTTCTCTTGCGGACACCACTAAGGAATGGCTCTATTATCTACCTTCCGGAGTCATCACCACATGGAATGAGATGCAAAAGCTCTTCTTTGAGAGGTATTTTCCGGTTTCAAAGGCTACAAATATTAGGAAAGAGATATCTAGAATTCGACAATCACAAGGAGAGAATCTATATGAATTTTGGGAAAGGTTCAAAAGACAATGTGCTAGTTCCCCAAACCACCAAATTAGTGAGCAACTCTTTTTGCAATATTTTTATGAAGGCTTACTTCCGATGAAAAGAAGTATGATTGATGCGGCGAGTGGTGGGGCTTTAATGGATAAAACGTCGGCAGTTGCTAGAGAGTTGATAGCCAACATGGCTGCTAACTTTTAACAATTTGGGAGTAGAATGGATGTGCCGGTTAAATAAGTAAATGAAGTGGGTGCTACTTCTCAAATTGAAAGGTAATTATCCGATCTGACTTCCCTTGTGCAACAAATGGCACGTGGGTCAATGCAACAAGTTAATGTGTGCAGGATTTGTTCTAGTTCGGGTCACCACACTGATACATGCCCGACACTACAAGAAGGGATCCCGGAACAAGCAAATGCCATTGGGGGATTCCCAATGCAACAAAGGCAAAGGTATGACCCTTATTCAAATACATATAGTCCTGGGTTGAGAGATCATCCAAATCTTAGCCATGGAGGAAATCACTTCATAGCTTTTCAAGCCTAATTTAATCCTCCCCCGGGGTTCAATCAACAAAGGCCACATCAACAATTTCAACCTCGCCAACAAGCACCACCTCCAAGTTCAAGTATGTCTCTCGAAGACATGGTTAAATCTCTTGCATTAAGCTCTATACAATTTCAACAAGAGACTAAAACCTCAATAAAAAGCTTGGAGACACAAATGAGTCAATTGGCTAGTTCTATGAGTAAGTTGGAAGCTCAAAGATCGGGAAAGCTCCCCTCTCAAGCTATCAACCCGAGAGAAAATGCCAACGCCGTAACACTTAGAAGTGGAAAAATTTTAGAGGAGGCACCAAGGGAAAGGAATGTTCATGTTGAGGAGCTAAAGCAAAAGGAAGAGGAAGACTCATCAAGTGAGAAAGTGGAAAATGCTCCTCCAACCTCGGAATCCAAGGTAACTCCTAAACTTTCTACTTATGTTCCCGTTTCCCCATTTCCTAGTAGATTTGCTAAATCTAAAAAAGAGGAACATGAGAAAGAAATTTTAGAGACCTTTCGCAAGTTGCAAGTAAATATACCACTATTAGATGCCATTTATCAAGTGCCACGTTATGCTAAATTTCTCAAAGAGTTATGCACTAATAAACGCAAGTTAAAAGGCAATGAAGTGGTAAGTATAGGAGAAAATGTCTCGGCCGTTTTGCATAGAAAACTCCCACCGAAATGTAAAGATCCGGGAAGTTTCACCATCCCATGCATAATTGGTAACACTAGGGCTGAAAAAGCCATGCTAGATTTAGGAGCATCCATAAATCTCATGCCGTATTCTATTTATGCTTCACTAAATCTAGGAACACTCAAGGAAACCAGTGTTATCATTCAACTTGCAGATAGATCTAATGTTTTTCCAAATGGTGTTTTGGAAGATGTTTTGGTACAAGTCAATCAATTGATTTTTTCGGCGGATTTTATGTGCTTGACATGCAAGATGAGTCGACATCCTTATCGCCGCCTTTGCTCTTGGGAAGGCCATTTATGAGAACAACGAGGACAAAAATTGATGTACACGACGGTACTTTAACAATGGAGTTCGACGGTGAGGTTATTCGCTTCAACATCTTTGAAGTGATGAGGTATCCTAGTGACATTCATACTTGTTTTTCCATTGATATTGTGGATACTTTAGTGCAAAAAAAAATTTTGACTTATCAAGTGAAGATGCATTGAATACCACTTTGATTAAAAGCATTGATGTAGATGATCTCACTAAATTGAGTAAGAATGTACAAGTTTGTGAGGACATTGTTGAGATTGTGGCATCACTTGAAACACTTCCAAGTGTCCCACCGAGGTATAATCTTTCTTATGTTACTCTTCCAATTTCTGAAGAAAAAATTCTACCTTCGATAATGCAGGCCCCCGCTTTGGAACTCAAGCCTCTCCCCGAGCATTTAAAGTATGTCTACTTGGGAGAAAGGGAGACATTGCTGGTAATCATTGCTAGGAACCTCGCAATGCTCCAAGAAGAAAAACTCATCTGGATACTCAAAGAGCATAGGGTGGCTATCGGTTGGACCATAGCCGACATCAAAGGGATAAGCTCATCCATGTGCATGCATCGGATATCGCTTGAGGATGGAGCAAAGATATCAAGGGAACCTCAATGCCGCTTGAATCTCCCTATGATGGAGGTGGTAAAGAAGGAAATTCTAAAATTTCTAGATGTTGGTATAATTTTTCCTATCTCCGATAGCAAGTGGGTAAGCCCGGTTCAAGTGGTTCCAAAGAAGTCCGAAATCACGGTGGTAGCTAAAGAGGAGAATGAGCTTGTACCAACCCGAGTCCAAACAGGTTGGAGGGTTTGTATTGACTATAGAAAGTTTAATTGTGCAACCCGAAAAGACCACTTCCCCTTACCCTTTATTGATCAATGTTGGAAAGATTAGCGGGTCATTCTCACTATTGTTTCTTGATGGTTATTCAGGTTATAACCAAATTGTAATTGATCCGGAGGATCAAGAGAAAACAACATTCACTTGCCCATTTGGTACATTTGCCTATCGTAGCATGCCCTTTGGTCTTTGCAATGCTTCGGTGACATTTCAACAATACATGATAAGTATATTTTCTGATTATATTGAAAGCATTATTGAAGTGTTTATGGATGACTTCAGTGTTTATGGTAATACCTTTGATAATTGCTTGCAAAATCTCACACTTGTGCTTAAAAGATGTATGGATGCTAACCTAGTACTTAACTGGGAAAAATGTCATTTCATGGTTGATCAAGGGATAGTACTAGGTCATGTCATTCCATCTAAGGGGATAGAAGTAGATAAATCGAAAATTGATTTAATTCGTTCTCTAACCCTTCCAACTAGTGTGAGGGAGATTCGATCCTTTCTTGGTCATGCAGGATTTTATCGAAGGTTTATCAAGGACTTCTCAAAGTGTGCTAAACCATTGTGCAAACTATTGCAAAAAGAGGTGTCATTTCACTTTGATGAAGATTGCAAGAAGGCATTTTAAAATTTGAAGGAACTCTTGATGTAGGCACCTATCATCCAACCACCAAATTGGAGTAAACCACTCGAGTTGATGTGCGACGCAAGTGATTTTGCATTAGGGGTAGTTTTAGGACAACGAGATGGGAGGACACCAGATGTTGTCTATTATGCATCGAGAACTTTGAATGACGCCCAACTCAATTACTCTACCATCGAAAAAGAGCTTTTAGCAGTTATTTTTGCCTTAGAAATATTTCGCTCATATCTTATTGGCACTAAAGTAACTGTCTTTTCTGATCATGCAGCTCTTAGGTATTTACTCACCAAGAAGGATGCAAAGCCGAGGCTCATTCGATGGATACTCCTCTTGCAAGAGTTCGACCTAGAAATCAAAGACAAGAAGGGGAGTGAAAATTCTGTAGCTGACGATCTCAGTTGCCTTATTCATGAGAAAGAGACACTACCATTGCAAGAAAGCTTCCCTGATGAACAATTGCTCCAAGTCTCTGACACACATCCTTGGTTTGCAGACATCGTCAATTACTTAGTCACCAAGAAGATTCCAAGTGACTTGACCGATACTCAAAGGCAAAAACTCAAGAAAAATGCCAAGCACTTTGTGTGGGACGAGCCGTATTTGTGGAAGCATTGCCCGGATCAATTGATAAGAAGGTGCGTACCCAAAAATGAATTTCATTCTATTCTTTCATTTTGTCATTCCTATGCATGTGGCGGACATTTTGGTGCCAAAATGACAGCTCTCAAGGTGCTTGAGAGCGGGTTCTATTGGCCCACCCTTTTTAAGGATGCATTCAATTTTTGTAAAACATGCGATAGATGTCAAAGGGTTGGTACGTTGGTTGCCCGAAATCAAATGCCACAAACCCCTATACTTGTTGAAATTTTTGATGTTTGGGGCATTGATTTTATGGGACCCTTCCTTTCATCATATGGTAATCTTTTCATTATTCTTGTCGTTGATTATGTGTCAAAATGGGTGGAAACAAGGGCCACTCGAACTAACAATTCTAAAGTGGTTGTAGATTTTGTCAAGTCAAACATTTTTGCAAGGTTTGGAACACCTCGAGCTATTATTAGTGATGGGGGACTTCATTTTTGCAACTGCTCTTTTTGGGCCATGCTTAAGAAATACAACATCATGCATAAGGTATCCACACCTTACCATCTGCAAACAAGTGGCCAAGTTAAAGTATCGAATAGGGAGATCAAATCCATTCTCGAAAAAACCGTGAATCCAAATAGAAAAGATTGGAGTATCCGCCTCAATGATGCACTTTGGGCTTATAGAACGGTATACAAAACACCGATCGACATGTCTCCTTTCTGGTTGTTTATGAAAAATCTTGCCATCTACCAGTTGAACTTGAGCACAAGGCATTTTGGGCAATCAAGCAAGTTAACATGGATCTTGGAGGCGCGGGGGATCAACGAATACTTCAACTTAATGAACTCGAGGAAATCCGAAACGATGCTTATGAGAGCTCGAGGATTTACAAGGAAAAGACCAAGGCATACCAAGATAAAATGATTTCTAGGAAGAACTTTGTTGTTGGGCAAAAAGTTCTCCTCTTCCATTCACACCTTAAGCTTTTTCCAGGTAAACTTCGTTCTAGATGAGTTGGTCTCTTTGTTGTTACTAATGTATTTCCTCATGGCGCAGTTCAAATCAAAAGCCTCCAAACTGAGAAAGAGTTTAAGGTGAATGGGCATCAGTTGAAGACATATTTTGAACCATTCATACCGCAGGACATGGAGGAAATGCAACTGGAAGATCCAATTGAAAAACTTTGAGGAAAAAAGTCTAGCTAAAGACTATAAAGAAGCGTTGGATGGGAGGCAACCCATTATTATTCTTTTGACATTCTTTTGTGATCACATCCTTTTGTTTTTTATTATTTTTGTTTTCCATGTGACAGTTCCTCATAGCGCCGGATCAAAACGTTGAACTCCAATGAGCAACAAGCACTCGCACAACCATCGCTGTCAAAACAAATTTTAGGGAAGTACTTGAACCCCTTGCACCTTATTCCTTACGTTTACATTGAGGACAATGTACAGTTTAAGTTTGGGGGTGTGGTCGAGTGCTTATGATTGGTGGTATTGTGCTTATGATTGTGCTCGTGCCTTATATGTGCTAAATTTTTCGCTAAATTTTTCATCAATACTCAATTTTCGAGTTATATTTGTGTTTTTATGCTTGTTTGTGGAGTTCGATAGCCTTGTCGACTTTGCTTTTAGTCATTGCATTACACAGATTTATGAAGTGTGAACATAAATGCTACTTGTTGTTTAGTTTCATTCACTTACTCCATGTTGGACTCCTTTTCGAGCACTTGTGTCACATAATTCATTGCAAGCACTTGTTGGTGGCACTTGAGGTTGATTGGAACTTAAATAACCATATTGATAAAAATTCCTTCAATCGCTACCTATGAAAGTATAAGTTTGGGGGTGGTTGAGTCGGTGAAGGATATCATTTAGAAGTGTGTTAATTCCTTACTCTTATGATGGATTTTGTCGAGTGCTATTGAACTTCATTGGAATGATTGTTGTTGGTTGTGTTTAAAAAAAACATCTGTAGGAAAAAGTTGCCTACCTTAAGGAGTGTGAGTCAGCATTAAGTAATCTGGCCCTATGCACCGCAATGTGTGGGAGACGATCTACCAATGAAGAAGGCTACTCTTAGGGACTAGTGCGTGAACTACCTATGTCGGAAAAAAATAAAGCAAAAAGAAATGGAATAAGATTTCGATGTTGTTGTTGTAAGGTTGATGGTTGAGCAAAATACGCCTAATAGAAGTCGTGGTTTTAGCACTCATGTGTTTTGGGGAATTATTGCATGACTAGATGGTTAATTTTACCGGTTCAACCTAACCAAACTTGAGCGGAAAAATTTGTGTGATTCGAGAACAACTTTAAGTTTTTTGGCACCTTGGGCGATAGTGAAAATATTAAGTTTGGAGGGGTGTGCTTCCCACGAGCGAGAAAGGAAAATTTGACATTTTGAAGGTCGGGATTCCACCAACTTGTGCATGTCGATGAATTGGTTGACAAAACACACACACGAGTCTAGCATGGTTTGAATTTCAAAGTGTTTTGTGTAGCATTTTTGTAAACATTTCATAATTTATGTTTGATGTGATGTTTGGAGTAAATTGACAAGCTATCTTTCTTGTGTTTTTGTTGTTATTATATTATTGTTTGGTTTTAATTTGTGTATTTGCGTGCTTGTTTGTTTGGCTTTGTTCGAGGACTAATAAAGATTTAAGTTTGGGGGTGTGATAAGTGCGGGTTTCACACTTATTTTCTCTTTAACTTTTAATATTTGTTTGATTTTCAATTTTATTTCATCGCTTAATTCGGTTATATTTCAATTTTTAGGTGAAAACCCGAATCGAGTATTAATGTGAAGCATATGAGAGAAAAAAGAGGCAAAACAATTGTGAAGCAAGAATGCCTAAGTTCGGCAAGCAAAACCATGAATGTTCATATGAAGAAATGTGGATTGCGGGTTGAAGTAGAGTGAAAAATCAGAAAAAAATAAAGACAACCTAGAATTTGCCTGTGCCCGTGCGTACGCACACCTTTCAAAGCCAGCGACTGGAGACATTTTGATTCCATTGTGCGTACGCATAGGGTATTTCTGGAGCAAAACCCGAGAAAATCTCGCGAATTCCTAATTTAAAATTTCTCGACCCGTCTTCAACCCGACTCGTCTCCTTACCTCTCTACACTATAAACCACACCTTGGAGACCATTTCTAGGGCAAGTTTTTGGGGAAAAATCGACCAAAGAAGCAAGGGAAAAATCTGGTTTGAAGTTGGGCGATTTTGGAGCTTTGAAGAAGAAGAAGAGGAAACCCTTTGACATTGAAGACTCAATCTTTTGTTCTTCTCATCAATAAGCTTTCTATCTTCCTTAATCTTTATAGTTTCCATCTATTGTAAGATTTCAACGGTTATTTGTAAGCACATTATGAATAACTAAACCTAAATGTGATTGGTGGTAATTTTTGACCCGAGTAATGAGATTCCAATAGTTTCATACTTTATAGTTCTTGTGATTAGTGTGATAAATCCATTGAGTATATTGTTTATATTATTCTTCTCGATCGTTTAGGAGCGCTACTAGATGATTGGGTTGTTTCGATATTTGCTAATTTGGAATTTTTAGTCCGTAATTGCTAATTTGACCAAACCCTAGTAGCAACTATACTTTGATGGATTATGTGAAATTTTCTATTAAATGTAGGTGGATTATTGCTTAAGCTAACAAACCGAGCTTGTGTGTTTGTGCTTAATTCAATCGACTCTCTTGCTTGAATTCTTTCATTAAATTTAATCTAGCGATCTTATCCTAAGTTGTTTGATGATTAGGGTTGGGTAAAAAGCTTATTTTATTCAACTATAATCTAAGGAGAGTTTGAGGTAATCGAGCTTGTGATTATTCTCGAATTGTTGTAATCATTTGAAAGAAAATCTTTTGTAAAATTGGATTGGAAAATCATTCTCGCGGCAAAGAATTATCCCCCGATCACACTCTCTCTTTTGTTGACATTTCGCCTTCATTATTTAATTTTTATTGCATTTCAAGCATTTCGTCATTTCCATTTTTATTTTGTTGTGTTCTTTGTTTAACAAATCAAAACCCCCCCACCCATTTACATGCTTTCGCCGTTTATTTTATTTTGTACAATTAACATAGTTGAATCAATCCTCTGCGGGTAATGACCCTTACTTGCATTGTACTACTTGAACGACATTTTTAGTGGAGTAAAGAATTTATTTTTGACGCCCCTTTGGTGGCGATCAGGTGGAATACAACTAATTTTTGAAAGATCAACCTTATCATCTTATTAATAAAATGAAAAATTGCAAAAATATGTGTGGGTGTAATTTCCTCAATCTAATACACTACTATTAGCCACACTTTTATTTTCTCAAAAATATCTATATTATAACTTTGTATTCATTTAAGCTTAGGGGGCGTTCCCTTTGCTATTTTTGGGTCGTTTTCTGTTTTCGATTTTCCAAAACATTGAAAATGCGTTCCTTTCCCATTTTCAAAATGGCTGAAAATTTTATGAAGAAAACAGATAACAACTTTTTTACGTTTTGTCTATTTTCTTCACAAATCTGCCAAAACTCAAAAAACACGGGTTGAGAAATATTTTTTCATAACGACAAAAAGAACGAGTTTTCAACAATCTCAAAATGGACACCCAAAACTCAAAATACAAAACGAATTCAAAACTCAAAATACAAAACTGAAATACGAAGAGAACGCCCCCTTAGCTCTTTTGTAGATAAAAATCTTGTTTTCCAAAAGTCTTTTAATATTTCCATAAAAATTGTAGCGTGTGAAATATGTGCACCGGTTGAGATAATTGATGTAGAATGTTTTGGGAGTGAGGACACAACATATGCAGAGATGGATTCACAAAGGCCTTCTTACGTTTGAAAATTTGAGAGATCTTCTTACTCAAGGACGAAGCCAGAAGTTTAGTATTGTGGGATCAAAAATTAAAATACAATTTTTAAAAAAAAAATAACATATCATTAATAAAGATACGTTAGTACACACTACTACAACTGCATCCTACTTGTTTTTATACTCTGAAAAATGTAGTATAATTACTTCAATATTGATATTGTCAAATACATTGCTCTCGACATTTATAAGTAATTATTGCTAACAAAATTGTTGTTCAAATGTTTTCGACTTTTGTCATTTTCAAACTAAAAATATTTGATTATTTTAACCAATTTATTTTAAATATGAAGATAAAATGAGCTAAAAATTAAACTACGCAATAGAGGAAAACAATAGAAAATCTAGACTGATTGAGAACATGAAATCTTAAATTTGAATAATTCTGAACATTAGGTTGAATCATTGATTTGTGTTGAGCACCCAAACTTCCAGTTTCAGACTAGATAATAAGCAATGGATATTGTGGTCGACAATATTTCTCAAATCTCAAATTCAAATGAATTTAAAAATAAAAACATGTAAAATCAAATAAGCAGTCAATTTGTTACCTAGATGGAAGAAAAATCACAAAATTAGCACAAGAAAAGAAAATCCGAAAATATGAATGGCGGTCTCGAACTCTTCATAGACCACTATGCCGATTCTTCTCTCTATGGGATTTGGGACAAAGTCCAAATGCATATAAAAATCCACGTGAATGAGTGGAGAGAAAATAGACTTGATCACTTGGAGTTGGACAAATAAAATAACAATAAATAAGCTTGTGCAATTGGGGTTTAGCAAATTGGCAATGAATAAGATTTTGGTTAATTTACAGATTGGGGGGCGGGTGGCTTGGTAATAGACATTTTTTTGATAATTTACATATTAAAAATAAAATAAAATTGTGGGGTCAATTAACCCCACATAACCTCGTGTGGGTTCGTCCATGTTCCTACCTAAATCTTTTGTTGATGATTTAAAAATTCATTGATTATCTAAAATTGTAGGGTTGATCAACCTCAGGCCTACAACATCTTGTGTTCCTGATTACTCGCCATTGACCACTTTTAATATATTCAGTAATATATGCACAATGATGAAAATGTAGATGATCAATATTGAAATTGGATTGAAACTTCTGATCTAGATATTGACATAAAAAAGTGGTTGCTTGTTATTAGAAATCCAATAAAACATTTTTGTGTAACGGAAGGCACGATTAGACTACTTTCTTTTCAAGAACACAGGTAATTGTAGAGTTTGTTGGTTGGTCGTCATTTTTCTTCGAGCCAAGTCTTTCAAAAGTTAGGAAAAAGGCATAATGAATATTTTGGCAAGAGTAAATATATTGATACCACAATTTTATTACAACACGTCTTAGTTGTATGAAAAGTCAATACTCTTTACCCATTGTCACACTTATGTCTCTAATATTTTTTCATCACACTTATATAAATATTCACAAATTAGACTTGGGTGGGACTATTGTTACTCTTCGTATATGAAACTCTCATTGGAAGTCATATGGATGCACTACAGGCAGACACCTGGCGGTCAATCAAGTCAAAGAATAGCTCTACAGGCGAAGCACTATCTAGTCAAAATTCCTTCACTTGTCGGGGGTCCTTTCGCCGAAGAGTCTCCTCATTTGTTCGAACCTCCGTGCATCCGAAGTTACCTTACTTCAATGAATTCAAAGTCTCCATCTTCAACGTCCGAAGTGAAAAATTGGAGATTCGACCCAACTACACCTAGAGTGGGTGATTAGGTATAAATGCAGAATTAAAAATTAATTAACATGCAACAAGTCACAAGTTAATTTTGTCTAGGTGATTAATCAACCAATTCAATTTATCCTATCTTGAACTACTGCAGTAATATGAAAGCAATAACTAAAACAGTAAACAACACAAAAATTGTTCACGGAGAAACCCAACGTGGGAAAACTCCGGACGCTTTGCCAATCAAAAATCTACTATAAACTGTATAATAAACTTACAAACCACCAGCAAAGTTGACGACACAAGCTTTCCGATCTCCTGTCTGAAGTTTGAAGCAGCTCTCCTGGATTGTGCACACGAACACCAATCCTAGCTCTTCGTAGTAAAGCAGTCCTCCTGAAATGAGTACACGAACTCTACTCCTGACTCTTCACACAGTTTATCTCTTGTAGATCCACCAAGAACTCCTCGTCCTACAGTTTCTTCCTTGATCTTCGCAGCCAACCAAGTTGACAACACAATCTTCTTGACAGATTCAAGTGAAGAATAGCACTAGCATATTGATTGAAGGATTTGATATTTTCAATCTAAAGGGCGCATATAATGAAGTGATTGAACTGGATGAAGGTTAGCTCTTGAGAGAATAATTTTTTTCTCTTGAATGTATAATGTCCAATCCTTCTTCCAGAGTGCGCAGCGCCCCCTTTTATATGTTAGACGAATATGGAAACTTTGGCCAATAAAAATCTCTCGAAATCGAAAATTAGGTTTAACTGTAAAATGGTCGCTCGAGCGAGGAACATGTTCGCTCGACCGAGCGCCCTGTTGCTCGAACAACAGGTGGGCGAAGGTTGAGCGTTGGATGTTCTGCTTCATCCACTCAAGCATGACTCCCGCGAGCAGCTAGCGAAAATGCGACGAGTTTCCTTCGTGTTCCAAACTTGGATCCCGAACCCTACACTATACAACCAACTATGAAACTTTACAATTAAGTCCTTAAACTTCTAAAATGTTCGATTTGGTCATTTTGTTCACAGAATAGCCAATTACAATAATCTAACACTAACAAACTCCCCCTTTGGCATTCTGTGACTAAACAAATTATAAGGTAAAATAAACCTATCAAAGAAAAACTAAGTCCAACAGTCATTTGAATGTAACTTCCATTTTGTTCAACTTGTATCCTGAAATCAAAACTCACATACCCAGTGTAAAAGCACATGATACAAGAATTAAGTAATAAAGTACTTAGAAGCTTACAAAACCTAATCAATCAAACAAACATGCTAGTTTGAGATGCAATATTAATACTAATCAAAATACCATAGACGCATTAATACCACAAAATATTAAAAATCAAACAGCTACGCATAAAGTGCAACACAAATGTAGTGATAACATGTTTCATATCAGTGTATGATATGCAATGCACAAGCTCTCCCTTACTGCAAACTCACTTGAAGTTAAAACAGTGCTAAATGTATCTATGTCTCTCCCCAACGACCCCACAAGACATGTAAAATATATATCAAATGAAAGTACAGTGATATCTTAAATATAGTATTTATGTCTCTCTCCAACGACCCCACAAGACAAACAATATGCAATCAATAAAACTTAGTATCTTATAAAAACAGTATATATGTCACTCCCCAACGACCCCAACCGACATAAGACATAAGTGTAAATGTCAATGCAATGTAAATCAAGTCAAATGTCAAACAGTATCTATATCTCACATCAACGACCCCAAATGACATATATCAAAGGCATGCATATGTATAAGTACCAATTATCTATATCTCAGCCCAACGACCCCAACAGACAAGCATGCAAATGACAATAGAGCTGCTCAAATCACAAATAAAATCAAATATCTCTCTTTCACTATAAAATCTCTCCCCATTTTTGTCACAAATGCTGAACGGAAAGAATAAATCAATCAACGCAATGTGACATAATCAACAAAGCATATAGCAAAAGAACAGCACAAGTGAAATGAAACAAAATCACTACATAAATAACTAGAGTTTGGTACAAAAGAAGTGAATACATCAAGAACCTACCACAATTCTAGCAAAGCCAAAAAGAATCAGAGCCTATTACTAAATAGCTAGCCTTAAACTACGAAGCTGGAGCGTCGTCCTCATCAGTTGCATCTTAATCATCGCTCCCTGCATCCCAATGATCACGCATCCATCTCACATGTCGTTGAATATATGGCACAGCTCTCCGTAAGTCAGTGACATCAGCTCAAGTCTGAATCACCTCAGCTAGCAACCGAGCCTGCTGGCAGACAGATGTAGACATCTGGCCCATTAAGGCGACCATAGGGTTAACTAAAGAAGTAGAAGTAGGAGGGACTGGAGTAGAAGAAGTGGATGGAATATCATAATGATGGACGGTGGAAAGATCACCAATAGGAGCAACTGGCACTGCAGGATTAACAGGCTCAGCTGGAGCAAAAGCAGAAGGTGTATGTGATCGACTCTGTGACAAAGTAGTGTGACCTATAGGACGCCCTATGCGACAAAAAAGACCCGAGGTAAAAGTGACACCAATGGCTGTAACCAAGCGGTAAATAAGACAAGCATAAGGCAAACCTATCCTACGGTCAAGGACGCGAAAAGAACACAGAATATACTGGCAAATGAAAGTAGGAAGGTCAATGGAATCACCATGCATAAGGGCATAGAGAAATCTAGCTCAATCAGATGGTAGAAAAGAAGTATATCCGACTGGCCATAGGTTCGTGCACAAAATGCGCAACAGAACCTGGCGATCAGTAGGCAGTGATCCAGTGCAGACCGCAGTGGACCTCCCTATATAAAGAATGTCAAACAAAGTAGAATAAATGACAGTATCAGATGGACCGGTTTCGGCTGAAAGATAAGGATAAATGGGGTGAAGAACCTTAGGAATATACAGAGACTCGGCCAAAACATCGGGTGTAATCCTAAGGGTGCGGCCTCTAAGATAGACCCTGAAAGCAAGATCATGGACCTCTTGAATGTTCGCGTAGAACTCACGAACCAAGAGATTCGATGGAGGAACCAACCCGCTCAACAAAGAATCTCAGCCCCGTGAAGTAAATATCGAGAAAATATCGGAAGAAAGATAAAAAAGGATCACCTTACGCTCGACAGAAGGAAGATAAGCCACTGGGCTGCTGTGCTGCGGTCTTATATCTCTTCGGTAGCATCTGTGACATGATTGCAGAACAAATACATCAAAAGATGCTACGAAGGAGAGTGTAGACTACAAGATACAGCAATGCAATCAAATGCATGAAAATGGGTGAAATGATGCATGATAGAGGCATGCACGTAAAATGATGTAAAAATAAGCCGAAACAAGCAAAATAATGAAAAAAGACGTCAATCACACGCAAAACTATGTCAAAATGCACAACGCGTAAAATGATGCACGAATGCATATGGCATGCAAAACCGGACTAATGCACTCAAATCAATGCAACAGTGTCAAATATGTCATGAAATGACAAGAACGTGAGGATGTAACGTGGTGCAGTGGCGTTAAGGCATGATACAGTGACGTCAAGGCACCGTGACACTGTGTGTGCGCAAATCAACTAAAAAACGAGACATGAGAGTATAGACGTGTTCACGCCATGAAATAGGATTTATGTGTGCGAAAGTGGAGCAAAAAACACAAGAAAATGCCAATGAAATAATTTATCGAACACTTAGAGTGCACTATAAAAATGTGATATACAAACCAATTCAAACCCAACCAAGCCAAACCAACCACACACATTGTATAATCTATATCCCAACATTGAATTTGATAACAAATATCACCAAATTCAAGCCCAAAAGTAACAACTCGAAAAATCAAGAAACACGCCAAAATAGAACTCAAATGTGTTATAAATGATGCAAACACATTCATAAGCATACAACGCATGAATTCATGTGAAGAAACCAACCCAAAATCAATTAAAACTTGAAAACCCCCAATATTTCGAAAACAAGGGTTTATGCAAATTACCATGAAAATTCATTGAATTTGATGGATAATTTGATGTTAATGAGGTCGAAATCAAATGTCCACACACTGGGTTGCACATTTTTGATAAATTACAACAAACGAATTGAGAGAAAATCGAGAGAGGAGCGAGAATTTTATAAAAAATGAGGTTCAGTAGCGTATTTTAAATAGCTGTCGCTCGAGCGAAGGTCTAGCAAAACTCGAGCGAGAAACATTCTGCAAGTGTCACTCGAGCGGCATTCAAGCAATATCAAGCGAAAGTTCAAATTTCAAAAATATCACCAAAAATTTGAAAAATTCATTTTTAAGCACAGTTTTCAAATATTAACAAATATAGCACCTTTTTCAAAACTAGTACCACTCGATTTTTTTAAAATATGGCACGCACTTCAACATGTTGGTCAACGAGAAAACGCAGTTGATAAAAAATATGGTAAATTTAAGAACACAAGTGTTGTCTCACACACATAAAACAAATTTAAATGGAGTAAATTGTATATGTGACTCATGTGTGTAATGTGTCACTATTTTCAAGTAAAACAGACTCCAAACCTTAAATTTGTGAGAAGAGACAAGCAAAATCATTATCAATAGGTCTATTCCCCTAATCATGAAAATCAAACTTTTAAGCACGTTAGGACCTATAAAAGAAGTTCGTTTGCTCATATGTCAATTTTTACTCCCCCTATCTCTGAGCATATGTAATTTTTTTTTGGTATTGAACCAGCTCAAAATTTATTTCTTTTCAACAACTCATAATTTTTTTTTTTATCTTAAGTGCATATTCTAATTCATTGAGCAACTAAGATGACCCATGTAGCGAGTTTTAGGTCGGTTATTCCAAGTCAAATAATCATAGGCACCAGGTTTAGTGATACCCTTCAAACTTAATTGTTCAAGTCAATTAACTTCGAAGAAGAACATTAAGATATGAGTGTAACAATTTAACAAATAGGGGGTATGAATATGAACTAAGGTCTAATCAAATAGTCAATTCATATTCAGAGTTACCCTATCAACAAGTGACACCCTTCTCAAATCTCACACATGCGGTCTAGACCTATTAACATGGTTATAGTGTGTGCAGTGCAGGATGTACATGATGAAACATATATCGAATACTCTACAAAAATTCAAGTCTTGTGATGGGAATTGGACTATTCATCTAATCAATGCATATTCGATCACAGTGTGCATTATCAAGTATAACACACATGATGCAGTAATCCACACAAACAAATAATTTTTTTATTTTTCAATATTTTTGGAATTTTCATATATCAAAAAACATTAAAAGCACACAAAATAAAAACAAAAATAAAATATCAAGCACACGAAAACAAAAGTCAAAATCAAAACAAAACACACAAAAGTAAGTAAAGCACGCATGATGTAAAATGAATGTAATAATGCTTATATGATATGCTCAATGCGTGCAGATTCTCAAGAACGGGATCAATGGGGTGTATAAGCACCAATGACGTATCCATGATCAAGAACAGATTTCTTGACCCACGCTTTCCTAGTATTCGAGGTAGAAGTAGTCAATTTAAAGATCATTTTAGTCAACTGAACAACCTGACTGGAAAGATGATTGACCTGAGTAGGAATATCCTGATTTCTCTCTTTACGCACAAATTAACGACACATCGGTCTAATGTGACCCAAAGCTCCACAGTAATGACATGTGGGTACAAACCTAGGCTCAAACATATGAGGCGCCTAATAATGATTTTTGAGGACCAGAATTCTTACGAGACCTATGAGTTTTCTGTCCTACAGTGTGCTTACCTATAAGATCAGGATTTTTAGCGAAGTGTGGCTGAGTGGAAGTTGGAATGAAAGAAGTCCTAGAGGTACTAGCAATATGAGATTTGTTCTTATCATAACCTAGACCTCGTCTATCACCAACAAACTTGTTCATACCTAAGATGCCATCTAGCTTCTTAGTCCTACTAGAGAACATCTCGAGTTGTGAGTTGGATTTTTCTAGATCACTTGTGAGGGTCTTAACAGACTCTTCTAATCTCTCATTCTTACACATCAACTCACTCAAATTTTTGACAGAGTCTTGAAGTTCACTACCTAACTTCTCTTTCTCTCGCTCTAGCAAATCTAGCTTCTTAAGAAGAGCAAGATGACTTCTTAATTTTAAGACTCTCCTCATATAACTCCTGATACACTGCTCAAATGTCACTCTCCACATCTGAGTCATCAATACAGGTCTCACTAGAGTCATCAGACACAACCTGCTTATTAGCCTTATCATATCCACTCTCTACTTGAGACACGAAGGACGTGTACTTTCCTACTTTCTCATCATCTGACCGCACACTAGAATCACTATCACTAGAATCATCATCAGACAGTGCAGCAACTAAGGCTTTACCTTTATCTCTCGTGGAGCTCCTCTTAAGATTAAGAATTCATTCTTATAGTGCTCAATCCCCTGGTACTCATGGCATTTAATTGACTGGAGCTCACTACTAGACACTTTACCACCACTTCTATCATGTCTCTCTCTCTAAAACTTCCTAGGTAGACTTCTCTTCCTAGACTGTGGTTTCTATCTATTTCTAAAGGCTTGATTAAACTTCTTAACAAAGTAGGCTATTTCCTCACCTTTAAGGGGCTCACCATCACTCGACTCTGACTCTTCTTCCCTACGAGTGTTCAAGGCAATAGACTTTTGTTTCTTAGGCTGTGCTAAGGTCAATTCATAAGTTTGAAGGGATCCTACAAGTTCTTCTATCTTAATGTTATCAAGGTCCTTGCTTTCTTCAATAGTAGTTACCTTAGGCCTAAATCTTTCAGGTAGGGATCTAAGAACCATACGAACGATTTTAACCTCGGGGATCCTTTTACCTAGATTAAAGTTAAAGTTCACAATATTGTTCAACTTAGCATATAACTCATCAAACATCTCATCATTATTCATCTTAAGTTCCTCAAACCTAGATGTCAACATTTGTAATTTGGAGCTTTTCACAGTTTTAGTACCTTTATGGGTTGTCTCCAAAATATCTCAAATTTCCTTAGCAGTCTCACACATAGACACTCTCCTAAACTACTCAGGAGACACAGTCGTAAACAAAGCATGCAGACCCTTACTATTCCAATTACACTAAAACAATTCCTCTTTGGTCCAAAGGAAAATATCAGTAGGAGTAACAACTCCTAACACAGTAGTAGAGGGTGCAAACCAGCTATTTTGCGCACAAAGCCAAACGCGCTCATCTAAAGACTTAAGAAATGCTCTCATCCTAACTTTCCAATAAGCATAATTAGACCCATCAAAGTAAGGCGATATAGAAAGTGATTGACTCATCTAAACTAACAAATATAGGTCAGGAATCGAATTTAGGCTCTAATATCACTTAAAAATCGGAGATTCTACCCAACTACACCTAGAGGGGGTGATTAGGTGTAAATGCAGAATTAAAAATTAATTAACATGCAACAAGTCACACGTTAATTATGTCTAGGTGATTAATCAACCAATTCAATTTATCCTATCTTGAACTACCACAGTAATATGAAAGCAGTAAACAATACAAGAATTGTTAATGGAGAAACCCAACGTGGGAAAAACTTCGGGCGCTTTGACAGTCAAAGATCCACTATAAACTGTATAATAAACTTACAGACCACCAGCAAAATTGATGACACAAGTTTTCTGATCTCCTGTCTGAAGTTTGAAGCAGCTCTCTTGGATTGTGCACACGAACACCAATCCTAACTCTTCGTAGTAAAGTAGTCCTCCTGAAGTGAGCACACGAACTCCACTCCTGACTCTTCACACAGTTTATCTCCTGTAGATCCACCAAAAACTCCTCGTTCTACAGTTTCTTCCTTGATCTTCGCAACCAGCTAAGTTGACGACACAATCTTCCTGACAGATCCAAGTGAAGAATAGCACCATTGTCTTGATTGAAGGATTTGATGTTTTCAATTTGAAGGGCGCATATAATGAAGTGATTGAACTGGATGAAAGTTTAGCTATTGAGAGAATAATTGTTTTCTCTTGAATGTATAATGTACAATCTCTCTTCCCAAGTACGCCCCTTTTATATGTTGGACGAAAATGAAAATGAAAACTTTGGCCAATAAAAATCTCGCAAAATAGGTCTAGCCGTAAAATGGTCGCTCGAGCGAGGAGCATGTTCGCTCGAGCGAGGGCGCGACCCTCTTTCGAGCGATAGGTGGGCGAAGGTCGAGCGCTAGATATTCTGCTTCATCCGCTCGAGCATCACTCCCACGAGCAGCTAGCGAAAATGTGGCGAGTTTCCTTCGTATTCCAAACTTGGATCCCGAACCCTACACTATACAACCAACAATGAAACTTTACAATTAAGTCCTTAAACTTCTAAATTGTTCAAGTTTGTCATTTTGTTAACAGAATATCCAATTACAATAATCTAATACTAACACGTAGCACTCACTTCCTTCATGGCGGATCTGTAGAGTATCTTTAGGAATGATTGATGTAACGTTTGATTAAGAAGTGTCGAATTTGTCAGTCTAGAAATGTAGAGTGACTGACCATTTATCAATGTAATTAATGTATGACTGAGTGATGTGAGACTTCAGCTAATCATATAGAATCACGTGGATCTTATCCAACTGTGACCACTTTGGCTTGAATGATATAAATAACAACTCTTGTAACATTATAAATGATTTTTTATGATTGAATAAATATACACGCAAACCTTATATGCTCAATATCATACAAAAGCTCCAACCTTGTTCTGTTGTTCATTTGATACAAAATCATTTAAGTTTGGATTATTTATACATTGATGAAATCATTTTTTTATCGTTCGCTTGTTTACAATCATCTTTTATCTTTGTCAGTATCCGAACATTTTCATCTCGTGACAAAGAGTATCTCTCAAGTCCATTTTCGCTACAACTTTTCAACCGAATCTCCAATCAAAACGTACCGAAATTTGCTCACGTGTACACAAATGAGCCACGATATTTGTTGACACATTTTCTTGGGTCAACAACTCTCTTTTCTCTCAAATACATATTTTTTTCCACTTATTTTCAAGAAATGAAAAAGAAGTCACTTGCAATTTTGGGCTAGCAATAAGAAGTTTTTTTTTTTCCCTCAAACACAAGGCTACTATATAATATTCATATCAAATATTCCTAAGTGAAGTTTCTGTTCTGGAATGTCAAGCCATTTCGAGTATATGTCGACATTTCCTAAAGAAAGCAATTGAAGTAGGAGTAGCCCTCGTACAAGCATCTTTTTCCTTTCATTTTTGAAATTGCACTATTGAAATAAAAAAATAACGTACAATAATGTTTTCAAAGTCAAAAAATGAGGTACTGCTGTAATTCCTTGTCTAATAAAACCTTCATATTATTATGATGTTCTGCTCATAAAATTTATGAATTAACATAAGGGTACGACAATTTCAGATCAACGCGATATGATTAACTATGAAATATTGAGTTTTGTCGGAAATCCATACGAAATGTTGGCTGCATGATCACATCTTTATATGTATGATCAAAGTTATAATGACTTCTATTAAATGAATCTTTATGTTTTTAGAACAATCATGCTACACTTACGTAACATTATCCTTTTTAAAAACAGTGAGATTTACTTTTGTGGACAGTGACATGTTAATGTTCACTCCCATTAAGGCCCTGTTTGATAGCCGTAATTTTCCGTGGAAGGTGGAAAACGTTTTCCTACTTTTTACTATTCACCTGTTTGATTGCACTAATTTTTCAGGGAAACGTTTTTCAAGGTACAAGCGGTTGATGCACAAAAGCTAGAAAACGTTTTTTCACCATAGTGGTGGGAAAACGTTTTTCAACTTTTTGACAATTTTTTTTTTTTAAGCAATTGGAGCACATTCCAAAGTCAATGGTATAAAAATTTATCCATTTAATTGACAATTTGTATAAAAAACAAAGTCAAACAAAAAATTTACCAGGTGGAAAATTATACCAATCAAACACCATTAATTACAATTCCCTGTAAAACGTTTTCTAGGCAATTCAATTCCCTGCCATTCATTTTCTTTCCACCCATTTTCCACCCTTGCAATCAAACAGACCCTAAATGAAATAAAAAAAAAAGAAAGTGGAAATTGATATCGATTATTAAACTTTTTTTTTTGAACTTTTCTATCAAATGAACAAGTGATACGCAGAGAATAAAGCTAGAGAGAGAGAGAGAGAGAGAGAGAGAGAATAATATATATATTTCTATATAGAATTGTCGATATGAAAATGATAAAATTCAATTTGATTGGATCACATACAGGTTTCGGATAAGGAAGAATTCAAAGAGGAAATTTTTTTTTTTCGAGGTAATAATCAGTATCTAAAGAATTCAATGATTCCAGTATAGATGAAAGATAGAAGGAATGACATGACATGACATGACAATGAAATCCTAATCTCTGAACAAAGGGAAGGGGGATATGACGAAACTGATAGACGCTACGGACTTAATTGGATTGAGTATTGATATAAAAATCTATTAAGTAGTGACTTTCAAATGCAGAGAAACTCCAAAATTATATTTTTATTAATATCAAACGGAATGTCTTACCATACTACAAGGATGATGGAAACGTCACGTCATTAAAATTCTTACGTTAATTAAATCATGCTTTTTTAGAACATAATTTCGTCAACTCAAAAAAAAAAAATTATTTAACGTCATTCAGTCCACATTCGAATGAATTTTGTCATGTGACATTCCATCTAGTTTCGAAAGCCACACCTAAAAATCCTTTGAACTATATTTATTGCATTTGATGGAGTGATTGAATTTGAAGAAGTAACGCTATGCATCTTTAATGGAGTTCATCTTCCATTTATGAGGTAGTGCAGTCACTGTGATGAAGTTGAGGTTATGGAGGCACTATCACATTATCAAATAATGAAATTGATCTCCGTTGCAGTAGACATGATGAAAACTTAACATTGCTCATTTGACAAGAGAATATTAATTATGGTTATTTGCATTTGATAAAATGATCATTAAGGTTCTATCGTCACATTAGCAGTGAAAACTTTTTTTCATACCCACAATTAAAACACATTTCAACTTTATTGAATAGTGTGACAATTACTTTCACTGTTTCACTGTCTTGTAGACCAAAACTGAACTTCATTATAAATAAATAGTATGCCTTGTTTGGTAATAATTTTAATCTAAGTTAAAGTTAATAATCAATTTTAATCACTTATTTTGTGTGATTACAATTTTTCAACAACATTTCATCGACTGTGATCGATATTCACTAAAAATTTGATATTAATTCGAGGTCATTACTCACTTGAAACAGAATTAAAGTTTGATGGCTGAATCGAGAACTCGTAAACTTAGGTCACCCAGTTCTATAAAATCAATAGATTATTTACAAATTCTTTTAACAAAAGTACAAAACAAAAGCGCCACCTCATAATCCAATTTATTTAATAATTCCCCAACAATTCCAAAAACAAAGTGGAATAAACAAGCGCTTTCCTCCCTGCATAGTGACATCATCCATTGACAATAAACCTTGGAAATGGCGGAGGCGGCGTATTGGGGTATGCATGGGACGGGTTGAAGTGGTCGCATTATCTCCACTCGGTGACGCGTCTTATCAATCGGCGGATCCTGCTTTTGCCCTTTCTCTCTCCATCCCTTTAATTATTGTGTGGCCCGCCCAATTCTGCTAAAATATTTCAGAGTTCTTTTATATTCATTGTTCTAAAAAGTGTAAAATGTGATTAAATGTAGAGATCAAATTTCAAGCTTTACGAACTTAAATGAGTCTAAGCGAAATATCTTCTTTTTTCATTTACAAAATATATATATATATATATATATATATATATATATATATATATATATACACACACACACACACACATACACATATTTAATGAAGATAAAAAATTTTAAAAAAAAATTAAAAAATTTAGCCGGTCAATGAGAATGTTGATCGCTTAATTTTCTCTTAACCTCAAGACGAGGCGTCTGAGTCATGCTTCGCGCTTACACGACGTTTAGGAACGCTTTTTAAAACACTGCTTATATTCCAGTGTACTACTATTATCAATTTTAGTTAATAATAACATGATATTAAGGTCCATTTGATTCTCATTATTTATAGAATGAGAATGAAAAATATAATCGTTATGGATCTACACAAGAGATGAAAAATAAAAAATGATGGCTGAATGTGATTGATAACGATCATATTTTTTTATTTTTACAAATGATTAATGATAAATAAACGGGACCTAAATTTTGATTCATTTAAATGAATATATCAATGTGACTATCTAAATTGATATTCTAACATTATTAATTTTAAATAACACAATTTATTTACTCATCGTGTATAAATTGATGTATAGATAAATGATGGGGAGCAAAGAGAAAAAGAACGATTATACTACATATACATCATAATTCATAAATTTATTTATCAACAGATAATATGACGAGATTTGGTCGAATCAAAATCTCACCAACCAAATAAAAAAATTTCTCAATTTATTTTTATCATTAACTCACATTACATTAACACGATCATTTAAATGGTGAAGAAATTTTGACAATTTTAATTCAATTAAGTCCATGTTTGATAGTCATTATTTGTTCAAAACTATATTTTGAATGGTGAAATTTTGGATAATGTGTAATTAAAAAGTAGGAAAAAG
Organism: Osmanthus fragrans; assembly: GCA_019395295.1. NCBI lineage: Eukaryota > Viridiplantae > Streptophyta > Magnoliopsida > Lamiales > Oleaceae > Osmanthus > Osmanthus fragrans. Next base: position 7,659,071 of record CM033362.1, read on the forward strand.
TTTTGTGTTTACCTATAGACTATTTTAGTGTGTGATTGGAAATGAATATGTAAAATAAAAATTTTGAAATAATAATTGTCAAACAGAGGTTAATTAATTGTTACCTTGTCCATATATAAAATAATCTGTAAACAATGATGCAAAACAGATATTTTTTATTTTTTAAGAAAGTCGGTAAATATAGTCCAAATCATAAATTATACATCAATCTATATCAATATATAGAACACCACCTACAATATATGAACATTTGCTCTGCATGTGTATTCTGTCGAACTTCAACTGAATCTGCCCAACACTGGTTCTTCCAGTGTGACATAAGTTCATAGATTTGGGGACAAATTAGAACCAGGATGGGCATCAAAAGAACCATGACAACAACTGTTGGTGCCTTGAAATGGATGAAGGAGGAGGGACGAGGGACTACTGAGCAAAGCAAGGCAAAGAGAGTTGCAGTGGCCAAAACTGTTTACCACATATGGCTAGCATATGATAGGCTGCTTTTCGAAAACCTTAAAATGCAATTTGGGAGCATTGTAAGACGAATCAAAATATACGTTTATCATGTTTTGATTCACTTCGAATCATTAACGTCCGGTCTTTAGATTATTTGTACATCGCTTAATCTATTTGACCGACCCTCACAATAGGGGATCGGTCCCACATTTTTTTTTATTTTTTATTCAAGTAGATTTCGCGTCTGTGGGGTACGATCATCCAAGAGGATAGCTACAATTCTGATAAAGCAGCAAAATTCTTGCCCATTATTCAGTATTTCAATTTTCTTTGTCGGTCTATACTCTTGCTCCCTATAGCCAGGCCAGATTGTGCTCCATTCTCCACTAGTATTTGTCGGTAACTGGGCTGTCACTTGGAATACTAGCTATTTAGATCAATTAAACAATTTCCAAACATTTATATAAGAGTAAAAAGATTGAATAGGTAATTAAAAACACTATTAATTAATTAAAAAAAATATTATTTTCCATAAAATGAACGGGTGGGTTCCAAAATTTTTTTGAACAGATTTTACCTTGGCATTTTTTATGGATCAAACTTTGGACCACTTTTAATTCAATTGATTCGTGAATTAGCTGGTCAATCCAATACCGATAACAATATTGCTTATTATAAATAGAACACGTGATTCAAGTTATATATGTAGATAATTCGAAAAATAAACAAAGGCCACTTAAATGTACACGAAGAATTAGAGTTCACAATTGTACACGAATACTCTCAAATACGAAAGTACTTTTTGGTGGATAAAATCAATTTTTCTACTAAAATAATTGATGTTCGGTTAAAGTTTGACAATAAATTTTTTTTTTTTTTTTAATTTTTAAAGAAGGGTTAAAATCCATCTTATTCAGAATTTTAGAGTCTTGATTATTGCAACTTTTAAATTAAAACTAAAATTTATTTAATTTGCGGACGGGCGGGGGACTGGGGGGGGGGGGTAATTTGATTTAAATATTTATTTTGTATATGAATTATTTATTCATGAATTAATTAACAATTAAAGTTTAATATAATAAATATGTACTATATCACAAAGCAAAAGGACTTTATAGTTATGCTACCAAATAATACTTCCAAACAGTTTTTTAAATTAATAACCACACCACACAGAATCTCCTTTTAGCAATAACCTTTTTTTAGAAAACAAAAAAAATGTAATACTGTTAAACCTTTTAAATCCAATTACTCTACTAGTGAGTTGTGACAAATGGATCCAACAAAAATCCAACGGGGGAGATTGAACTCAGACCAGGTATTGTGCTACTAATAGTAAAGGTTTGTGCGCCGTTTTGTAGTCTGTTCAGAGGTTCTATCTGCACGCTTTAAAATAGAAGTTCATAAATAGGTGAATCTCATTTTGAATGTCTGGTCCAAGTATGTATAAGTTATGATCGCATCCAAATTTATTCGAGTGGTGAATCAAGAGAGAAGATTGCTACTACTCAGAATTAGTCGGACAAAACTTGGATACTTGAGTTATCGGGAAAAAAAATAAAAAAAAAGGTTCGTGCCGTCCAGCCAACGACTACGGGAGACTCTGTGGGTCCCCTAGTTTTACATAATTGCCGCAAAACAAATCTCGCTTCAAATCTGACTCCCAACCCATCCTCTCTCTCGCTTATAGTTACTCTCTCTAAAACGTTTTCTCTTCTTCCATGGCGTCCGCACGTGAGGGTCATTACAGAGGAGTCAGAAAGCGCCCATGGGGCCGCTATGCTGCAGAGATACGCGACCCTTGGAAGAAAACCCGGGTTTGGTTAGGCACTTTTGACACTCCGGAGGAGGCTGCACTAGCCTACGACGGCGCCGCCAGGTCCCTCCGTGGTACCAAAGCCAAAACCAACTTTCCCACTCCGTCACCAGGGTTGTCTTTGAACATCAACGTTACGACCGAACAACGGTGTGTCTCGCCTTCCGGCGGGCTCATGATTAACAACTTTCTTCATTCCAGCCGTGTGAATGACATCAACGATGTGAGCTTCAGGGCTGGTGATCACAGCACGACGGAAGTGGGACGTGCTTCTGTAACTCCGGTGGCGGAGTCCGGCGATGACCAACCTAAGTATTTCGGTATTGTAAGACGTGGGCTGCCCATAGACTTGAACGAGCCTCCACCCTTGTGGATGTGAGCATTTTTCAAATATTTCTATGATGTGAGGAAGTAATCTTAGCATTTGTGCATATGTATGTCTTTCCAGCTTTTTTATGATTATCTATTGAAACTTAAGCAACTGATCAGTTCTTGATTTTCTTTTCAGCTCCCATAATTAATCCTTGTTATTATTTTTGAAAGTTAAATCATGAATCCATATTTGCGAGCTTGAAACCTTAAAAGGGAGTTAGTGGATCATGTACACCAACAGTTTAGTGGAGAGTTTGCCTAATTAATTGGAGTAATCTGGATTTAATGGTTAAATATATGGGGCGGTTATCATCGTCAGTCTTACGTACTAGCACATTTTCGATGATCACACGAAAATTGAAAATTGTGGTGCCTTCTGTTGATATTGCCACGTACAAGAATCACCGACTGGACTGCTTGCTGGGTTTGAGTGTGGTTTATATTTTATTTTATTCATTAATACCTAAACTAGTATTTTGTGGGAAGGGAGTTTCGGACATGTGGGTCTAAGTTAAGTGCCGGCTTTTGAGTCGCTCTCTCCTCGGAATTTGTCGGTTTCTTACCTGTAAATTTCTCGATGTCATCAAAATATTATGTACAAAAAAAAAGTGTTTTGATCTTTATTTTTTAAAACTCATTTTCCATCAAATATTTTATAATAAAGTTCTGTAAAAGTCATTTCGATGGTTCTGTAACTCCCATTGATATGAAGATATGTCCTAAGTTAATAGTTACAGTGTTAATCTTGAAATTTGATGGGACCACATTATCAACAGACTTTGTTCCTCTTTTTCGTCTTTTTGTACGTTATATCATGCTTGGTCATTACGATAGACTATATATGATTGTAGTTTTCATGGGATGCCACGGTTGTGGACATTTTGACATGACAAAAGATATTTGGGTTTGGGAGAGATACAATGGAGAGAAATACGGGTATCAAGTTGAAGAAATAATATTATCAAGATTGAGAGTAATCTTGTAATCAAGATCGCATTACCTTAGGAATTCAATATGTGTCGTTATTTATACCAAGAGAGGTGAGTTGAAGTCCATTGGACACTGACCTCATCCTGATGGCCACAGGAGAAGCTAAACGGTGCCAATCCCTGACTGTCTAGACACGTGGTTGTCTGAATATAGGTTAAAAAAGCAATTATCCTAGACATGTAGTTGTCATATGCTTACACATATTGAAAAATTAACTGAGCGATGCTACTGCAGAGTTGTCAAATTTATCTATGTATGGTACATCTTGGCCAAGATGAGGCCTGCAAAAGATGTTCATCACAGAAGATATCAATCACCTCTAAATGTACGACAACGGGAGGTTACGTCTCACCTCAAAAATAACACTTTGGACGAGGCGTCCAAAAACTTTGTTAAGTTGTCCAATGAGCCCTGCTAAAGAAACAGGCCCTTGGATTGGCCCTGTTGACATGTCCCCCCTATTGGCATGGTGCTTGTCGCGACCCTGTTCGTTTTGCATTTTTCTTGTCCAATCACTTCTAAAAGAATAAGTGAAGAGGCGAGGCAGAGCAAAATGCGGACCTTGCTTGATCTCTTGCTTTTCTTTTGTTTAGCTGGTTGCAACTTGACATACTATATAGGTTGGACGTAACAATAATTTACAAGTCTATACATGAATATTTTTACATGGCTAGGACTTTGATAGAGTGTAATCATCTCACGGGGCAGGATCTAGTGAAATCGAGGAATAAGAATAAACATCTTGTTGGACGAGGCATCTCCTGAAGCGAGGAGTAAAAATATTCATTTCATTGGACGAGGCATCTCGTGAAACGATGAATGGTGTTTCTGTGAACCTAATAAAATGGCAGCATAACTGGAGAGGCAATGAAATAAAGAGGTCACCTTAACAAAGTAACGAGGTCACCATAACTTGATCACTGCAAATGACGAAGATGACGAGACGTTGAACGACTTGACGATACTCATTCCGGGGAAAATTACGTAACTTAAATATCTCTGCTCCTTTAGAATTATGAAAACATAATTTTAGTTTTAGATTGTATAAGACTAAGCACTATTTGGTATAGATTTAAAAATACATAAAATTAAATTACTAATAAATTTTGATAAAATTTGTGTTAAAAAATTATAAAAGGTGTGGATCTCATGAAATGTATAGTTGAAAATGAATTTAAAAAAACATAAATAAAGTAGAGGCTAAATTTCAAGTACTCATAGTTTTTCCATATTCGGTAGAAATTAAAATTTAGATTTTAATCTAAATTAAAGTCATTAACTAATTTTAATCATACATTTTATAGGATCCGTAACTTTTCAACCACACATTTCATCAAGTTTAATCAAATTCTACTAAAATTTTGATTTTAATCCACATCAAACAAGAGTTTAAAGGTAATTGTAATAGATAGAATGACAATGTCATCCATAACAAATCAATCATGCTACAATGACCAAAAATGGTTGACATGCAATCTGATCGACACTAACAATGGTGGGACCCACTTTTTTTTGGACTTCTTTATTCATGCAGGACCTACGCACATGTGAGAGGATATCAACCAATTTGACAAAAAAAATTATGACAAACTAGCAAAATTCGTAACAGATTAGGGTTTTACTGGTTGTACATTTGTGATGACATCTCGGATGACAAGAGGGGGCCCGCGTCCAATAAAAAATCATGACTCCCCTCTTGTCATCCCGGATGCACGTATAGCAAATCCCAACAAATTAACATCGTGAAAGGTTCTAATACCAACCATTTTAGACATCTATATATTATACCACCGTTTCTTTTTGTTAAAAGTAGTGGAAAAAAACCTTTAGAAAATTAAGTCAAATTCCACTAGGATATTGTTAAAAGCAATTTAGAATCATAATATCTTTCAATGAACAATTCTTCTCAAACAGGGCCGGGTAGGCCTTGTTTTTAGCAAAACTCTTTTTCAATAGCCAGTCAATGCCTACTCACTTTAAGTAACGTAGATTAGGTGTGAAACAATGATAATTCAAGTTGTCATTACAATCATTTCTGTTTATAAGGTTGTTAGCACTAAGCTTGCTATACTTGTCTATTCCGCGCAACACGACCCCGCGGTGATAATTCAAGTTGTCATTACAATCATTTTTATTTATAAGGTTGTTAGCACCAAAGCTTACTATACTTGTCTCAACCGCGCAACACGATCTGCACGGATGATCGCGGTATTGACATCACACACACATTGAATGTCGGAATTATTTTATTCATTTGGGACCCACACATCCCATGTGAGGACGATGTCATCGAAAATGTCAATCATTGTGACAAAGTAACTTAATTCATACTTGTTTTAATTGATTGAGACAAAGCATTCCGTACACAGAGGGGTCAATCAATTTAACTTTATAAGATGGATATCAATAATTATTACGTGTCATAAAATTCACAATGTTCCAATAAAAAACTTCCAACAGTGGAAGGACTGACTCAAAATGTACCCACAAATTTAACTTTACAAGCTTTATCTTTATGTTTGCCAAAAAATTTCCTCAATGCGCTGTGTAGACCCATGTTATGTGGTTGTAATCTTCGGGCATTTGAATTTTGAAACTTGAATTAGACTGCACTAAGAAAAAGAATAAAATCTTGAATAATTTCAAGAATCAAGTTCAAGCTCTGGTTCAGGTTCGTTCAACAAACATATTACAGTATTGTAGTGTATTTTGTATTGTAAGATTTGAATTCGTACCTAGTGCAGTAAGACACTTAAAGGAGCGCTTAAACCAAGTTCAGAAAGTATTTGATTTCACTTATATATAAATATAAATGAGTAATAAATAAGTAAATAATGATTTAAAAAAAAAAGTAAATAATATTTATAAAATTTTGAAATATATAAGTAATTTTTTTTTAATATTTATAAATATAAACCTAACCTAACACCCACTCAAACGCACTCTCCCCGTGATAAAGCGTGAGCAGTACCTGCGAAGCGGTGCAGCATCCCAAAAAACATGTCAATAGATTCCTTCCTATCATAATGTCTAATTTGTGTACTTTATTAATAGAATACATAACTTTTAAAATTATAGTTTATTTTTTAAGAGAATAATATTCTAAGCAAGAACTCTTACCGATAATCTCAAAATTTTCAAAATTGTTCGCTCATAGCACAATGTGTGCAAAATTTTCAGATTTACATGCATCCTGTTTCTCAGAATATTAGGGCTTCGTGTTTCAGTTTTACGTTTTTTGGTATCCATTTTGAGATTGTTGAAAACTTGTTCTTTTTGTCGTTTTGAAAAAATATTTCTCAACTTGTGTTTTTTGAGTTTTGGCAGATTTGTGAAGAAAATAGCCAAAAAGTAAAAAAATTATTTTCTGTTTTCTTCACAAAATTTTCAGCCGTTTTCAAAAACTCGTTTTCGAAAATGAAAAAGAGAACACATTTTTAATATCTTGAAAAATTGAAAACAGAAAACGGTTCGAAAATAATAAAGAGAACGCCCCCCCTTAAAATCCTTCAAAATATTACTTGTTGACCTCTTTTTTTGTAGTGGTTAAGTGGACAATAGATGTTAGGTTCACTCGCATCCACGCAATTAAATTTCATCACGTTTTGACCGAATAGTTGGTCGGAGGAGTTTACCGTATATCGACGTGTAGGATGCTTTATGAAACGAGACAAAAATGCTTAAACACCAAAAGTATGTTTAGAAATGATTGCATAATAATAATCAATCACCAATAACTTAACTAAATCAAGATAGTATAAACTCCAACTAACAAGAGTATGAAATAAGCAAGAGAAAAGACAGAGAGAATAAGTAGCTTTTAGTGTAAAGAATCATTAAGAATAAATATTATAAGAGTTCCTTATTTATAGGGTTCCGGCCGATGTGGTTACAGTTGGATTGGAACTATGTGGCTTCATCTTCCAAGTCAAAGTCACGTCACTCAATTTGCTACGCATTTAAAACATTGACAAAGGGTCGGCTACCCTACATCCTAGGCTGACAGTTCTGACATTCATTATTACAAACGTTACAAGATTACAGATCCTTCAAAAAATAGCAAGGAGCTTCAACCAAAGAGAGTTTCGAATGGAGAGATGACTTCAGCTAATTGAAAGAGGGCTTCAGCCAACCAATGTGAGGAACCTCGAGGAAGGGAGTGTCGGCTCCTTTTTGACTTATTTTCTGATTGAATGTTGACTTTATGCTCCACGTGGTCAATGACATGATTTTCAACTGGAGTCTCGACATTAGGAGACGTAACAATAGTCTCCTAAGTCTCTGCATGATCATTCATGTCATGTATGAACTTATATACAACAAAAATCATTCATGTAATATATGAACTTATATATAGAAAAAAATTTGTTTGAGGGATAATTTTGACACCCCAATACTAAAACATGTTCTGTAGAATCTCGATATTTTGAAAAAAAAACTTAACTAAAACCTTCTTCTTCTACTTTTGACACTTAGAACCCTTTTATTTTCAGGTTTATAAAGCCAATTTACTTCAAGCTGCAAGTAATTTACGTTATTTATCCTTATACGTAATATGAAAAGTTTTTATTAATGCATTGAGCTCAACAACAGTTATTTCGAAGGAATTAAGTTCAAGCAAACCCATGTGTGTATTTTATTATTATTATTATTATTATTTGGCATTATGAGCCTATTTGCTACACATGCAATATATGATAATATGAATTCATCCATGCGTTACCTATGTTCTACTTGATTTTTAGGAAAGGAATAAATTGAAGAAGACAAAGATGTATGATAACACAAAGTTCTCGGAATAAATTTGTGTACCGTTTTAAGTATGTGAAGCACAAGGAAAATACTACGTGACCAAATTGGTGCTAAAGTTGATAGCACACTGATGTACTTAAACATCTGGCCATGTGCTTTAATAGTAAAAAAATAATTTGAATTCATGGTGTGCAAATAATATTTTTAAGTCCCTATTTGATTTTTTTCTAAAAAAATTGATTAAAATCTAAATTAATTTCAACAATTAATTTAAACCACACATTCCATGTGATTCGTAACTTTTCAACCCCACATTCCACCTACTTTTATCAGAATCTACTGAAAATGTAATCGTTTTCTAACCAAACAGGGGCTAGCCCTAATCGAGATAGAAACAACTCTTATGTGTTTTGTCACACATGCATCATACTTTGCTTATTGAACGTTATCGTTCATATTCATTTTATGATTCTTGTAGGAAATGAAATGAGGCTTTGTTGACACCATGTCCATGAGTCAAAGGTGGAGACAATCTTCTAATGGATGATAGTACCATTTGGTCCCCAAAGTAAACACACGAACATCACGGTTGACCACGTGGGTGACTGTATGTGAGTGTGGGGGGAAAATATTATTTTATTCATAGAGGACTCGCACATTCATATACGATTACCCATGCAGTCACCCCCAACGGTAAAATAACATTTTTCTTGGCCATATTACCCACATAACATTGACTCTGATTTTATAAACATGATGTGACTTATAATTGTGTGAAGCACTATTGAACATAAAATATCTACGAAGCAATCTTCACATCTCGTAGTGTAGACACGGTTGGATGCCCGTTTCTTAAGTAATTAGTCTTCTACCTCCTCTTTTGTTAAGAAAATGTCAAAGGACTTGTTTGATAACCATACTTTTGTATTTAAGTAGTTCTGTTGAGAAAAATGTACAAGTTTTTGTGTGAGTCCTTGATAAATAGATGAGACATTTTGGATGTCTTGGAAAGAAATTACTTTGTGAAGTAAAAGGAAGCTAGAATCATCTACTCCCCCAATCTCCCTGCAAGTTTGTCCAAAAAGGAAAGGTCCGAGAACAATAGTTGTCACACAAGCAACTGTTTAGCATGGCGACATCCATAATTGTTATTTAAACAGGGAGACAAATAGTTAGGTTGGTGGCATATGCTAGAGGGAAAATTGCATTTGTACAGACTTGTTCATTGTCAGAATTTGTATAGACACTCACATGGACGTGGGTCCCACCTGATTAAAGTATTATTAAAAAAGTGGGTCACACATGTTTGTCTCTTGTCTGTATGATTTCTGTATCTGTATGTGCATAATCTCTCATGCTAGAGACACCAGAAGAGGAAGATGTCTCATCGATGAGTTGTTGACATGTGTCAAATCGGTACGATGACAAATCAAAATATCAAAAATACCCTCAATCCAAAGGTTAGTTTATAAATATCGAGAAGTAATACAAGTAAGGTATAAATAAGTCTTGTAAAATCTAGTTAAAACTCCTCTATTTTTCTTCCCACACCAAACTCTGAAATTTGACCATGGAGAATTTTGGGAGAAAAATGAAATTTTGGGAGAGAATATATTTTGAAATATCGAAAATTATGATAGAAGTGTTGAAAGAATTTCTATGTGGCGAAAAATGATTTGATGGAAAAGATGACTGTATTTTATATAGTCAAATGATAAAACGTCATGTGATATTATGTCAATCATCTTCGTAGCAATAATTTTGACATTGTAACATGATTGTTTGCCTAATAAAAAAATCCCGGCTGTCATAATTTACCGGGAAACAGCCGCCAGCCGCCTACAATCCATCAACTTTCGTTCCCACTGAGAACTTAATTAGAGTCAAAATCAACGGCACAAAGTAGAACGTTTACCCTTTCAAACGTTGAACTCGAAACTTAGCTGTCCACCCCCAAAAGAAAAACATTGCCCTCCTCCTCTTTCTTTACCTGAAATTGTATGAAGGGTCCACACTGTTTGACTACTTTTACAATTCTATCCCCACTTTCATTTTCATCATTGAACGATTCAACATTCTATTCTTGACCATGCTGTTCTTATTCATGGGTTATAAAATACGAAAAATCATTTTGTGATATTATAATTATAAGAAAAATCATCATCTCATTTCCGAGACCCTAATTCAATCCATGATTCACATTCTCATTCTCACTCACATTATAACAACCCTCGATATGTCACCCTCCACACTCTTGCAACCAGGGCCGGGCCTTGCCATAAGGCCTACTAGGTAAAGGCCTCGAGCCTCCAAAAAAATTCTATCCTAGCATTTCCTTTTTTCAATTACATAGATTTTAATTTAATTATTATTGTTGATTGACCCAATGTATTTTATGCATGGGTGTAAAGAAAGAACATAATGGTGGTGTTTTTTATTTATTTATTTATTTATTATACTTATTGTTTTGAGTTCATTAAGCAGTTGGAATTGTTTACTCTCTTTCACTATATTGAAAAGATAAAAAAAAATCAGTACTCTTTTATTGGTTAAGTAAAGACCGGCTACGTAGAAATTAAACAATAAACATGAAAACTTCCTTATGCCCTCGTCCCAATCGTCCCCTCGGAGGAATATGCATTACTGTTATTTATGTATTTTTTTTTTTTCCTATTTGTCAGTTAAAATTGAAGAAGTACACAAATTAAAAAAACTGTAACAAGCTATAAATTAACTTTTTATATTTGATTCAATTCTTGGTCTCGTGTTAATAGAATTCCCAATGCAAAATAAATAAAAATTGAAAAAGTAATTTCGTTCAAATATCGTACGAATGCAAAAAAAAATATATCTTTAAAGGCCTAGTAATAATTAATCGCTTAGGACTTTAAAATTTTCAAGGCCAACTCTACTGGTAACTCATCACTAGATCTCACTAGATCTCTCGATGCTACCTTGTAAGCTTCTTCTTTCCCTCCCGGTCATGTAAATTTGCACTTGATTCTTGTTTCAACTAATATTTGTAGTCATCGATCATCTTCACTATCCCTTTTCGACCCCCACAACTTGCATCACCTTTTCCCCTCAACTCCATCTATGTGTCCCCTCCCAAATCCACAACCTTTGTCGGCACACATGTATGCGCAAAAACTTGCGTTTTAAGATCCCCAATTATAAAACATAGGAGCACGAGGACGAGCAATACAAGGTTTGGAGTTGGCAGCAAAAAAAAAAAAATGTCGTTTCACTTCTTTTTATATATTCCTTTTGTTTTTAGTATTAATTGTAATTTTGTCATTTCATAAAAGTCATATTATTCTATGAGCCAATAAAAACTAAAAAGTTTCACTCTAATTAATAAAGTAATTTCGGTGTCAATCATGATGTCTGGTCAAACAACATGATAATCTCATCCTAGTGTTTCATTATTTTTGACAAGGTTATTTTAGTAATTCACTGCCCACCGGAGTGCTCTTAGCATTTGGTATTTTGGCTCCAGCTTGCCTCCAATTTCAACCAAGCAACAAACTACTTCAAAATCTTCCTTTCGAACTACCTAAATTCCAACTCTTCCATGGCGTACAATCCTAATCAAATGGACCCGCAGACGGCAGCTGAGAAGGCTGTGTCGGTGATCGGCTTCGGGTACAATCTGACGTCGGATATCCGTTTATCGGCGTGCAAAGCGGGTCCAAAGGGTACCGGTCTGATCGAGCTGGACCGAACCCGAATAAAGGACCTGGTGGTGCCCGGCGGCGTGGTTGTCCCTGGCGTATCAGCCTCCATCAAGTGCGATAAAGGTGAACGCACAAGGTTTCGCTCCGATGCTCTCTCCTTCAATCAGGTCACCGATATTTCCTTCTACGTAGAACTTCCATTTTGTATTTTGTTTCAATTGCACATATTGGTTTGTGCTGGAAAGGTTTGAAGCTATTAATTTGTAATTTTTAATAGCAAATTAGTAATAGCTATGCTGATATTAGGAAAAATATTATTTATGATTACTTGTGGTGTTTGCTAATTTTGAAATTTGAATATAGAAAACTGAAACGAAGTTAACAAAATCTTACCCATATAGAAGTAAATAAAAAATAATTATCATCCCGGGGTGGAAAATTACAACAGGTATTTTTCAATGCGGTGGAAACCAAATTTTAATAGAACAGTAATTTTATACATATTGATATTCAGATTATTAAATACAGATCGTTGTTCTCTGATAAATTGTAGCTAAAGGAGATTCCCGCCTTTTCTTCGCCATCACTACCCATTTTGTGAATATTTCTTTTTTCCCCACTTTGATAGAAAATCAATCACATTGTTCAAGGGTGCAAGTACAGCTTAAGTTTTTAACTTCATTTTGGTCAGCAGAGTAGTTTTTGGGTTCAGAACTTCAAATTTGGTTGTTGTATTCAAAATTGGAAATCATCTGTGACCAACTCTGAATTACAGTATTGTTGTTGTTTAGTTGATAAATATTTTACCTATAATGACCTACTTTCTATTTCTTAAATGTTAAGCCTTTTTCATTGAATCCATTACTGGCTCTTTTTCTCTGACATGGGTCAACATTTATATGAGAAGGTTGTCTTTCTTAGATGTTGATCCAGGCCTTGGTTTTGGGATAAACCTGAATGGCTTTCTGATCGGCAAATCTCTCCATTTTAAGAGAACATTCATATAATTCTGACAGACCATTGCAATTTTCGCAAGTTAAACACACACACACACACACACAAAATCTCATGCGCTAGTAGTGTCTATTTGAGCTGGTAATTGATCCTTGAAGTTTAATATCAGAAACCATGAAATCAAAGCTATTTATGTGTTTATCACTTTATTTAAAAACACTTTGACACTTTCGATTTTTTAAATTGAAAAACTCTTACTTTCCTCTATTAGGAACAAATCAATGTCCTGAAGAAAATTTGGCAATTGTGCTTGGGTTGGGTAACAAGAGGATGAATTTCAGATTAATATAATGGACTAAAATGTAATCTTTAACTCTGCCGACCAATGATCCCTCTCAAATAAGAATAGCAGAGAATTATCCAACTTCAGTGCTGTGCATGGTTAGTTGGGAGCCTTTGTCTGAAGTGTCTCAACGCGAACATTTATGTTACTTGATTAGTTGAGATGAATTCTAACATTTACAGTGTGGAGCCCTCATTTTTGTCTAATGGTTTTCTTTTATCTGAATATATGCAGATGTCAGAGCATTTTAACCAGGAGTTGTCTTTGTCGGGTAAAATACCTTCTGGTCTTTTTTAATGCAATGTTTTGACTACAAGGGTTGCTGGCAGAAGGATACATCTACCACTAAACTTCTTTCTCTTGATGGTTGGTTCATTAGTTTGTACACAATTGAGTTGGCAAGATCTCAAATAACTCTGTCTGATCAAGTGAAGCAAGAAGTACCTTCTTCATGGGATCCTACTGCTCTCGCTGAGTAAGATAATTAGCTTGAAGCTTTCTTCCGTTGTTTGTTTAAAAGTTGTTTCTTACTGTTAGAAGCTCTTTGAAAGAAGTCCATTCATGGTAGTTTGTTCTTGTCATGTCTATGATCTATCGTTAATGTAGTTTTCTGTGCTCAATGTACGTAAGAGAGTAATATTTAAATTTTCTTGGTCATACCATGCATAAAGTAGGGATGGCAATGGGATAAACAAATTTCAAATACCGTCCTGTTTGATTAATTATTTACTTTTAATATTATTTTTTATTTTTTAAATACAATTTAAATCAGAAAAAAAGGGGCCGGGTCTGGGGAATTCGGAGCAGGGACTATGTTCCCTGTCCTCACCACATTCGGGTCGCAGCAATATTGAGCGGGGGTGCCATCTCTAGCATATTGATTTTGAGATTTGATGATGGTTAAGTAACATTGATGGTTTTCTCCTTTTGCTTAATGCCGAGATTAGCCACACCCCTTATGCATTGTGCAGTTACCTACGATACATCACTTGTAATTTTTATTAACTACATAGATGTTTGAACCCTTGAAGTGTGTTTACATAGTTTTAAATACTTTAAACTAATATTTCACTGAAAAATGGTAGGATATATTGAATCCGTTCCTGTAGTTGGAGAATTTAGGACATATTTTTATTATTTTTACATTCTTTGTTTTCTTTAAAGCACATCAAGGGATATGTCCAATGAAAAGTTGGGAAACTGTGTAAAAATTTTGATCTTGAGTATCAATATTTTGCGTTCAGGTTTATTGAAAAATACGGCACCCACGTCATTGTTGGGGTTAAGATGGGAGGTAAGGATGTAATTCACATTAAGCAGCTTCAAAGTTCAAGTCTGCAGCCAACAGAAGTGCAGAAATTGTTAAAACAATTAGCCGATGAAAAATTTGCTGAAGAAGTAAATGGAAGCCTGGTACCAAAAGCTGATAATTCATCAAGAAAGCCAAAGGTACTTGACATCTTAGAATCAGTCCCATTTAGTACAGTTGAAACCACTTGTATCTTGTTCAAGTAGATTTTTATTAGCTGCCAGCATAAAAGTTCTTCACTCAAGCATATATGTTCACTAGTTTACCACTCCACAGCAACAAGTATGTTGTTGCCATATTAAGTTTGCTTGTGTAAGATCTTCATCGTATTTCTTTTGCAGCTTATAATGTAGTTCCATCTTTTTTCCACTTCATACTTTATGACCATTGACTTCAGCAAAGAACCAATGATAGACTTAAGTTAAACTGGAAATGCTTTGTTACATTTGAAAACTTTGAATGTGTAATTTTTTTTTTGGGATAATGTGTTGGCTGTATGGAAAGTTTAACGGCGAGAAGTAACAGCAGATAGAGAAATCATGTTTGAACTCGCCTTTTATATATGAGCTCACTTAAGATGTGAACATTTTACGTTACACTAGATACTAGCGACCGGCTATAACAAATATGCATAATTTGCTGAGAGGTTAGGCCTAAAACAAATTTTGCAGCCACATTGTTGTTCTACGAAGGGAAATTTAATTGAAAAAGAAAGCGCTAAGAAACCATCTCCATACTGGTATTTATGAAAGTAGTCCACCGCAAATGATCAAGGTCATATGGGTGGTTACACTTGCTATGACCAATTTTAAGTTATAATGTGTTACTTGTTAAACTGATCCATTCTCCTTCAAATTCATTTATTCACAGGAGGAACCAATGATCTGGGATCTTAATCTACCATTTGCAAATGCAATGAGACCTTCTGTTGTTTCTCACTCCAAAAAATGATGTAAGCCTCTTGTCAGTTTTCTTATTTACTTATTGGGCTCCATGTTCCCCATACAAGTTAGTGGATTTATTTCTTGATGCAGGATATATTGAGTATTCATATTCGGAGGGGAGGTTTTGATAGGGGCCAAAGTCATAACCAGTGGCTTTCAACTGTATCAAAGTCTCCAAATGTCATATCAATGTCTTATGTGCCTATAGCATCTCTTTTAAGTGGTGTTCGTGGCAGTGGATTTTTAAGCCATGCAATTAATCAATACCTGCGATGTAAGTATATGCTATTGAATTGATCTAACTTTGCATTTAGTTACATTACCATTATTCTTGTCTTCTAGAAATGTGTCGCCTTTAATTTCACTTTCCACATCTAAGACTTTAAGTTAAATGCTTGCTTCTCTATGCATTATTGTACTTGCTGGATAAAGTTACTAGAAGTTATGAACACTGTTTCTGATAGAGTTTATTGGTGACATATATTTGTGCAGACAAACCACCACTAGAGGAACTCAGTCAATTTTTGGAATTTCAGTTGCCCCGTCAGTGGGCTCCTGCATACAATGACCTTCCTCTTGGTCCTCGTCACAAGAAAAGTTCATTTCCAACACTACAATTCTCTCTTATGGGTCCCAAGCTGTATGTAAATACTGTGAAGGTGATTTCTGATTAGAATTGCCATGCTATTCAGAATACTTCTAGATAGCAAGTTCTTCAAGTTCTTGTCATAATTGAAAATTCATTTTTAGTTTACATCAGAATCCAAACTGAATGCCCGCCCAGCCTACTTGAACTTTTTCTTTATTATACATTATTTTTTGGAAGACAAATAAAAGATAATATAGTGCCTTGTTGATTGATCCTTCGATATATAATGCCAGTCTCAATTTTTTCATTGCCGTTTCTTTGAAAAATTGTCTTTACATAAGTTATATTCTATTGAACACTTTTAGTTGGGTGGTAACATTTTAAGAGGAATATTGTCTCTCTCTACTATAACTTCAAGTTGGAAGTATTGCAGGTTGATACCGGAAACCGTCCAGTGACTGGAATTCGCTTGTACTTGGAAGGCAAGAGGAGCGATCACCTAGCTATCCATCTGCAGCATCTGTCAACTCTTCCCGAGTCCCTTCGGCTTATGGATGATCATAGTTACGAGCCAGTTGATGAACCCATGGAACGAGGATACTATGAACCCGTCAAATGGAGCATATTCTCGCATGTATGCACTGCTCCAGTAGAGTATCACGGTGCGATGATTGATGACCCGGCATCTATTGTGACGAAGGCCTGGTTTGAGGTCAAGGGCATAGGTATGAAGAAGGTCCTTTTCCTAAGGCTTGAATTCTCAATGGTAGCATCTGCCATAATCCGTAGGTCGGAATGGGATGGACCCACGTTCTCGTCAAAAAAATCTGGAATGATTTCAATGTTGATAAGTGCACCATTCAGCACTGCGCTGAATCAACCCGAGAAGCCGCCAACTAAGGCAGATTTAAATTCAGCAGTTTATCCGGGTGGACCACCTTCCCCAGCAAGAGCTCCGAAAATGTCACATTTTGTTGACACAAAAGAAATGGTGAGGGGACCCGAAGATCCACCTGGTTACTGGGTGGTTACTGGTGCCAAACTTTGTGTAGAGAGTGGGATGATACGAGTTAAAGTGAAATATTCTTTGTTGACTATATTATTGTCAGATGAATCCTTGTCGATCTGAGCGAAATTATAGGAGACAGATGTTGAAAATTGTGTCTTCTTGTATATGTTGTCTTTGTACATTTCTCATTCAGATGCCAGATTCAACCCTCCATGTATTATAATGGTTATAGGATTGTGAAGTTTCATTGATTCTACTGAAATTGAGAAAAGAAGAATTGCCAGTATTGCCAGCTGCATATGTTATTCTCAGGTCAGGCTTTCTTCTACATATCTTTTCAGGCACTCGCAACTTTATTCAGGAAAAACCAGAAGACTAATAATTGCTCAGAAGGCAGTTTAAATGCGCCGGTTCATTATTCTGTTTTACCACGTTGAGGTACCCTTCCTTTGTGTAAGCACCATGTATATAATTCTACAATACTCTGTGAAAAAAAAAAAGTCAAGTTTTAATGTTAGCCCATTTGGTGGCCTCAAAATTTAAAAAACATGGTTTTGATTAGTATTTTTTTGGAGAATGTGTGGTAAAAAGTAAAAAAAAAATTTAAATTTACGTGTAGAATATTTTTTTCTGAAAGTGTGGTTGAAAATTAGCATGAGAAATAAATTAAAATAAAGTAAAGGAAATCAAACTGATGTTTAGTTTATCTGTTTGTTTATAATGAAAGGAAGATAAGACTAAGAAAGATTTGAATGTATCGACTTTTTTCACTCTTTCAATTCGATATTTTTCTGTTCTCTCAATTAATTCCAATATTTATACAAAATACTGTTAAGTTGTTTTTGATATATGATTTTCGACAGCTCAACATAGTAAAAATGGATTAAATTTTAGCTTCTTTTCTTTACGTTCATACTTTGTATTCATTCACTATTATCCATTCTAATGTTCCTCCGATATGTTTAGAGAAGAATCGAAGCTTTTTAGCTTGGTTCATTTCGCAAGTTAATTGAGTGGGTTATTTATTCATGCAAAACTCGACTATATTTCTTTGTAGTGGTAACGATTCCCTTGTCTTTTATCTTTTATACCACATCCATAGCCACCTCCACCCACCCGGTGTTGGTCTCAATTTTCAAGCTTCGGCACTTACCTTATTAATTTATAGAAACTCCTATTGGTATCCAGGTAATAGGCATTTCATTTTATTACATTGTTCAATTTTATACAATATTGCATATTAACATTTGTAAATTGAAGGAATTATTATCACTATATTCATGCTTGTCCAAGCTTAGAGAGAATTAAACTTGCTTTTTCACGAAGTAGACGATATTCTAATGCATTTGTAGTCCTTCTAGGTCTGGACACAGTCCGGTTCGATTCTGAAGAAAACCGAACCAAATCGAAAATTTTCGGGTAGTGAGTGAACGGAACCGTCGGGTTCAAATATAATTTTGAAACCGTTCGGGTTCGGTTCCGTTTGGTTTAGTTCGATTAGGGTCCATTCGATTCCATACTATAATTAATTTTTTTAACATTTATAACAACACTACAATCTGACATGTTTAATCCTAACTTTTACAAATTAACATATTCCAATTTAATAACATATAAATAACAAGTTGTCTAATAAAATTAATTTACCAATGTATACAAATAACAAAAAGTAGATAGTAAATTAGTAATACTAAAACATCGGTAATCCATATAAATTAGAAGTCATAGACTCGTAGAGATAAAATATTTTAAATATTGTTAATACAATAGTACTTACCAATTATTTGATTTAACCATCAATTGATTGATTTGTCATACTAGATACTAAGAAACTCTAAGAGAAAAATTGAAAAATCACAATTAACTAATATAAATAAACTAAAAATTGTTCAACTAATAAGATTTAATAAGAAAAAAATGTAATATATATATTTTATTACTTGTCTTAATGCTTTCATAGAACTCAGTGTCTTCAATGCAAACTCTATCTTTGCTAATTTATTTTTAAAAAATTAAAATAATTTAATCTTTCTCATATATAAAAATTTAAAAATTTAAAAAAATTCGGTTCTTCGGTTTTGGGTCTAGAACCGAGAATCGAACCGAACCCGTCGGTTCTCGATTCAGATACCTGTTCGGTTCGGAAGATATGCCCAACCCTAAGCCCTTCAATGTTGCAAGGAGTCGCACCTTGCTAATATATACAATTATACTCTCAATATTATTATAGTCCTTGCAATATTTAAAAATAGCTTGCCATTGACATTCAAGCTTCCTATTATAAACGTTGTTCATTAACGATCTATGATTCAGTCGAGTCACTGTGACTTTATTCAATAAATAAAAATGTACTCTAATTCATTTATGCCATTGCCATAGACATAAATGACCAACACTCGTGATAGCATTACTTTACATGACAACATCGTCCGTCTCTACCAGGCCGCAAATCCCAAGAAACTGTTGCCAAACAAAGAAGCAATTTGTAAATTAAATTAAATAAAAAAACGAATGAATACAATATGATGTGTGGAATAAAAATCTATGTTGACAGAAGAAAAATGACAGAGAATTTGACAAATGTGTATGTGATAGTAGATGAAAAAGCAAACTGTGTTTTAAATCATCCAATAATAGAATGTCATGTAGTATTATATTAAAGATTATGTCAATCATTATCTCATTGACTATCATTGTGCATTTAATTATGAATAAAACTACTTGTACAGAAGAGGTTGACAAAATATTCACATGCGAGCGGGTCCCATGTGAATAAAAAATTCCAAAAAAAAATAGGGCCCTCGCATGTGAGTATTCTGTCAACCTCTTCTGTACGAGTAGCGAAATTGTTTAATTATGGGCCAGGGAACTGCAAAATAAAGACGTTGACCAACCAGGCTACCACCAATCATACTTCTTTAGCAGAGAAAAGACCTCCAAACAATAATTCCACAATGATCAATTGGTACCTTTTTGTTCTTAAAAAATTAATTAAATTCGAATTATACTACAGTCTTCAATGATTTATTTTAAAGGAAAATAAGATTTTCAGCTAATAAGAATCATTGACAGTATTACACACAGGGGCCAGGGCGATGGACAAGATATTGATTATTCTCATAAATAAGAAATGGATTAAAGAAAGTAATATAGGAAAAAAAAAATTATCAACAACTTCAATTAAACTTTTCTTTCTATTTTTTCCCCTAATTTTTGGATGGTTGGTGGCGGGTTAGTGGAGGAGGAGGATATGGTACCTGATTGCACGAACGGCTGCGAAATGGGAAGAGAGAGCATGGAAGAAGAAATTGGCTGCGTGAAGGAACATCACAACTCCCGTGCACCCTAGAAAGAACTCTACCACCATTATTTTCTTCTTCTTCTTCTTCTTCACCAAGAACAGAATTGAAAGTTTTGTTGAATTTTTTTAGCTATATTAAAGGAAACTTGCTAAAATCGTCTTGGGTTCGATCAGATCTTTGATTACATATAGAGAGAAAGGAAAGTGTAAATTTCTGGTGCTAAAGAAATGAGAAAAAAGCGGTGGGATGACGTGGACTTCATATCCTTCCTATTCACCAAGATTTATCTATAATTCATTCCTAATAATTATCTAAGAAGAGGTCATGGAGCGTACCAATTACCAACTTGGGTTTGCTTGATGTGATGTGAGTAATATTATTTTTATTTAAATTAATTTTGGCTTCAAGTTCCTGGAAATTTTGGATTTGTGAATGGACCGACCATGAAGTTTATTGAATGGCAGTATTTGTTTTCTACTAGAATCTTTGGACATTGTTACCCTACCACACACCCCACGGCTAAACAACTTTAGTACGGCACCATCAGCTACAGAGAGAATCAACAATGAAGGGATGCAACTATTCAATGCATTTCACAATCATTCAATTTAATCTATACAACTTTAGTACGACACCACTAGCTACAGAGAGAATCAACAATGAAGGGATGCAACTATTTAGTGCATTTCACAATAATTCAATTTAGCCCCCATTTGAGCTCCATTATTTGGAATTATAATGTTGGGAATAGTATTTTTTTGAAAAATGAATGGTTGAAAAATGAGGAAAGTTTTCGATTTACGTGTAATATTATTTTATGAAAGATTGTGTGGTTAAAAGTAGGAGAGAGAAAATTTTAATTTAATTTGATGAAATTTAATGGGGGCCAAACGGGGACTTAATCTATATAGTGATGGTGTTCTTTTATACACAATCCTATAACAAAACTAACTGAAAAGATTCCTAAAGGATAATTACAATATATGTGTATATATATGAAAAATGTATTTACAAGGAAAATGATGGATTAATAAATGTATCCCTTTTCATTTGAGTAACATGTAGTGACTTCTTTTGGAATCTAGGCTGCTGGCATGGGTTGATTGTGGGCTGCAGTGTTTTGGGCTTGGGCTAGATGCATAATAGTCCCCCGCAAGATGGAGAATAGAGATTCACTATTCCCATCTTGGACAGATGAAGATTGAGAAGGTAAGCAGGCAAAGCTTTGTAAAGATGTCAGTCACCTGAGATTGAGAGGCAATGTAAAAAGTTGTGATGCTACCTTCTTGGATCTTTTCTCGGATGAGGTGACAGTCTATTTTGATGTGTTTCGTTTTCTCATGAAATACGGGGTTTGCAGCAATATAAAGAGTAGCCTGATTGTCACAAAAAAGTGAGACAACCTGTAGATGTGGAATATGCAAATCGGCTAGCAGATATTTTAGCCAGGTTAGCTCAGAACATGTTGATGCCATAGAACGATACACAGCTTCAGCTGAGAATCGAGAGACGCTTCGACTTCCAAGAGACGAGATTTACCAAGCAAGATGCAATAGTTGGTTGTAGAACGACGTGTGTCGGGGCATGAGGCCCAATCAGAATCGCAATAGGCTTGAAGTTGTAACTGAGATGAGGATGACAATAAAATGCCTTGACCAGGAGCATTTTTGAGATATCGTAAAACCTTATGTGATGCTGAAAGATGTGAGTTTGTAGGAGAATGCATGAACTGATTCAGGAGCTGGATAGCATATGAAATGTCTAGTCGTGTGATAGTAAGATACAACATTCGACCAATAAGTCGTCTATATGAACTAGGGTCAGATAAAGGGTGTCCAGAAGATATAACAACTTAAAATTTTGCTCAAGTGGTAGCTGTAGAGGCTTGCAACCAAGTGTTCCTGAATCTGAAAAAATATCTAAAGTGTATTTGCGTTGGGATAAATGTATCCCTTTGGAAGATCTTGCAACTTCCAAACCTAAAAAATAACGTAAACACCCAAGGTCTTTAATTTTGAATTGAGTATGCAGGAAATGTTTAAGAGAGGCAATAGATTTCAAGCAATTTTCAGCCACAATAATATCGTCAACATAGACTAATAAAGCAGTGAAAGATGTACCATCAACCTTAGTGAAGAGGCTATAATCAGCTTTTGATTGGTGGAAACCAAAAGCAATGAGGGAATGAGATAATTTGGAATACCATTGTCTTGAGGCTTGTTTAAGGCCATAAAGACTCATGGTGAGCTTGCATACTTGGTGGGGTGCTCCTTTTTAGTAACCAGGAGGTTTCTTCATGTAAATTTCCTCCTCCAAGTCACCATGAAGAAAGGCATTTTGTACATCGAATTGGTGTAAGGACCAACCCTTAATTGCTGCCACAGATAGAAGAACACGGACAGTGACTAATTTGGCCACTGGGGCCCATTGGCAACAAGTCTTGCCTTCAATCTTTTAATGAAACCATTAGAATTGAACTTTATTTTGTATACATATTTGCAGTCAATAGGGTGTTTACCAGGAGGCAAATCAATAATACCCCAAGTATGTTTTTCTTCTAAGGCTTTCAACTTAGACTCCATGGCTGCACACCAGCCAGGGTGTTTCAAGGTCTGCTTGTAAGAAGAGGGTTCAGAAATAGTAGAAATTGAAGAGGAAAAAGCAATGAAGGAAGGACTAAATTTCTGGGAAGTAAGAAATTGACTTAGGGAATGTGATGTGGATGATCGTCCTATAGAGTTCTCGGACAGCAACTGGGAGGGAACAGTGAGGAATGCCTGCTAGCAGTGAAAATCCTTCAAAAATTGTGGGAAATTCCTTTGCCTAGAAGACCTGCGAAGAGTGGGGATAGATTCTGAAACGGTGTTAGGAGAATGAATTGAGGTGCTGGGGAATTAGAATGGATAGCAACTGGAGGGGCAGGGTTGATGGTTTGGGAGAGAGGATGTTGTGGTGAGGGTGGGGGAAATGGGAATAGATTAGGTAAGGGTTTAGTGTAAACTAAATTAGGAATTTCATTTGTGGAGGATTGTGAGGATGACAAAGAAAGGAAGAGAAATTGACTCATGAAAAATCACCTCTCTAGAAACAAAAATGGCATTTGTTTCAAGGTCAAGCAGTTTATAACCTTTGACTCCAAATGGATAACCTAGAAAAACACATATGCGACACCTAGGATCAAATTTTGTTCTACCAGGAGCAATGGTCGATGCAAAACATAAAGATCTAAATATCTTCAAGTGAGAACAAGTAGTGGTGAGTGAAACAGAAGCTCATATGGGGTTTTATTGTGAAGTAGGGGACTTGGAGTCCTATTAATGAGGTATGTGGCTGTGAGAACACAGTCACTCCAACATGTGAGGGGAATTCCAGCTTGAAATTTTAATGCCCGAGCAACATTTAAGAGATGTTGGTGTTTTCTTTCTACAATACCGTTTTGTTGGAGTGTAACAACATAAGTTTATCATAATGCCTCTAGAATTGAAAAAATCAGTCATGTGGAACTCATTGCCAATGTCACTTCTTAATATTTTAATGGCAAGGTTAAATTGGTTGTGAACCAGGTTGGTGAAAGATTCAATACATTTCCTGGTTTCGGATTTATGTTTGAGAAGATAAAGCTATGTAGTACGGGTAAAGTCATCTATGATGGTCAAGAAAAATTTGGATCCATCATAAGCAGTGGTAGAATAGGGACCCCAGAGATCACAATGCATTAATTCAAAAGGTTGAGAAGTCTTATGTTGACTTATAGAAAATGGGAGTCGGTGCAACTTTGCTAAAGGACAAATGCAACAAGGTTTTTCATTAATGTTTTTGATGCTATTTTTTACAATAGGATCGGTAATTAAACTAAGACATGAAAAAGAAAGATGGCCTAGGCGATAATGCCAAAGGTCATTGACAGGAACATGACTCAAGACAGAAGCAGAAAAATTAAAATCTCTATGGGAAAGCTGTGCAACTTTGTCAGCTAGGCTATAAGGAGAAATTCCACTATATAAGTGGTGATTTAAGCAATTCCTCACTTCATCCTTCCCAATCGTTGTCCAAGAGGCAAGGTCTTGAATAAAACAAGCATCAGAGAAGAAAACCAAACAACAGTTAAGTGAAGAGGCAAGTTTCATAGTTGAAATCAAATTAAAATGGAATGACGAAACACATAATACCTCAGTAAGACAGAGAGATTTAGTGAGGTGTACGGTGCCCATATGAGTGACTGAAACATTGGTGCCATTTGGTAATTTGACAGAATGTGAAGTGTGTGTAGTAATGGAAGTGAGTAGGGAGGGGTAGCAGACCATGTGGTCTATTGCACCCGTGTTTATGATCCAAGGAAAATGGGAAGAAGGTCGTGATGTGTACATGAGTGGATAAGCAAAAGAAATACTAGAAAAATTTGATGTTGAAGAAACATGATTAGTAGATTGAATTTGGTTGGCCGAATGATTAACAGCACTAGAACCATCCTTTGGCTAGAGTAGAGCCATCAGTTGTTGATACTGAGCCTTAGTTAAACCAATCTTATCGTCACTGAGTGCCTCAAGGTGGATGGAAGGAGAATTGGTGGCTTGAGTAGCAAAAGCAGCAAGAGGTTGAGGTTTATGGAAAAACTTATGGCCTGGTGGGAATCCATGTAATTTGAAGCATTTGTCAACCATATGTCCAGTCATGTGATAGTGGGAACAAACAAGAGCTTCAGCATTGCCAATTTTGAAGCAGGAGTCAAAAGTATGACCTGTGATCTTGCAGTGAGTGCAAAAAGGCCGGTCTCTCTTTTGGGTTGGTTTTGGGTAAGTTGGAGTTCTAGAGGTAGAGGATGAGCGTTGGAAGGCAAGAGTCATTAAATCTGGGCTTGGGCTATGTGGAACAATGTAGTGGTGACGTTCTTGCTGAGAGATGAGGTTGAACACCTTAGTAACAGGTGGCATGGGATCTAAAAGCATAATTTGGTCACGAACGTTTGAGTAAATGTCGTTCAAACCCATTAAGAACTGGAAAACGCAATCACGTTGATATCGATTGACAAGTGTTTTCATGGTTCCACAGTTACAAACTAGAATAGGATCATAAATGGAAAGCTCATCCCATAGTGTTTTCAACTTTCCATAGTAAATACTTATAGAATCGGTGTCTTGGAGAATACCGACAAGGGATTTCTTCAACTGAAAAATACGAGGTCCATTCTGTTGGGAGAATTGGTTCTGGAGGTCAGTCCAAATCTCGTGTGCATCATTGATGAAAACAACACTCAATTTGATGGAGGGGCTGATAGAACTCTGAATCCATGACACCACCATGTCATTGCAGCGGTCCCAAAGGTCGATAAGGGGATTTTCAGGATCTTTAGGTCACAGAAGGTCATTGGTGATAAAACCCAGCTTGTTTTTGGCACGAAGGGCATGACGCATAGCTCTCGACCAAGTTAGGTAGTTATCGGCAGTAAGAACATCAGTGACAAGGATAACGACGGGGTCATCTCTGTTGTCAAGCTGATAAAGGTTGCTAGGGTCGTTAAAATTGGAATAGGGGTTGGGGTTTTTTGTGTGAATAGACGCAATGGAGTGAGAGGAAGAATCAGAGGAATTATCGTGCTGGTCTTCCATGGAGATTCTCTCTCAACTCTGATACCGTGTAAGTCACCAAAGAAGACAGTAGATAAATGAGGAAAAAATACAAAGAGAATCAACAATGAAGGGATGCAACTATTCAATGCATTTCACAATCATTCAATTTAATCTATACAGTGATTGTGCTCTTTTATACACAATCCTATAACAAAACTAACTGAAAAGATTTCTAAAGGATAATTACAATATAAATATGAAAAATGTATTTACAGGGAAAATGGTGGATTAATAAATCTATCCCTTTTCATTTGAGTAACGTGCAGTGACTTCTTTTGGAATATGGGCTGCTCGCATGGGCTGATTGTGGGCTGCAGTGTTTTGGGCATGGGCTGGATGCATGCTGTGTAATATATAATTCCCCGCTGGCCTTATTTCTTGTTTGACAATCATTAAAAAATAATAATAATAATAATAAATTCGTAAACTTATTTTAAATCACATATTTTTATAATAAAATATTTTAGACATAAATTTAAAACGTTTTCAAACTTTTTAATTACATATTCTTTAAAAAAAAAACACCATTCCAAAATTTATTTTACCCAAAAAGAGAGAACCATTTTAATTTTAATTTTAATTGTAATCAAACAAGAGTTTAGATTAAAGACCTCCACAATGCATCTACGGCTTCCCGCGAGTTGAATTTTTTTTTTTTTTTTTTTTTTTTTTTTTAATTTGTAACATTGATATCTAATTAATAGACTTTTAAATTTAAAAAGTTTATTTTTCCTTTGCCACATCAAGTTGGATGAGTCCTTATGTCAAGAAAAACTAGAAAGATAAAAGGATGAAGAAAGTACGAAAAAATATTGAAACTATCAAAGAAGAAAATCCACAACTCGGTTGAATTTTTTCAAATAGGAAGAAAGGATAAACAACAAATTTAACAAATCCAAATGTTATGAGCTCAAAATGTATCAAAAAAAATTGACCATAACGAAATATCGAAATAAAATACAAATTCGCTAACAAACAAGAATGGTTAAAAAGAACTCAACAACTAAGTCAAGGATCTCAAAGTACATCTTGCTCTTTTGGTCAATATTTTGATTGTCTCGAAGGCTACAAAAATGAACAATCAGACCACTAAATTATTGTCTTATCGTAACTTACTTCAAACTTTAGTTCTCGATATTTTATGTTGTAGTGCTAAGGTTTTTTGTTTTTTTTAAACTTTCTAATTTTAATGAGTAACTTTCTTTTAACGTAAAATAATTATCAAATTAAACCAAATATAAATATAATTATTAATTCGAGCTTGTGAATCAATAATGAATGGTCTTTCGAGTTCATAACCCTGCTTAGTGACGATTAACATTCATATTCATGTAGCCGACTTGATGCAGCCAGGTAACAGTGGTTCTTTGGAATGCAAAAATTTACACTAACATGCCACCTCAACACAATTGTGAACTTTCAAGAGACAGCCACTTAAAATATCAATAGAAGAAAAGAACCTCAGGTTATCAATGAAACCTACTCTAAGATGGTTTTTTAAATTTTGCTTAACAATTGAACTTCAATAAAAGCAGAATAACATCGCTGGCAATAGTTTTAATGTCCCCACTGTCGAAATGTACCGCATCTCAACACATTCTAATAATCACCCATCTACAATACAAGGAAAAAATTTGGAAATCTTCAATCTGAAAGTCAGCCAATGAGCAGAAATCACAAACCTAAACAGAGAAAATCCGGAGTCAAGAAAAGAAAGTTGGTAATGCTAGCAATTGCAAATTTCAAAATTATTTAAAGATGCAGTTTCAAGTTCACGAACAACAAGTTGCATGAATAGATAGCTAACACACAAAGGATTCTCCACTTGCTTTTCAAAAAATTACTTTGCAACTGCATGTAAAATATACACATTGATAAAGATCCAAAGCTCCTCAAGGAGCTCAAACGTGTAAAAAAGTTATGAACATGAAGCATCATTTTTTTTTTATGTGAAACTCAACTAGCTTTGTTCAGCATAACTTAAACAGTCTAATTTAAAGACGAGGACAACTGAGATAATTGATAATATCTTCTCTGGAGTTCATTCAAGACTATTTATCTGGCATTCTCCTAGAGCCCATGTAAATAAAACTTCGCTTGAACCATCCAACAGTCATCATACATCATCATTGCAATCTGAGTGAATACCACATATTAGCATGATCTTTATATGATTAAAGTAAAAACCGTAGCTAAACAGGTAAATTTGACAAATTCGAATGTTTGACTAAGTTACCCATATAATATGATCCAGTGGTGTTGCAACTAATTTCTAAATTTCAACAACAAAATAATAGTCGACGATTCACAATTAAGCAACAATTTCAAATCACAGAGTTGAATTCGATTACACTTGGAGCATTCTTTAGATTCTCAAGCCCAATTTAAAAGTTCATATAAATATGTTACTGAAAAATGTATAATATAAAAGTGACTAACTATTATGGGCAATTTATAAGAAGGCCATCATAAATGATAATATCGAAGCACGTAAAGAATTTGACTAATACTATTCCCTCTAGTTTGCCACTTATTCCCTTACTCTACCCCAAAAAGAATAACTCTTTAGAGGAGCATTTGTAT
The DNA here is from genome assembly GCA_019395295.1 of Osmanthus fragrans. NCBI lineage: Eukaryota > Viridiplantae > Streptophyta > Magnoliopsida > Lamiales > Oleaceae > Osmanthus > Osmanthus fragrans. The sequence goes on from CM033362.1 coordinate 7,687,794, forward strand.
ACAAGGTAGATTGCATCTTTATGTTTCCTAGTGTAACAAATACGATTTCTAGACATTTGGAATTCCAATTAGTGATTGTGTAATAATCTATTGACCATGATTCTGAAAACTGACATGACAGAAATAGTTAATAAACTGATAACCCACTATTTTCTCAAATCTCAGCTACAAATCCAACAAAACATATGCCTAAAACCTCCATGCTGTTTTCTTCGATATGAACAAAAAACTACTTTTCTAAATTCAGCAATCCCACTAGAAAAGTGTTCAACTATAAAGCTTCCTAACTCTGTTCAATAAAGCTTATTGGCAGATATATTTTAAAATGGAGGTCTCAAACCCCTAATCTTGGAGAAGATAAACATAAAACGCTTCATTATCTCCACTAGAAAAAGGAAATGAAATGACTTCACCTCCTTTAGGATCTTCATCTAGTCCTCTCTTGCCCTACAAGATGAGAAAAAAATACACCTCTTTTACTTTGAGAGAGATGTGAAAACCCAGTAAGATAACACAAAATTTGAGAGAATACACGGTAGGTTTCGGAGGATCAATCTCAAAGAAGCAGTTTGATGAACTTTTTTCAACAAAAGTTATAAGAAACATATTTCCAAATGATAACTTTAATCCAATACTCTTCTTATAACTGACACGTGCCTATTAAATCTCCTCTTCCTTTGTCAGTTGAAGACCACAAACGACCAATCTCAAACCTCGAAACTAATAAGAAACACAAAAAAATTGTTATTTTTCCTAAAAACCAGCTGCCTCGCTCAGGTGCTTTTCCACATCCCCTCTAGTAATTCAAATGTTAACAATTAGCTAGGGTATTGCAAGGATTAATTAAAATTACATGTGAATAAGTCCAAGTTGAATTAGTCTTTTAGTTAGTTAGTTCCAGAAATTATTCATTTTATGTTGCACCTGTTTTTCCTATTCTTTTGGGTTTATGGTTGAAAGACACCACTATACATGTGGGTGAATTATTGAATAAAAAGTATTAGTGATTTACTTCTACTCAGTTGAGTAAAATCGGAGGCTGGGTTTCTCAAACTACGCTCTTTTATTTACAATCGTTGGGTGTGAAAACAATCAAAATAGGTAAAACTAAGGCATCTGTACCAGTTTGTATGGCATAACATCGAAACCATCAAACCGTAAAATCGAACCAAAACCGTTGGTTTGATTCCACGTGGATCCGTCAACATTTTGGTTTTGAATTGAACCAAACCGTTTCGAAATAGTTTGGTTTAGGTTTCATTCTTTGCAAACCATTTCAAACCGTCAAACCGTTGACAAAAATTAAAAAATAAACATAAAAATCTGAAAATAACTTAGTCTAAATTTTATTTAACCCAATTAAAACTTAACACATTTCAATTAAAAAAATACATCCATATTAGACATAATTTAATTAAACTCAATTTGACAATTATACATATCAATTAATTAATTAATTAAATCATAACCAAATACCTATTAGTCATCACAACTGTGAACGTAAAATCTTCAAATTGGGTAAAGTGTTGAACAACTGTTACTAAATCATATTCATCGATCCTCCATTACAATTGAGCAAATAATTAAATCTAGATTTTAATTATTTGCTCAATTGTAATGGAGGATCGATGAATATGATTTAGATTTTAATTCAAACTTACACATTTCATTTCCTTCTACTAATAATTGTTTCAAATTTTGCCTAAATTCAAGTCATATTAGCTAAATTCTATTAATTTTTGGTAATTTTTTCCATGTTTTGTTGGTAGTTATGTTGTTTTATTCTAATAATTGTCAAGCTCCCTTAAAGTAATTTGCCAACATTTGGATGGAGTAGAAGCATTGGATGATTCACAATAAGTCACGGTAACTAGGTATTATTGTATTTGAATTTTTTATTCATTTTTTTTATATCATTTAACTATAATCAATAGATTCATGTACTATATTTTTTATATTTATTAAGAGAATAAATCGTGTGTATTATAATTGTAGATGGACACCATTAGTATCGACTAAGAGTTTAAAATATTTATATCATGTTGCATAAACGATTATAATTATATAGTTTTGATTTGTAATTTTTTTAAAGATACAATTTATGTTTTAACATGAAATTATAGACAATATTTATAATTTAACTTATTTGATATATATTAATTTTTCTTAGTTAAACCGTGGTTTTAACCTGACCCAAATTGGAAAAAATGGTTTGGATTAGTTTGATTTAGAAATGATGTGGATTGGTTCAGTTTGGTTTGAAAGAATTTCAAACCGCTTTAAATGATTTGGTTTGAAAATTTGTTTTGAACCGCCCAAAACGAACCGTATTCACCCCTACCAACTTGGTATCAGAGCTCAGGGATGGAAGAACGCGTACAGCAGGTCAAGCAAAGTATCTCAATTCTCACCAATGGACACCAATTCATAACTCCATTTAAGGTAGTGTACGGTCGAGAACCACCCAATTTGTTAAGCTACATACTAGGGACGGCAAAGGTGGCTGCCATGGATAGGGAGCTGAGTGAGAGAGACTTCTTTGAAGGACTTAAAGGTGAACATTAAGGAAGCCCAAGCTCGAATGGAACAACTATATGATGCTATGCACATTGAAAGAGAATTCTTTTTTATCAATTGGGTGTATTTGAGGGTGCAGCCTTACAAACAATTCTCCATTTCAATAAGGAAGAACTTCAAGCTATCCCCAAAGTATCCCCAAAGTTATATGGTCCATTTCAAATCTTGCAACGCATTGGGCTTGTCGTGTATAAGCTGAAGTTACCGAAAGAATCTAGAATCCATCCAGTATTTCATGTTTTTTTGCTTAAGAAAAAGGTGGGGAATTATATTCAAGTCTAGTCGCAACTTCCTGTTATGAATGATGATAAATTGGTACCCTATCCTCAAGCAGTTTTAGACCATCGAAAACACAGACAAGGAGAGGATGCTTTAGTTCACTGGCAAGGACTTTCACCAGTTGAAGCCACTTGGGAAAACCTAAAGCCTATGAATAATCAATATTCATATTTTGCAGCACTTGAGGACAAGTGCCAATTCTAAAAAGGAAAGGGAAAGGGAAAGGGAACGTTACGAATTAGCTAGAGTATTGCAGGGATTAATTGAAATTACATTTGAATAAGTCAATGTTTGAATTAGTCTTTTAGTTAGTCAGTTCCAGAAATTATTCATTTATGTTGCACCTGTTTTTCCTATTTTTTTTGGGTTTATGATTGTAAGACACCACTATATATGTGGGTGAATTATTGAATAAAAAGCATTAGTGATTTACTTCTACTTAGTTGAGTGAAATCGGAGGTTTGGGTTCCTCGAACTACCCTCTTTTATTTACAATTGTTGAGTGTAATAACAATCAAAATAGGTAAAATTAAGGACCTATTTTTGCTCAAGAATAAAAGAAAATCTAAATTAAGGTTATAGTTAACAAAATATAAACACCAAATCATACTGACTGTCCACTTTGTCCGAATCATGAGCAAACATATTTTTTGCAATGAAAAACAAACATAGGTATATAACTTAAGACAAGAGAGAAGTGCATACAAACAATTTCATATACGTATATTTCGAAATTAAAGTACCTTCGAGAGTCCAAGCGTGGCTTCGAGGAGAAACAGATAGCATGGAAGTGAGCAATGCAGAGGCAGTTGCAGTGTGGTACGGTAGCATCGACACTGCGCTAATACTTCTCATCTCTACCGGTGACCTAGTACACACATATATGGATATATAAATAAATGGTAAAAACGTAATCCGCATTGGAATACTTACTGAAATACGTTTGTATAACCTAAATACACGAGCTGTCAGGGGGCTTTGAGATGAGGGGCGAAAGGGAGAGGTAGAGGCCCTGGGCTTGGCTCCAGCAGAGAACCTGGCTGCGGCGCTTCGGGTGGATGTGGTGGCGGAACGAAGGCACGACCTAGCGGCGACGGCGGCCATCGTAGACGATGCAAATGAGACAGTGATTACAGATCTTGTGCGCCGATGACGAATATAGGGTTTTATCGGGGTTTTAGCTTAGGTTCAATAAATCTTTCACTTTCCTTTTATTTTACCCTTCTGAAGAAAAAATGAAAATCTTTATTTTTTTCATTTTATTTTCTTTTATAAAGTGGTGTGTACGTAGTGATAAGTGAAATGCCAGAAGTAAATTTTTTTTCCAAAAAAAAAAATTATAATAAAAAATATCGTGTTTTTAAATAATATAAGATGAAATTACCAAATTGACCTTGAACGAAGAATCATATTTTGTTATTTCCTAAATTAGCACTATAATTTTAGGATTATTTAGGCTCACCCAATTTGGAAAAGTGGGTAGAAATGGACAATTTTTTCATTTCCACCCAATTTGTATTGTTTGATTGTCAAATAATTCCATTGAAATCATTTTTACCCAAATTTTAAGTACAATCTAGTGAAGCTCATGATTTTTGTGAGAAAGTAATTTTCCATCTTTTTTGTTTTTGCCTTTTTTTTTTTTTTTTTTACTTTTTTACAATGGAAATGTATTCTAAATTCAATGGTAAAAAAATATCTATTTAATTGACAATTTGCATGAAAAACGAAGCTAAATGAAGACAAAGAAATTTCAAAAAAAAATTAATCTTTTTTTTTTTAAACTTTTTGACAATCAAAACAAATTTTAATAAAATTGTAAAAAAAATTATCCCAAAAATAACAATTTGCATGAAAAATAAAGCCAAACGGATTATGTGAAAAATTATACAAATCAAACACAATTAATTACAATTCTCGGTAAAACACATTCTAAACAATTCAATTCCCTATAATTCGTTTTCTTTCCACCCAAATTTCACATTTGCAATCAAACGAACCCTAAAACATAAAACTAAACAACCTACAATAAATTATTATTAAGGCCCCATTTGGTACTCTCTTTTTTTTTTTTTTTCCATAAAAAGGAAAAATATGACCGTTATCCAACACATCCAACCATCATTTTTTACTTTTTATCTCTTATGTGAAATTCATAACGACTATATTTTTTATTCTCATTTTACAAACAATGAGAATCAAACATGAACTACACAAATTTCAGGTTCTAGCCTCTAAGTCTTTGACTATGGATATAAAAATACAAACAATGAGAATACAATTTTGAATTTCCGGCTCTAATCCAATTTGACAGAAATATTAAGCTAAAAAAAAAAAAAAATTCTAAGTCCCCCGTTTGCCCCCATTTTTTGGAATGGAAATGGAAGGAATAGTATTTTTTCTGAAAAATGAGTAGTTGAAAATTAATAAAAAGTTTTCGATATACGTGTAATATTATTTTATGGAATATTGTGTGGTTGAAAATAAGAGAGAGAAAAATGGAATGTAATAAAATTTAGATCATATTTGGTACACATTCTCATTTTTATTTTTCTACTCATTTTCAACCACACATTTTTCAATAAAATAATATTTTCCTTCTTTTTCAATCACATATTCACCATCATATCAATAAAAAAATGCATTTTTTTTTTTCAAAATAATGTGTATCAAACAAGTTCTTAATTTAATGGGAATCAAACATAGGCTAAATTCACCCATACAGTTAAATTCAAAAGACAATCATTGTGTGTTTACAACAGAGAGACAATTACAGCAAGGAAAATAAATTTTGGTGAAATATGAAAACAAAGTTACAACAAAAAAATAATAATAATAAAAATAAATAAATAAACCATCTCTTCACATATTTCAAGGGTACCGCTATTTTCATCCACACTTTTTATATTTACATTCCACTCTAAGTTCATTCCTATTAAATTTTAAACTTTTTAAAAAAAAATACTAATTATATCCACGTCATATTTCAATCTTGTCCTTATTAAATTTATTCATTTAACTACTATATTTCAAAATGAATTTTATATTCTCACTAATTCTCAATTCTAGATTCACTTTTAGACTTAATTTTCCATACATATGAGAATCACAGTAATTAATAAGATCAAATATTTGATTAAAATTGATCAAATCAATTATAGTTGAGCATCTTCCAATGTAATTAATATGGAATGGTGTTTGAACAATTTACACCACAATGAACTGCATATTTTGTCAAGTTTAAATTTAAAAATGTACTTATAATTTGTCAATTATTATAAAATCTTGCGTGCAAACTACAAAGCTTCAACTTAAAAATATACTTATAATTCGTCAATTATTATAAAATCTTGCATGTAAACTACAAAGTTTCAGCCATAATGTGGTCGGTACTTAAATAGTAGCAAACAAAATACTAAAATGTTCTAATAATAATAATAGGAGTGTTATTGTTAATTGTTCTTATGATTTATCCAAATTAATTATCTCTGATATAACTATATCTTCTTCTACTAGAGACCTAAAAAATTGCATCCTAGCATGATAAGGTGTAGCCCAGCCATCTGCACGTGGATGATTGTACTTGTACCAATTACAAGCAATAGGAGGCATTGGTCCACTAGTATGCCAATTTACCTGTACACAATTACATAGAAAAACATAAGTAGAAATATCATTTAGTTAATTAAAAATTAAATAATTTCATAAATATTTACCGAGACAAAATGGCAACCATTGACAAATCCAATTGCAACAATCTTATGAGATTCAATTGCAAGTGGTTCATCCCAAAGTGGAAGAAATGTAAGACATTGTTGTTGGCTCAAGTGAACAAGAATAACCTTATATCTTGAAGTAATAAGATGACCCATATTCGGCTTGGTCATCCAATACTCACGACTCGCATAACCATTAAAATGAGAGAGTGAATGAATCAACTCATGGACCATATCATCATTTCCATAGAGTCTAGAGTAATCATCAAAATGAGATTCAAGTTCATTTATTAGGTTTGAAATTATGTTGGACAGTACCCAAACTCTTTTCAAAAGAAGCTTTAATATCTATATGTTGAAGCTCCAATAATGCATGAATTCTCGTCCATGATGTGTCAAAATTGCCTTGAAAAGAACCTAGATGCCTCTTAAGTTTTGCATGTGCAGATTCAGCCCTACCATGAAAATAAAAATCAGATTCATTATACAATAGCACAGTAAATGCATCCACGTAAAAACAAGTCCAACGGCTAGTATCATAGAATACTCAAATTGCACAACACATATTGTCAAAATATAGCTTCACATGGAATATAATCAAAGACAGAATGGACAATTAGCCTTCAGTGTCAAATGCATGATTATAGAAAAATAACAAACAATTGTTGAGCCTGGGTTCACATAGAACAATTTAATAATGCCATCAACAATTTACCTGTTAGTTGTCATGTTTCCAAGGTGCATATGTAGATTAATCCAAGCAGCTACAAACTTCTCTTTATATTGAAGAAGCCATGAATTCATGACATAATTTACTGCTTGTGGAAACTATTGAAAATTGGAATCTAAGATATTTAGATTTTGCTTGTACTCTTCTATAGAGGTTGAAAGCACTAACAAATTCCACATGTGCATAAAGGCATCCCATTGGTCATGGTGATCTTCAAAATATTTTTTTGTTTTTGCCAGCACATTCTTTGAAATGTGCCATCTACATAAAATATTAGTAGATGTTGGAAATATTTTTTCAATGGCCTTCATAAGAGCTAGCTCTCTATCGGTAACAATAACACTAGGCATTATTATATCATCCATTAGACTCTTCAATCTTTCCAAAGCCCATGTGTAATGTTCCTTACGTTCTTTTGTCAAGTATGCAAAAGCAATCGAAAATGTCAAATCAGTAGAAGTGACACCTACTATCTCCAACAACGGTAGACGACACCTATTTGTCTTATACGTGCAATCCATAATTATCACACGAGGAAACGCCCACAACAAATCTACTGAATATGGATGTGCCCAAAACAAATCTTGAACTATATTTGTCTCCGCAAAGATGCGATGCCACTCTATGTACTTATTCTCAACAAGCCTATTCATAAGTTGTTGCATTTGTGTCCTTCCAGCTTGTTCTTTGAGCCTAAATTTCTGACGTGCATTGTAGATGTGCCTCAATGTGGTAACATTTGTCTCATCATTTTGTTTCAATGTGTATAAGATTTCCTTTGGTCTCACGTGATTCTTTGACATGTCTACTAAAATTGAAGTCTCTTTCTCAGTTAGTCTCCCGACGTATGAATGTCCTTCAAGGTTATGGGCAATATCATGATTATGTCTTCCACATTTCACTTTCAATGCCCAATAATCACCATTTATGAATTTTCTTCCATTCAAAGAGAACGGGCATCCACACTTTTTTGTTCCAGTAGCTCTACGTTTCTTCCTTTTTTTCATTTTCTTTATTGGTATTCCTACACCTATACGAACCATATCTTTCACACGCGAAATCAATTCTTGGTTTCTCCCAACTTGGCCTAAGTCGGACTTTTTCATAACAACAATCATGTTATGTCTCTTACTAGTAATTTTAACCCAATCAATCAATACCTCTTTACTTGTAAACATTTGTTTATCATCAAAGATTTGTATATAAATATATGATCCTATTAAAAAAATAAAATCATAACGTACCATATTTGTCGTAAACATATATGCGTAAAGAATGAATAATTCATTTTGGACATCAAATATTTGTATATAAATATATGATCATATTAAAAAATAAAATCATTACGTACCATATTTGTCGCAAATATATCCGTATAATCAACAAATAATTCATTTTGGACATCATAGTTATGTGTTGATGCATCCTACATTAAAAGTATTGTGTCAAATAGTGTCATTGACATAAATTCAAAAGTAAATAAGATAACAACTAAAATATCAAGTATGCGAAATAACATAGGAATTGAAATTTTTCTAAATACTTGTGAAGAAACCCACTACAATTGAAGGGAAAGAAAAAAAAAATTATTCTTGCATTTCCAAGCAAACAACCAGTCAAAAGGTTCAAGAACCGTCGTTAAGTCCAAGTTCTTCACTTAATGTAGATCTCCCTGGAAAGATCGTTGTCAACAATTTCTCAAAGCATAATACCACAATCTACAGATCATATCAATCACTAATTACTAAATGCAAACTGAGAAAACTCCCAAGAAAAGTTCACGTACTCCAATGGACAAGCAAAATAGCAGTTCTTTTGCTTGACCCATTTAATAAATGCAAAATAGCAGTTATTTTACTAAATTTTTATTTTTTCAAATTCTTCTTCATATATTGCTATGTCTGTATATATTTGCTCAAGCGGCGTATCTTCCAGTTTTATTAAATTCTTTGTTTATTGAACTTCTGAGTATTAAAATGCTTTAAACATATTCATATAATTGTCTCTGATCTATTAGAGTTCTAGCTAAACACAAATTTTAAAAAAAGGTAAAGAGATTTAGGGTAATTTAATGAAAATAAAAATAAGTGGATAAAAATAGAGTTATGTAATTTTATTTATGTTTATTTCAGTAAATTTACATAGGATTTAAAATATAATTAAAAGTGGATGTAAATATAAAAAGTGTGAATGGAAATATCGGTACCCTATTTTAATGGTGAAATTTTGAAACCCCCGCACCCCCACTCCCATGCTCACCCCCGCCAAAAAAAATATAAATATATCATACCTACATGTTCTTCATCTAATTTAACTTTTGACTTGGAATCGAAGATTTGGATTCTTCTGAGAGACTGCAGGGATGGTTGAAGCGTGGACGGTTTTCAAAGCGTGAATTTGAGGATGGTGAAATTTTGGGTTTTTATTGAAGTTCAGTGGACCGGCGGTTCAACTATATTTTGGGTTAGTAGGCTTCTGACTGACGCGTCGGTTCAGACGGGTTTATGGCGAGTATTTTTTTTTTAAGGGAAGGAGGACGCCTCCGAGATTTTATTAATATGCCCTCACTTGTGGCAGAAGAATACTGTGGTTACACGTGAAAACGATGAAAGTATTAAATAAGGAAGTACTACTTCCCTTACAGTGAACGTGAATGCTAAAGAACAAATATAAAGTAATAAATAAGGAAGTATTACTTCCCTTACAAAACCACTAGGAAACAAGACATGGAAACTCAAAGGAAGCAACTACCCTAACCTCAATCTACATCTCACTTCCTCCAATACGCCACCCCTATCATATCTAGCCGAAGTAATTCTCGAGCAAGCCTTGACAATTCTATCCAAGTATTAAAGCGTTTCGACAGGGCTTTAGCTCCCAATCCAGCTAAACAATCTGCCACTTGGTTTCCCTCTCTCCATTGATGTGTCACTTGATAGTCAAATTGCTGTAATAAATTCAAAAGATAATCCCAGAAATCCCATAGATACCAGAAAGAGCACTTAAGAGATGAAATCCATGAAACAACCAATGATGAATCGCACTCGATGTCAATATGGTTTACACCCAATTCTCGACAAAGTTTTAAGCCTTCAATGAGTGCTCTCAGTTCAGCTTCATTGTTGGTCCCTTTACCAAAATAAATACTAAAAGCTTATTTTTGTAACACTGCCTACAATAAAAAAAAATGTAGGAATTAAAAATTTACGTTATTCAATATTACATAGAGAGAGTAAATCAATGAAATTATTCATAATTTACATAAGAATATTTACATGCTATGATCAGGGACGGATCCACATGGGGTCATGTGGTGTCAATTGACACCACTTTTTTTTTTCTATCTTCATTTGCCATAGACAGATGTAGTAAGACAAGAATTCGGCGAGGACATGTCTATATTCTGTGCTATCTCAATTGTTTTTGAAAGGAGACCAAATTTGAGGTCATGAATGAAGAATCCAACACCTCCTTTCCATAGCCACCGGCATTGAAGAAATCAGAAGGTGCTGGGATTTATTACACCTCCATTCTAGAGTCTTCTAGCATCTACCGCCATATTGGAAGAAGCTAGAAGGAAGCCACCGACGTCTGGAGAAGAAGAAGTCACCGCCATAGATATCTATATATATGTGTATTGGCTGTAAATTAGTGTGTGAAGAAAGTGTGAGAAAAAAGTGAAGAAAGAGAGAGAAACAGGGAAATAAAGATACACAACGTGTGTATTTTGTGAGGGAAAAAGTGAGTGCTTAGAGAGAGAAATAATTAGTGCTTTCTTTAGTTATTGCAAGAGTGGTGTGTTTGGTTTGTAAAGAACATGGCTTGCTTGATTGATAGTCTACTGACTTATCTTTGTTAATGATATGTTGTTTTGAAAAAAAAAAATTATATTTCAATTTTTGACCCCACATCATCAAACGTCTGGCTCCGTCCCTGGCTATAACAGAAAATTACAATTAATGTAATATATTAGAGATATCATATTTCATAACATGTAATTGTCTATATAATACAAATGTAACCAGTGTTACCTAACAATGTATGTAACTTATTGTAATTTTATAGTTAATGTAATAGACTATGTAAATCATATTTTTGTAATATTTGTACGCCTCTTTAGAAATAAAAAAGTAATGTAATCGATATTGAGAATAACAAAGCAAAGATTGTAAGGTTACGTTCATCGTAACTAAGTCAATAGTTAATTTTTGTAACATATAATGACAACAAAACAACAATATTTTAATTGAATGATCATCAGTATTGAAAATCAAAAAGCAATTAGTGTATTGCACATTTAACCAAATATATTAATTATATTCGTAATCCTGAAACGAATGTAATAAACTAACAAACCCTACAATCACACTGCATTATTTTTGTATGTTCTAGGGCTGGACATGGTCCGTTTTGGTTCCAAATTCGAATTTTCGATTATTCAGTAAGTGAAATTGTCGGATCCAAATTTGATTATAAAATTGAACGGGATTCGATTCAATTCTTGAGTTTCGTACAGTAATTGAATTTTTTAATATTTACAATGCTACATTAATTCAGTTAATGGCATGTTTAATTTTAGCTTTTATAAAATAATGTAGTCCAATCTTGCGATATCTTTCGTGCATCTTTTTGTTGAACTCTTCATAGATTTAACTGTTCAAATCACATGAAGAGGAAGGTAGCAAAATCACAATAATTAAGAGAGATGTAACTGAGCTTCCTTTTCTTTTCTTTTTTCCCTTCAGAATGACAATATTGAAGAAAGGTGCAACTAAGCTTTCCATTCAATTTCTCCATACTGAAATAAATGACACTACGATAAAATAAGAGATTTGAGTAAATTTTAGGTCAATTTGATTAAGTTAACCTTATGCTTGAGTTGGAAACTAGAAATATGAAAATGATATTTTGGGGTTAGGTTAAATTAATTAGTTAACAAATTTATGTAGAAAAAATTAAAATAATTTAACTTATTTAGTATTGAAGAAATTTAAAAATTTAGGGAGATTTGGTTTTTTTTTTCAATTTTGTCTAAAATCGAAAATCGAGAACAGAACCAAACATGTCGACTCTCGATTTAGATGCTTGTTTGTGTATTTAACTTAATAAGAATAGCTCGGTTCAGTTCAATTCGCTTCAAGTCCGATTTCGCCAATTCAATTCGGAAGTTTTGTCCAATCCTATTACAATCATTGTAACCTCATTTTAATATTGTTAAGAAATATAAAATCAAGGAGTATTTTAAACATCACATTTATTATTTCCTACAATAGACAACTATTTAAACTTATAATTTAAAAATATATAATATAAGTTTTTGTAATGTTGCAATAAGCAAGTTATTTTCAATTCAAGCCAATTACAATGTCCATTTATGTAATTTTATTAAGTTAATTCTCCCAATGGTTACTGAATTTATGTCGGTGTTTTCGATTACTCACTGAAGTTTAAAACGTCAAGTTTTAACCACTAAACTTATCAAAACGTTGGACATTACTCACTACCTTAACATCCGTTCAAATTCTTTAAAGAAATTAGTGACGTGGCTAACAGAATATACATGTGGTACCCTGCCAAATAGTTAACAAATTGTTATGTCTTCGATTGCTTACCAAATTTTAGAAAATGTTTGTCTTTGATTACTTGCTGAACTTTGATGTGGTCGAATTTTGACCACTAAACTTATAAAAATAAATGTTGACTTATTGTTCGTTAAAAAAATGTAGCGCAATCGCATGGGTTGTGTAAAAATAATAAAATGGATAAACGATTATCAATCCCACAGGTCGTGTAAAAATTTAAGTTATTTTCATCATTTGAAAAATTAAAATTTATTGTATGTTTCATTGTTAAAATTATATTAATATTTATATTTTGCAACCAAACACTCAATAAATTTAACTAAATGAATTTAATTCACTTTTAGTCTCTGTGAGAAAATGATTATGTTTCGTTGCGAAAATTCAATTTTTAATTAAATTTATTGTATGTTTTGTTGTAAAATTCATTTCATTCAATTTATTATGTTTCGTTCCAAAATTGAAATATTAATTTAATTTTAACAATAAAATACACAATAAATTTGAATTTTTTTCGAACAATAAGTCAACATCATTTTCATTGGTTTAGTGGTCAAAATTCGACCACCTCAAGATTCAGAGAGTAATTGAAGAATTTTTCAAAGTTTAGTGAGCAATTGAAAACATTTTTCAAAATTTGGTAAGTAATCGAAGACATAACAATTCGTTAACGACATGACATGGTGTCACATGTATATAATGTTAGTAACGTCACTAATTCTATTAAAGAATTTGAACGGACGTTAAGGTAGCGAGTAACGTCCAACGTTTTGATAAGTTTAGTGCCCAAAACTTGACATCTTAAATTTTAGTGAGCAATCGAAAATATAGACATAAGTTCAGTGACCATTGGGACATTTAACTCAATTTTATCAAGGGTCAAAATAGTTGGGCTACTCGGCCAACTTGACAAAAAATGTTGAGGCTTGTTCATTTTGACACCGCTATTTTAAAAAAAAAAAAAAAAAAATAGTAAATAGTAAAAACAATTTTACCTAAAGAAATGTTTGTGAGCAAAATTATTAAAAAGGATTAGCCCCAAAAATAATGCTTCAGTCTCATTTTGCTTGATCGAGTTACACGTCAAATTAATTGAGAAGTTCTCAAATTATAATGGATTTAATATCAACATAATTTGTGCTAATAATCCTTGAATGTTCGAGTACTGGAATTTGTAAATTGTAGCTTTCGAAACAACAACTATATATATAGATGCCACGATGGCAAAAATTAAGCACTGAATTATGTCTAGTAACCTTTCGTTCGATGTACTAATTATGACGCCTCGATTTATTGATGTCTTTGAATAAGAAATCAACAAGTCCAAATAGGGATGACCACTAGTTGAGCGAGCCGGCTCATGAGCCCACTCATTAGTATGTTGGTATGACCGAGCATAAAAGATTTTGAAGTTAGGTCTATAAGAAGAGGTAGAGATTTAGAGCAAACAATCTTCTTTTGTCTTTGCTTGATGACTCAACCTTCCTTGTCAGGAGAAATCTTTGATTCATGATCACAAATGGTGACTAAGTCGAATCTCCAGAGCAAGGACCATTAACTACACTCTTTAAATCTCTTACTAAACTCTGAGCTACGAATAGAGTTGGCTCGGCAAATCACGAGCAAAGCTATTAAGCCATTTTTTGAAGGAAAAGGAGAAAAATGGTTATTTAATTTTCTTTAAATACTTAGATGTGATCGTTTGAATGAAAAATTAAAGTATACAAATATTTTGATTTCAAGCTTAACAAACGTGAAATATCCATTTGAAAAATACAATAATAAATAATAAATTATTACAGACGGGGCTCACGAGTTGGATCGTGAAACTCATAAATTTTTGGTGGTGGGCCGAGCTCGACTCAGCTCGCAAGCGACCAGACTCAATTGCCTCCCATAAGTTCAAATGAAAAAATAAACCTCGTACAAGTAACACCAAAAGATAAAAGAGAATGACATTTTCCATAGTTTCTTATAAGTCCAAAACATTAATCCAGCATTAGACTAAGTTTTCGATGCCTGGAGCTCTTCTACTTCTGCTCATCTTCCCTATTACATTATTTAGCAGTGGAATACAAAGTCCCTGAGAATCATCAGAATACTTTGATGCGGCAGGCTGAGACCTTAGGCTTCCATGTTGTCGGCCGATGACCGTGTTTGGGCAATCCATAGCTCCTCTGTTCCCTGGTCCGATTCCAATTAGCCTGCCTAGTGATACACTTTGGTCCGTGAAGAAAGATGCTGAGGACTATAAGACATCACAATAGAAACATTGCCACCAAAATTTCGAGTTAAACGAGAGAGACTGTAATAATTTCTGCTTTGTTTACTCAATGGTAAAATTCAGTTATTTGTCTCTCTTATTTAGTCAGTCCATCAAGTATCAGTAGCAAGAATCCAAGATTTAAGTCATTAATAGCAATAATATATTGAAATATTAGATCCCCATTTATTTTTTAATAACTATAATTAATTCGAAGGGGAAAGAACGGGTATTGCACATAAACATGAATATGTTAACTCAGCTTTCACTTGAGCTTCTGACCAACGATGAAAAACATAGAAGTTTGTTGTAATATGTGGCTCGTATAGAGTAAAACACATATTTACTGAAATAAATAGGTCGATGTCGGAGTGAAGTGAAGGGAGCAGAGCTCTCCGAACTGAAATTACGGTACGAGGGTATTTTACTGTCAATTTGCCAAGGATGCTTAAGAAGTTCGGGTGTGCGGGAAGTGCCCCTGCAGTACGGTACAGGGTATTTTTGGATTTTTCCTTAATGTAATCCTATTACTCGTACATAATAAAATCATAGCCCCTTCGCTCTCGTGGCCGTAGGCCAATTGCCGAACCACATAAATCTCTGTTTGTTTTTCTTCTTCGCTGATTACATATTATTCACCACTGTTGTTGCACAAATCACAACAGAGTTGAATATGATTTGTGCAAGGAAAAGGAATTGCGCATTTTCAAATGATGAAATCAAGAACGAGATGTTACCTCGGTGTCGAGATTAGAGGATGAGTACGATGAAAAACTTGATGAAGGACTTCTGTGAGAAGCATAAGGTACTGCTTCTGCCCTCACAGAAGTTTCCTCCACTGCAAATCTCATGTTCATGTTTCCAAGACCAAGTGGCCATCCAATGGGAATCACATTGTTCTGAGGTGATCAACAAACCAATATTGGGACTGATTAACAAAGTCTACCGCTCACAATTACTCAACTTCTTAATTAATTATGCTAATCAACACATTATAGAATCAAATTATGAAGAAATAACAGTATTAATTGAAGAAGTTAGATTATAACATACCTGCCTAAGCATGGTGTATCTACTGGAGGTCCTTCTCTGGGAAGAAAGATGAATACTGGTAAGGACCACAGAATTGTAGACGGAAAGTTGTTGGAAAGACTAGGAAAATGTCGATACGTCCCTTTATTTCCAGTTTAATTAGTTGGAATTAAATCATAAACGCCACACTATATATATATATCGAACAACAATTGAATATGTACGAGGTTTTTATGTAATTTTAGGAGGCGGCCTAGCAGTTAGGTTTTGAGTCAGTTTTAGAATAATATACAACTCATTGTGATCAAGAATTGTCCCTCTTGGATCTATCAGTAGTAGTACATAAATTGATGGGCAAACAGATGACGAATGTATTGTTGGGTTTTGATACCCAATAAATTCGGTCAATGATGTAAAAACGATGTCAAATATTTTATTGATACCAAAAGTTATGGCTCAACTCGGAAATAATTAATGGGTAATTTTCATAAGTAAGAGTATAACTTTGACCCATTTCAATAATAAGAAAA
This sequence comes from Osmanthus fragrans, assembly GCA_019395295.1. Lineage (NCBI taxonomy): Eukaryota > Viridiplantae > Streptophyta > Magnoliopsida > Lamiales > Oleaceae > Osmanthus > Osmanthus fragrans. The sequence continues at coordinate 7,704,500 of CM033362.1, forward strand.
TAAGTTTAAACTTTCAAAAATCAGATTTTTATTCATTTTTATTTATAATTTAATTAATTAAATATATATTTAATTAATTAAATATATTAAGGTCACAGATTTATATAATTTGGTCACAGATTCATAATTTAGTTAGTCACATATTATTTTCGGTCACAAATCAAAAATTTTAAATTTCAAATTATTTTACGTCATAATTCAAAAAATTTATAGGTCACAATTTGTTCATCGGTCACAGATTCACAATTTAATTAGTCACATATTATTTTTTGGTCACAAATCATGTCACAAATTTTTTTACGATCACAATTCAAAAATTTTAAAGGTCACAATTTTTTCCTTGGTCACATATGAAGATTTATAAGTCACAATTTCTTTATCGGTCACAGATCACGAACATTATAAGTCACAATTTAGGTCACACGTTATTTTTTGGTCACAGTTCATTTTTTTCATTGGTCACATATTATTTGTTGGTAGTCACAGCATAGGTCATAGAATATTTTGCACATGGCTCAGGTCACAGCACAGGTCACAGCACATGACTCAGGTCACATCATTGGTTACAGAGACTATATAGCACAACTTCACCACCACCACCGTCTTACATGCCCTAAACCTATTCCGTCGCTGTTACCACAGCCGGCCACTCACCACAACCATCATCACTAACGTAGCCAACACAACCTCACCACCACATCACCACCACCAACCCACACCACCACAGACACCATTTCTTCTCCTACACCATCGCACCACCACCAATATCACAGTCACCAACAACCACCCAATCCGCACCACCACCACCACAATCTCGCGACGGAGCAGAGGGGAGGAGAGGAGTGAAGTGGCGAGATAGAGGATGGGGCTTGAACCAATTGAACTGGACCTATTGAAATCGCCGACCACCACCTGCAACATCGCCCAACGCCGACCACTACCACCTGCAACATCACCCAACGCCACCACTACCACCTGCAACATCGCCCAATGCCATCACTACCACCTGCAACATCGCCCAACGCCACCAACAACACCTCGCAAATCTGAAATTCTGAAAATCGTCGTCGCCACCGCCACCATCCCACCATCAACGCCACGACTACAACACCGCACGACAACACCGCCACTGCTGCCCCTTCGCCGGTACCACAACTACATCACCCAAACCAATAGCACCACCACACCGCACAACCACAAAAAAATCGAATCAAATACAAAAAACTCCCAAAAAATTCAGAGTTACAGTGTCTAGTTCTTCATCATCATCTTCCAATTCATCACTGTGCGCGCTCGCTGGTCGCCGTCGGAGAAGGTCGCGACGGGGTGGGAAGAGAGAGAGAGCGCAGGAGGAGTCGAGTTTTCAAGTGTAGAGAGAGAGAGAGAGAGAGAGAGACGTGGGTGGGTGGGAATTAAATTGGAATGTAAGGTTTGTGATGTGTATATTGTAGTATATATATTTAGTAAAAATATTTATTTTATAAAAAAATTTAATTAAAATAGAAAATCTGATTTTTGAAAGATTAAACTTCCCATCTTATTTTAGAACTCATGATTCTTAAGATAGGGTTTTGTGTAATTTCCACATAATTAATACACATTAGAGGGCCTAAGTTTGGTTGGGTTGACAGTTTGGTTAATATATGGATTTGGTTATCGTTAGCCCATTAACTTGGTCCATTATAAGTGAGTCTTGACCCAAACCTAAAACTAATGACAATATATATATATATATATATATATATATATATATATATATATATATATATATATATATATATATATATAGCCATTTGTTTTGTTAAGTGTTGTGTGTGATTTGTGTGGGAAAGAGGGGAAAAACGGCTGGCCATTTGAGAGTGAAAATCCAACAGCTTAGGAGGAGAGAAAATCGGAGGTAAATTTTGTGTTTTGGTCTTTATCTCGTGTATTCTTCCACTGTTTATTTCTTTATCTTTGTGACTACAAATCATCACCCCCTTTGTGAATTAGAAGAAGGGTAATCGGAGTGGGTAAAAAGAGACAATCAATGTGATAAGGGTTGTTGGGTCGAGTCGAGGTCGATTGGTGTTCATTTGGTTAGTTTTTCTGAGCCTAGATCAATATCTCTCGAAGATTTCCGCAACATGTAGCATAGCTCACATTCAATCTGGTTGTTGAATCCTATGATGTCTCTCTACTAGGTTTTTAATTCGTCGGCACCTGGTTTTACGTAACGGAAATTTATGCGACTTTTTTAAGAATATCTTTCCATGAGATGACGGAACTATAAAAATAGTTTTGTTATCGAATGCCGAAATTCTAACACAATTGGATATTCAACACGGAAAGCTACATTCGTGAATGCCATTTTGTATCAGCGCATCTTTACAACTAATTTTTCTAGGATCATATTGGCGTTGCTTCTTTCATCACAGCAACAATGTCATCACTAATACAGGAAAAAAAACAAAAAAAAAAATCCCTTCTAGCCAAGTCCTTTTAAATATTTAGGGTCCGTTTGATTGCAAGGGTGAAAAATGGATGAAAGAAAATGAATGACAAGGAATTAAATTGAATAGAATTTATTTTACAGGGAATTGTAATTAATGGTATTTGATTGATAAAAATTTTCACCTAGTAAATTTTTCGTTTGGCTTTGTTTTTTACGCAAATTGTCAATTAAATGGATACATTTGTTTACTATTGACTTTGGAATGTGTTCTAATTGCTATAAAAAAAAATTAAAAAATAAAAAAAAGTCAAAAAGCTGGAAAATATTTTCCTACCAATATGGTGGAAAAACGTTTTCTAGCTTTTGTGCATCAACAACTTGTACCTTGTAAAACTTGGAAAACGTTTTCCCTAGAAAATTAGTGTAATAAAAAAGGTGAATAGTAAAAAGCAGGAAAACGTTTTCCACCTTCCACGAAAAACTTAGGCTATCAAACAGAGCCTTAAAGTAAAGTAAGCTCAAGATGAATTTTCTCAAAGAATAAATGATCCTCCAAAGTCTCTAAAGGAGAAAGTCGAGGTTTTAATTCTCGACAAAAATGGTGTTGGAGTAGGGAATTCATCAATTTTACGCTCCTTCTTAGTCAATCTATTTTAGGACCCTTCAATTTTGCAAAGCCTAGATCCACAAAAATAGTAGAACCAATGAATGGTGACAAATTGACCATGAACAGTGAAAATTTAACTGCCAGATTGAATGTGAATCCTATGCCACATTTATCAACTGGTCGCCTATCAATTTCCGTATGTTTTGTTATTGAATCTCTAAGAGGGACAATCCGTAATCACAATGAGTTGTAAATTATTCTTGAATTGACTTGACACCTAACTGCTAGGACATCTCTCGAGTGCAGTAATATTTTGAAGAACTCTGTTTAGTGTACAGCATTTTTTGCTGTACACCCTTACAGCCCCCTCACAGTGAGGGGGCCCACAATTTTTTTTATTCATGTGGGCGGGCTGTGCACTATGATGTGTATTATGATGTACAAATGGAATTTTCCTATTTTGAAGTGGGTTTACACAATTCTCATTTATTAGCCACTTGTTAGGAATATTTTTCAATATATATTATTGTTTCGTAAAAGAAAAATGATAGTTATATTTTGCTATGCGATCAGATAGAACATTACACCAGTGACTATGCATTCGGAATATTATTGGGTAATTACCAAGATAAAGTACACCATGTGATTTATTATCTAAGCCAGACTTTAATTGATGCATAGTTGAACTATGTCATTATTGAGAAAGGAGTTGCTAGCTGTGGTGTTTGCCTTTGACTAGTTTCGATTATATCTCATTGGATCAAAGGTGATTGTTTATTCTAATCACGTCGCTTTGAAATGCCTTCTACCCAAAAAGTGCAAAACTGATGCTGATGGTTTGATATGAAGATTAGGACAAGAAAGGAAGCGAAAATTTGGTAGCCGACTACTTGTCTAGATTGGAACAGCCTAAGCAGATTGATACCAAAGATATTGATGAATATATTCTGGATGAGTGGATTTTGGAGATGACAGAAGACCCATTGTATGTTGACTGTGTCAATTAAATTGCAAGCAATATCATCCCTCCAGATTTCGACCATAAGAAAGAAAAAAGAAAAGAGGCACTGATAAGGTGATCAGAAGGTGTGTACTAGAAGAGGAGATGTTCGAAATCTTGGAATGTTATTCTTCTCCATGTGTAGGGCATTTTTGTGCTACTAAGACCGCTGCTAAGGTTTTTTCAATCGAAATTCTATTTACCTACACTTTTTGAGGATGCCCACAACTTAGTGAAGGGTTGTGATCGATGTCCACGAATTTGAAACAGCATCTTTGACATAATAGGTTTTTACTTTTGGGGTATCGACAAGTGATGGAGGTTAGAGTTTTTGCAATAAGAAATTTGAATCACTTTTGGCTAAATATGGTGTCCACAATCCCATCTTGACTCCTTATCATCCCCAATCTAGTGAGCAAGATGAAACATTAGTCCGAAATTTGAAGATGATTCTTGAGCTAACAGACAATGCATCAAGGAAGGATCGATCAAAGAAATTAAATGATGCATTATGGAAATATTGCACAACATTAAAAACTCCACTGGGTAGTCCTATAATGGCTTGTGTTTGAAAAAGCATGTCATCTACGTGTTGAGTTGGAGAATAACAACAAAGGAAATACAAGAATCATCTTAAGTAAAATTTTAACCTTCTTTTCACCATCAACAATAAAAAGACACTACTTGTGTAATTGTTAATTATTTAGTTAGTATCATATATTTCACTTTATTATTCCAATTGTTAGATAAATTCAAAAGATTATTCTATTTGTACAAAATAATCTGGGGTATTTTTATAAAAAGCCTGGTCAAGTGATCCAAAACTTTTTTGACCTAACCTATCATAAAAAAGTTTTTGAGGCATTTTTTAGGTTAAAATGTCCAAATTATCTTTGTACATATTGTTGAAATATCCCAAATACCCTTAGTATATAATGACCATAATGCCCATTTTTCAAATTATACAACCGTTATTTTCACTTCCCTTCCAATTTTCTTCTCCTCCTCCTCTTCTTCTTCTTCTTCTTCTTCTTCTTCTTTAGTTTATCTATAATCCTCTACTTTGTTCTTCTTTCTTTCTTTCTTTTTTTAATCTAGTTTTACTCAAAGCATAAAGGAGCACATTCAAATAACAAACCCTTATATTTCAACATGTTATATTGGTAAGATATTCTTCTCGCTTTTAATCTTTTTTTTTTAGTTGTACATTATTCATTGCCATCTCTATTTATTCAAGTATTTGAATTCATTTTTCGATCAAAGGTAGCTTTGAAAAACAGCATCTCGTATGTTTTAATTATAGAATCGGAATTGACGTCACTCGTTTAGTCATTTAAAATGACCATAAAAATGATTGTAGTTATTTTTTATTACTAGGATTGATTATTTCCTAACTTTCTAAAATCTTACTATTCTAATTACAGATATAGACTCAACAACATGGATTACTGTTAACTTGAATGAAAGAACTTGTACTTGTAGATGGTTTCAATTAGAACATTTACCGTGCAAGCATGTAGTTGCTGCGGTAAAGAAGAATGGCTATTCAATTTACTTGTTCCGCTCTCTATATTATACTGTTGAATATTGGAGAGTAGCTTATAGTGATACTATTTTTCCCACGCCAAATGAAGTTGATTGGGAAATTCTTGAAAATTTTGGTTTCCTTAATGTGTTGCCGCCGTTAGTGCAACGACGAGGTGAACGTACTAAAACAACAAGAATTCCATCTACTGGAGAGTTCCCCAAAAGACACAAATGTAGTAGGTGTGCTGCAACTGGGCACAACCGACTAATTGATAACAATGCAAATTGATTCTACTTATTACAATTTATGTTTTATGTTGTGAGTTTTGTTGTAATTCATGCCAAAAATGTGTTTTATGAATATTGGATAGTTCTCTCAATCATTTATTTCATATAACAAGTGATAAATGAAAAACAACTCTAATCGTTTTAAATGACTGAAAAAATGACTACAGTCATATAAAAAGACTATAGTCGTTTAATAAAAAAAATGATCATAGTCGTTTTAAACGATTGGGTCGTGTAACACGACTGCAATCATTTTTCATCTAAACGACTATGATCGTTTTTGATAAGTGCGGATTTCGCACTTAAATCAACTATTAAAATTAGATGTTTGTGAATTTTCGATGGCGTTTTAATACTTAATTTAGTCAATTTTATTTTATAGGCGAAAACCCGAGCTAATTGACATTTAGAAAGATTTTGCACGAGAAAAGAGTCGAAAGATTTATTATGCAAAAATTTCGAAGTTTGGCGATCATTACCATCACTTGTGTTTGAAACATTGTGGCTTGAGGGGATGAATTGGAGTGCAAAACCAAGAAGAAAATGAAGTTGGCACTAGAAAATCGAAGTAACTCAGCTGAAGTGTAGAAAATTGTACTGTGCGTACGCATAGCCTGTAGGCATGTGCGTACGCATGCTTGCTAAATACAGCGACTGAAGTTGATTTGTGTGTGTCATGCGTATGCACAAATAAAGCCATGCGTACAAATCTGGAGCAGAACCCAGAAAAACACGTGAAACCCGATTTTAAATTCTAATATCACCCCTTTTAACTCCAAACCCATTTTCCCATTCTCCACACTATATATATTAGTAGTGACCATTTCTAGGTCAAGTTCTTGGGAGAAAAAGACCAAAAAAGAAGGAAAAATCTAGGGCAAAAATTTAGTGAGAAAATCTGCCATATTGAAGAATTTGAAGAAGAAAAAGGAGAAGACTCTTAACATTGAAGATTCCTACCATCTATCTTCCTTTCAATAAGCTTTCTCTTATCTTTAATCTCATTTTCATCAATGTATTTTATGATTTTGTTGGCCATTTGTAAATACATTATGAGTGGCTAAACCTAGATATGATTGAGGGTAATTTTTGACCCGAGTAATGATTTTCCAATTGATTTGTGCTTGATACTTCTTGTGGTTAATGTGATTAATCCATTGTGTTTAATCTTTATATTGTTCTTCTCGGTTATTTAGCGGCGCAACTAGATGATTGATTTATTTCAATATTTGCTATTTTGGAAAATTTAGTACGTAATAGCTATTTTCACCAAACCCTAGTGCCAATTACATTTCAGTAGATTATGAGGAATTTTCATTTGAATGTAGGTGGATTATCACTTAAGTTAGTAAACCGAGTTTTCGAGTTTGCGCTTAATTCAATTTGACTCTCTCTTAATACTTTCGTTAAATTAAATCTAGCGATCTTGTCCTAAGCTATTTAATGATTAGGGTTGGGTAACGAGCTTCTTTTATTCAACTAAAATTAAGGAGAGTTCGAGGTAATCGAGCTTTTGATTATTCTCGAATTGATGTTAATCATTTGAACGAAAATCTTTTGTAAAATTGGATTGAAAAATCATTCTCGTGGTAAAGAATTATCCACCAATCACACTCTCTCTTTTCTTGATTAATCGCCTCAGTTGTTTAATTTAATTTCACTTTAAGTACCGAGTATTTCTTATTTTCTTATCTTAATTGTTGTGTTATTTGTTAACAATCAAACCCTCCCCCCCCCCCCCCCCAATTTACATGCTTCCGTCTTTTATTTTATTTTGCGCAATTAATATAATTGACTTAATCCCCTGCGGGAAATGACCATTGCTTGCCGTTTACTACTTGCAATGACATTTATTTTTAGTCGAGTAAGGAAATATTTTTGACGCCCCTTTGGTGACGATCAGTTTTTCTTATTCGCATTTCGTTTTTCGATTATATGCTAGTTTTTCTATACATTTTTGTAGGAAATAGTTTGAAATCAAACAAAACAAGATTTAAAATGTTATACATTATGATTTAGCTTACCCAAACTAATCGATTAAATACTTAGAACATTTTTTTAGCTTATCCAAATCATCGCATCTCATCATTCATTATACATTATTTTATCTCGCATACATAGAAACTAAATACAACATACTTGAACATAAGTCGAAACCAAACTCGATTTATAATAAAGTTCGTACTTAGAATCTAAATACGATATATTTGAATATTGTTAGTAGAGCACTATGAATTGTGTATAATAAAGTTCGTCTACCTAGTTTTTCTAGTTCGCATCTCGTTTTTTTGATTATATACTCATTTTTCTATACATTTTTGTACAAAATAGTTTGAAATCAAATCAAACACGATTTAAAATGTCATTTTCCTTAAATAATTACATTAAACAACCAACGTTTTTTTAAAAAAAAAAAATTGACATTATCTCCCCTATAATATAAACTAAATCAACCTGAAAAATGAACCTGTATTCATATCACAAAAAAACCCCCAAATCTCATCATACACTATAAAATTACATAACCACTTATAACTCATAAACATACAAACACATCAAAATGTTCTAAAGTTCATAATCAAGGGCAAAAATATCAGCAGCCATTTTTTCCCCCCATCTACTTATATAGAAACCAGTAACTTGTTCTACCGGATCGTTGATGCTCAAAAATTCTATATATTTTACTACGTATATACCACAATCGCCACTGAAAGATAATAAATAATGGTAAATGAAGTGAAATAACTAAATTAATATGAACGAGTGAATATTTAATTGTAATAAAAAAAAACTTACGAAACGACTTATCTAGCGACTTTGGTATTCCTTTCTATAGCTAGAGTGTCTGTCTCCAAATCGATGTTGATTTCCTTCAGAAGTAACGGGACAATGATACTAGCAGCATTCAAGTCCTCTTTGAGTTGATCGCTCATAATGCAACCCTTATCAAGATCATACACATACATTGTCTTTTTGCAAAAGTCAATCTCAACTGCGAGTCAGTGTCTACGAGTACATAACAAAAAGTATATATGTGTACATTCCTGCCATTTCCTTCCAAATGATGGCTTTGCCCTGGTGATATATTCCATTAGCTCAACCAGCATTCTAAAATGATCTCCTTGCTTACGTAAATTTAACATAGCGAAGATCAATTCATTATTAAATTGTACGCCCAAAATAGCTCGCGAACCACCAAATGACTTGGGATATTTTTTTGCCCGAGCCCGCAACAAATGCAATGCCATGTCAACATGCTGAAAATTGAATACATAGTTATATACAAATTAATTGAATAATACAAGTAATGAGTTCACATACTTACATCATCTAGAAACCATCCCCCTGGTTTTAACACATCGTTAAACCATTTTTTCGCATCTTTTAAGTTGATATGACCCAACTTATATGAGACACTGAAAAAAAAATACAAAATTGTAAAATAATACAAGTGATAAGTAAAAAAAAATTCAAAGTCAATGAATTGGTAAATATGCTTACCCATCGCCTAAACTGGAGTGCCATGTGGAGAATTGTTTCTTCTTAACTGGGTCAACATCCCGAAAAGGATCAACACGTGTAGCATTAACCAATAACACAACTCACAATCAATTTCAATTTGGCTCTTGATGAAGATGAAGATTATCCCCACGATAAAATGCGTAGAAGAGAAGGCCAAAAACGGTAAGTGCTGCCTTCTTGATTTGATTAAATGGAAACCATATGCAAGTGACAAGGAAAAATGAGATTGTGCATATAAAATGATCATTTTTGAAGATTTTGAGTTCTGAGTAACAGAAAATATGAACTGATGATGAAAAATCAGAGGTGGGCTTCCCTTCCTTTATATAGCAAGAATGCTCAGAAGTCAACTCCATTTCTTGAAGTTTGAAAATATTTTTTTGTGACTTATTAACCTCTGACTTTTGGAGGGGAATGTACTTATAATAAACTAAGTTGTGCCCTCCATTTTCTACACAACAACCAGTGTCATAATTAACACCACCTTGCATCTCTTTCTTTATAATCTCTTGCCACCAACCAGTGTCATACCGCTCTATCCAACAACACAATCATTCTACTCCCAAATAAATTCTCAAATCTGTCATGAAATGATTGATACCCAGAAAATTTCTACCTACTTAAAAGTAAAAGAGAAGATGAAGGGAAATTTCTACCTATGTAAACTCTAAATAACAAATTTCTAGTTAATTTTTCTTCAGGTCCATGTATTGCCAAGAGAAATATTAGGGAAATCCACATTTGAACTGGCGATGTTAATGCTCAAATGGCTGCCTTTATGGCTTGTTGACAAGATTTTACTCTTTTTGGCATGGATGATTCTTGGAAACATAGAGAAATTTGGGCTAAAAAGCCATCAGTTGGTCCATTGGAGCTAAAAAAATACTCAAGGAAAAACTCATGTTCTAGACATTGGTGCAATTGAAAAGATCAGATCCAGGGAAATTAAATTAGTCCCTGGAATCAAGAAATTCTCATCCTCCATGGTTGAGCTTGTTAACGGCAAAAAGACTGAAATCGATTCGGTTATCTTTGCTACTGGATACCGAATCAACGTTCCCTACTGGTTAGAGGTCAGAAAAATTTCTATTCCCCAGTATTAAATTTGGTAGTATAATGAACAATATTTAAACTTTCTTTCTTCTTTATTACCGTCCGTTGGGGATTTTTCGAATATGTAAACGAATGGAAACATTTTAAGAAACTTCTAGACAACAAGGCTGACATTTTCTTGATTTGCTTATGTTCATCAAGAAAGTGACTTTTTCTCCAAGAATGGGATACCTAAGGCGATTGTTCATCAGGAATCTCAGGAGTGATTCGGCCCCTTTCCCCACTACTGAACTGATAACAGTAACTCAGTTGTGTTGAAATTACATCATTCACAGCAATCAAATCGAATACGAACTCAACATATAAAGCCCAATAGATTTCTGAATACGGACTCAACATATAAAGCCCAATAGATTTCTGAAGTTGAATTTAGATAGCTACCGTTGCAATTTCTGAAGTTTTAAATCTATTGAATTTACCGTTCACCGAAGAATCGGTCGTCGTATGCAGAGATTTGGAGGGCAGATTCAAAGTGATGAGGAGAAATTTGGGAGACTATAGTGTCGATGTGCAGAGAAATAATGTATTCTTCTTCCTGTTGCTTCTTCTTCGCAGGCGCAGAGAAATGACGTATTCTTCTTCCTGTTGCTTCTTCTTCGCAAGTCTGATCTGTTTGAAATTTAGGAGCCGTTTCTTCTCTTAAGCCAGAGGGTAAAATGGATAAATGGTAAATGAAAACCCTTTTTTTATTTCTTTTAAATAGAGAAGGTTGGTCAAAGAACAAAAAAAAGTTTAAACCGGGTCAAAAGGCCCATCTTGACTCCTTATCATCTCCAATCTAGTGAGCAAGTTGAAACATTGGTCCGAAATTTGAAGATGATTCTTGAGCTAACAGAGAATGCATCAAGGAAGGATCGACCAAAGAAATTAAATGATGCATTATGGACATATTGCACGACATTAAAAACTCCATCGGGTAGTCCTATAATGGCATGTGTTTGAAAAAGCATGTCATCTACGTGTTTAGTTGGAGAATAACAACAAAGGAAATACAAGAATCATCTTAAGTAAAATTTTAACCTTCTTTTCACCATCAACAATAAAAAGACACTACTTGTGTAATTGTTAATTATTTAGTTAGTATCATATATTTCACTTTATTATTCCAATTATTAGATAAATTCAAAGAATTATTCTATTTGTACAAAATAATCTACAAAAGCTTTGACAAAATTGACAAGTCGTGCCCCCTATTGGAGGGGCAGCTGGTAGAGGACGCCACCTGTCGATTTTGTCAAAATTTTGTACTTGTAGTTAGGGGCAGAGCCAGAAATTCATCGTATGGTGAGCTAACTGGGTTGGATGGTGAGTTAACTGAGTTGGACAATATAAAAAGTGGACTATAACTATTTTTTATTTTTTATTTTTTAACGGCAATGGGCTTGGCAATGGTGGGCTACAGTCCACCACTGCTTGTAGCATAATCCAAATTCAAATACTTGTAAGGTTACACAAATAGAAATTGTTCTAGCCGAATTATAAAAATATACATCTCAAATACATTTTTTCCCCAGAAGATATCATAATGTGATTTTTAAGGTCTCTCAAAATAAACAATGCTGCAACACCAATCAAAGGAATATGAAAATCAAAGTGAAAAAAAAAAAAAGGTATTTAACCTCGACTCCGGTCGAAGCGCATTCAAAGGTGTTCGTTATTCATTGAATTTGTTGCCAACGTCATCGTTTATTACTTTTGGATTTTCCAAATTCTTTATTTATATCATTATTCATTGAAATTAATGCACTACACCTTTAACACTCCCCTGGAGATGGGCACTCTATTAAGAGCTTGTTTGTTGTTCATTTTTGCAGCCCCAAAAACGAATTTTGGAGCCGTTTCTTCCTAAACGTGGGACCCACACTAGAGAGTGCCGGTCAAATGTTGCAGCTTAGTTACTGTAGCAACGGGTGAAAATTTGATTTTTGAGGCTGGAAAATGAGAAACAAACACAATCTAAATAACAGATCTGCTATGCTTAAACTACTTTCCTGACCGATCCTCACAATAAGGTGGTCTCACTTTTATTTTTTTTGCATTTTTTATTAACGTGAATCCCACTACATGTGAGTGGATGTCATCCAAGTGATAATGAATAGTTCTGTACAAGTAGTTTAATTCATTAAATAATAGCTACTCCATTGACAATGACAAGTACCCAATCTCTATCTCCATTGTGGACCACACAAAAATAAATAAATAAATACGATAACGATAACGATAGATTAAATTTATGAATAATTCTTCACATAAGTCTTAAAAAAATCTCACAATGCGTGTGACTCACATGAATAAAAAATGCCAAAAAATCCATCCATCACCTCGATGTGAGGTGTCTGACAGGGTTCTGTGAACCCTACTCTTATACACCAAGCATTTCTCTTAATTTATTGTCGTGTTCTATTGAACAATTAGATAACCAAAAATACTTAGCTTCTATTTGGCATAAATTAAAATTAAAATAGTAGTTAATAATTAATTTTAACAATATATTTTATGGAATGCATATTTTTTCAGTCATATGTTTCAACAAATTTTATCGAAGTTTGCAAAAAAATTAATTTTAATCTACACCAATTTTAACAAGAAGTAAAACTTATTGTGAGAATTTTTTAACCAGTCTAAAGAGGGTATCTCAATTCAAATGGTATACAAGTAAATAGAGTATAAATCTTAAAGAAAAGACTGAAATAAATATAAATATATGGGGTCCTACAGAATTAATATTAAAAAAAATCAAAGTGAAAAATAAAATTATAATGGAGGTACCCGAAGTTGGTTTTGTAGCTTTTATGAGAAGCTCCACCTAAAAAGAAGAAAAGAAAAAGCACAGGAAAAACCACTGATGATTAAGATAAAGTAATAATCTTTAATTTACTTTTAAAAGTAAACGAATACTTTTATTTATTTCTTTTCAGAGGAAGTATAATAAATAAATTAGGAAAAAAAAACTAAAAGTTAACAAAATTAACACATTCGCACGGTTTAATGATTGTCTTAATCACAAGTTTCCAATAAGCTAAAATAGTTATTTATTTATTTATATATTTTGAAGTTCACTTATTACTTATAAGTAAATATTTTAAACTTAGGCAAACATGCACCTAACTAAAGATTGTTGGTCCCTAACCCTCTTATAGGGTTATCAGTTATCTAGTTGGTGGAATAGGTGAGCCCGGAAACTTTTGGTCACGAGTTCGATTCTTTCTATCAACACTTTTTCGATCGAATTTGTCTCAATGGACTTGTCTAGTGTGATTAACCTGATTGATGTGATTTACAGATTATTGCATCAGTCTGAGAGTATATCAAGTGCGCATTCGAATGATAACAATTGCGAGTTTCTCGTCATGAAAAAAGAAAGAAAGAAGATCATTGGTCCCTAGAAAAGGCCAAAAGGGTACCACAATCATTGTTCATTTTAAAGGACAAAAGTTGGATAGAGGCTTCCTGACTACATTAATTTCTTTAATGTAGCGACCGAAATAGCTGAACCCGCCATTTAGAAATCAAAACATTTCCACTTTTTATTTTTGGTAGGTCAACAATCTTCATTAAAGTAAATGTTCATAATAATTAACCACACCAGTCAACATTATATTCTAAACAAATTAAAGCATATTGTACAATATAGTTTAAATTCAAATTATTTAATAATTAAAGTTGCATTCGACATTGCATGTCGTGTTGATTGGTAAATTCTAACCATCACAAACCGGATTCTTGATTATTTTGCCTCACACTAGTGCTACTCATGATTACGAGGTCCAATCTCTTATTGATGACCATAACCTAATCTAGCACATAAATGCTCCACTACATAATGGACATCAAGGTGTCTAATGGAGAATGTTTACGTGTGTTTTTTGTAAAATTGTCCGTCAAGACCAACTCCTGAATATATGATTCAACAATAATGACGAAGTTACATTTCTGAGTCATAAGTAAGTTTCCGTAATCATTTAGAATAATGAACTATCATACTCGAATTGTTCATAGAACTCGAAGTGCAAACTAGACTACTTTTGTTTCCTAAAAAACGAACTTGACGGATTGAAATCGATCATCAACCTCATTTTTAGAGGTCAACAACTCTAGAGCTTATCGTTTTATAGAGTCCAAGCTCATTCTTTTAACCATATTTTGACACCACTAGTTAATACATAATTTATTCAATTGTCTATCACACAATACAAAATCATAAGATCATATTAATTTTTTGAAACGAAAGTATAGAAAACACATTAATAAAAATCTAGATTTTCACTTTTGGTCTACTAATAAATATCCATAAGTTCACACTGAAAAACCACTATTGATGATTCAGAAATTCATCTCATTTCTCTCAAACTCATGGCATATCCTCTTCATCTTGGAACTCATTTTGATACTGTCCTTCCATGGAGTACTTTTTATTATAGTCGTATGAATTCTCGTTGTTCCCATAAATATTCCTGTTGTTGTACTCATTCCTCGAGCGAACTCCTTTCAAGCTTTCATATGGGTGGTTGCTGCTATATTTTTCACTGTTAACATCATAAAAGAATTTCCCATTTTGCAAGAGCCTTGTGTCACTCATTCCTTGAGGTTCGAAGTTGTTGGGTCTGCCGCCATTGTTATAGTAATTCTCACGGTTGTTAGGGGTGGTGGAATAACTTCCGCCGTCGGTGAACTTGGTGGTGCTCAGCTCTTGTGGCCGCTCATTGAAACTATCGCCTCCGTCGTAGTTGTAGTTGTTGTTGTTGTTGTTAGTTCTGGTGTTGTAACTTTCTTCTGTGAAACTGTTACTATTGTGTATGTCTTCTGGTTCAGTCACATAGGCCACGGGGTTGTAGTTTTTGGGGAGATACTTGTTAAGGGGTCTTTCTGATTCAGTGTTGTATGGAATCTTGGCGGTCGTGGTGGAAGGAGGGAGTTGACCGGACTCATGACCATAAAGGCTATAGCCATTTTCATTTTGTGGAAGGAAATTTGGTTCCTGCTCTTGGTAGCTTAGAGGATCTTCTTTGTTTGGGATTTGTGTTTCTTTGACAACGCTGGTGGTGGTGGTGCTAGGAACTTTGTTGAAGAATTGGCTGTCTCTTGCATGAGAATGAAATGTGGATAAGAGGGAAATAAGGAGAAAGAGGGTAAAATGCTTGGCTGAGTAAGCCATTGAAAAATAGAGAAATGAACGCTGCTGCTGGTTTTACAGTTGGTGGTGGAGTGAACTTGCTGTGCAGTGGTTGTACCTTTATATAGAGAGCAAGAGTACCATCTCTCTCTGAAGTAGGGTGGGGTGGAGTGGGGTGCGGGGGGTGTATTTATATATAAATTTTCAACTAATTTGGGCAAAACAAAGACGTGTATAGCGAAGAATGATTTAATGAATACCAATGTTCATCTTATACTAACTATCGTTGACATGTCAAATCAATTTATTGATGAATAATAAATTTAATTTAAATATTGAGACTCTCAATCTAAGTTGAATAATGCCATCTTGCATGACATTTCCCCTACGTTGGGGGAATTTGTGCATTGATGGAAAAAGTGTGGAGAAAATTAATGGTATAGATCGTCACATAGAAGAGTGTAATCGATAATGTAATTCACAATCTACCTGTAGCAGCTTTGATGTAAGTCTGTTCATCAATAAATTTTTATGTTACATCGTCAATGTTTGGTATAAGATGAAAATTGTTACTCGTTAGATTATTCCTTTAGTATGAAAGAAGATTGGATCCCATTCACAAAAAGATTAAACTCTCATTAATACCCCCCCCCCCCGCCCCCCGGGCACCCGGGCGCCCAAAGAATACATCATAATGACTTATGATTTGACATATTGAAATGTATAGATAATTATGTTTCTAATATTTTATACCAAATTAAGGGAGAGTATTTTTTGTATGCAATAAATAGAGTCGTATATTTAGTTGGGGTTGGGGTACAACCGTACAATGACTAAGGGAAAAGTAAAAGTGGAAGGCGATTAATTATGCGTGGATTGTGGAATTGGTGGGACAAGATAAAATGGCAATATTGGGTACACACGACATGTGCCCTCTAAATGTGAGAATTGAGGGATGCAACTAACTTTTTCACTACGTGAAGGATTGGTAGGGACCCCCACACTCAATCCCATTAGCTGCCTATGCCTATCAAAGATGGACCCCATTAGCTAAAACATACCCTTTTTCATTTTATTTTTTTAAATTTTGTATCAACCCAATTTAACTCAATTTCCATGGTAATTAAGAACTTGTTCGGTAGAAATTTAAATTCAATTTTAATTGAAAATATAGTCGTTATGTTTGACTTTTATTTCACGCGTGGAATCCACTAAGGACTAATTTTTTAATTAAAATCTAATTTAAATTTCCATCAAATGAGTCCTAATACTTATTTACTTAATATGTTAAAAAACAATATATGCAAACCAAAGTTGGTTCGGGTATTAAATATGTCATAAATTAACTGACTTTGGACAAAATTATGGATAAATCTTATTTGACAGGTTGATGGGAAAATTAAATTTTCATATTTAATGTTTTGTGAATAATTGGAAGAAACTTACATGTGATGATCCAGTCTATCTGCTCAATCTAGATGTCGAATCCATTTGAAAATAAAATAAATTTGGGAACTTTACAATTATGGAATTTCTAAATGATGGTGGATATGGTCAAAATTTGTCACTTTACTGACCTAGAGTTCTATGTGTCTAGGACTTTTATTATGATCTCTAGTGAAAAGTGGACCGACCTTGTGGACTCTCCATCTTGAGTTGGCATCAAGACTCCCTCAGCAAAATTTGTCGACTCAACCTCGATAATCCGACATATAGAGACTAGAGTAGATCACATTTATCCTCGATCGTTATCGTACTCAATAATCTTATGTCAACGATCACTCTTCTCAGGGCCTTGACCCTGTAATCACTTCACAAGTCTCCCATGCTTTATAGTCCAACATTTTTAGTCTGAGGAGCCTCATATTCAATGTCAAAGTATAACCTCGAGAACTATCTAAACAAACAACAAGGGAAATATCTCTCGACACCAAAATCCTATTTTAATCTACTATTGAAGTCCTACTATACTTCAACATATGGATAACCTTTGCACCTCAACTAGAACATATAATTGTTATAGGACTCCTTGGTTTCCAAGGACTTCGAGTCCTCAGATCATACATGATCCACGTGTGTACTAATTCTCCTACGATTACACCACCAATCATTGTAAATACATACTGCATGTTCATTGTTTAGGTTCTAACAATGAAATATTGATCGACTAATAACAAGGAATGACCTAATAATCGATCCAAAATAAGAAAAATGGTTTCTTTACGACATATTTAATAAGTTTAATCGAATCGAACGGCCAACATAAAAGGTTTTAATATTTTAACAAATTGACCTTATTCCTTGTTAATTAAAACCTTAACCTTCTATTATTTTTTTCTTTTTTTCTTTTTCCCCTTTTTGGTGTGTGTAGGGTGGGGCCGTGGGGGTGGCGTCGGTTGAATGAAAATTCTGGCGCGATTAGCGGGCAAAAAACTAATGGTAGAATTTCACTGTCAAAAATTTATATGTTGATAATGCCTTTGTTTTTTCCTATTACTTGGACATGTTGATTGATTTCTACTGCTCGCATCTAAATGGATGTGACATGCTCTCAAATGTCGAATGATCTTCGAAATTTCGTTAAATTTTCTACAACGGAGTGAACATTACCATCGATTTTGACGGGTAATTATTTCCTGGATTGTTTGCTCCAATTTCAAATATTAGCTTTAAAAACGAAACAAACAAACAAACATAAAAATTAAAATACAACGTTTCGCATTCATGATATTGCAGAGTTGAGATTTAATGTCCAACTTTTGCTATCCAAATTGTTATCCATCCAATTAATTACTGACACGTCATTTGCGAGAGAGGAAAAAAGTATTTTAACAGTGTTAAATAGTTATTACAGTAGAAAATTAAAATTGATGACATGTTAATTTTAAAGAATGTGTCAATAATTAATTAACCAGATAGCAAAATTGGATAACAAAAGTTGGATATAAATCTCAGCTCGATATTGCGATTGTATCAACAAATAAATTTCGAACATTCAAATTTGTTACAAAAACAAGAGACGTCTTCAAATTCAACTATGCTACATGTACACTTCATACCCTACATAATACCCTACACCCCTCTTACATGGAGGGGGGCCCACAAATATTTTATTATGTATGGGCCCCCCTTCATGTGAAGGGGGTGTAGGGCATTGTGTACATATAGACTAATTCCTTAAAATTACATGTCTTTCCAGTAACTGTTTCTTGGAAGCAACACAAAGTTCTAAAAAAATTATGTTGTCTAATGTTGAACTCATGTTCACATATCGACTGATATTGTTAAAACTCTCTTGATTAGTGAAAAATTCTAAGACGAACAATATTGCGAGGATTATGCTATTTGTACAACTTTTTTGTACAACTTTCTCTTACAACCACTCACATGGGGAGGAGTCCCACAGTGAATAAAAAAATCCACTGTGAGTGGTTGTAAGAGAAAGTTGTAAGATAAAATTGTACAAGTAGCATAACCCATATTGCGATTGGATAGAAAAGTGCATCTTGTCGTGCGTAGAAGATGAATATTCTTTGCGTTTTGCATACTGGAGTTTCTGGAATGTACTAGAACCTAGAACTACGTGCATCTGTCAACACAGTACCTAAAACCTCGACCTTGCAAGTGTCACTACCTCCATGTATGGGCTGCCTAATAATGTGGACAATTCTGCAAAAAGACGAAGTAGACTTTTCGTATGCTATTTCGGACAATTTCATTAAATTACAAATAATAACAATTTTGATATTTCATCAACCAAAGAGAATTTTCATCTACTCTTAATATGCTGAATTATGACAAATACCAAGGCTCAAGATAATAAATTATATTTGTACAACAAAATATATCGATTATTTTAAGTATCCAATGTCAAAATTAGGATTAATGATGGTGGTTGACATTTTATTACCAATTAACACAAAGAACACCAACTAACCCGGCGAGAGTAGGACTGTAGGAGCATCTCTAAGACAACATCAATTCCTTGAAAATTGTGCTACATAAATTAATATAAATAGTATTGATCTCCAATACAAATTGAAGGAGACTTCATAAAGCTGATGTGGTAAAAAGAAAGAATTGTGATGCTTGACGCTCTCCTTGCCAGAGCACTCATATTAGAGGGAGAGGAGCATTTTTTTATCATTTTTTTACACAAGTTTCACGCGACATGTGAGTATCTATCAAGAATGTGGTAAACTATTTTCTATACAAATGATTTTTTTTCCAAAAAAAAAAAAATAGACAACCTCTAAATATAAAAACTATATTTGACTGAATGATTTTAACTTTACTTTTTTCTATTTTTTTTTTCTTTCTTGTTTATCATTTTTGTTTCCTTTCAATAAATATTATTTACATACAAATTTTATTCATGGAGATCAATGTCAAGTGAATTTAAAGTATATTAGATATTTATACAATAAATATAATATATGCGAAAGAAATAACTAAGTGTCTAATTGACCCCCCCCCCCCCCCCCCCCCCCCCCCCCCCCCCCCCCCCCCCCCCCCCCCCCCCCCCCCCCCCCCCCCCCCCCCCCCCCCCCCCCCCCCCCCCCCCCCCCCCCCCCCCCCCCCCCCCCACCCCCCCCCCCCCCCCCCCCCCCCCCCCCCCCCCTCCCCCCCCCCCCCCTGAAAAATGCGAAAATTTGTGTGGAATGTCAGTGTTTGGGTCACATTCCACGCAATAATAAAAAAGTCTTTTATTGAGAATTTGGGCTTCCTTAATTAAAATAATTTTTCTTATTTTAATCATTTTCGAAATTATTTAATGAATTAAACTAGTCAGTATAATATGACAAATTTTCAACAACCCACTACCAAGAACCCATTATCGATTAAAAATTCTAAATTTTTCTGGATTATAGTGGAGACAGTTATATCTTTTCTGTCTATATAAACACTCGTTTGTTTTTGAAAAAATAACATAAAAACGAAATTATAATTTTCATATTCTGTAATTTTTATACTCGAGTTTTACATATTTTTCTTGGAGTACACTTAAAAGTTTCGAAATCGTTTGTTATTGTTGCACAAACAGTTTGTTTGATCGTTGCATCCTATGATTGATTGTCTATAGAGAATGCAGTTAGGGACGAATTCAGTTAATGGCGAGTTAGGGTAGCCGCTCTAACTGGATCCGTCGAAAGTTTGAGCCGTGTGACAGTGTGGAGCGCCGACCGGGGAAGGAAGAAAAGAGAAAGGCTCTGTGACTTGGGCTTATTGCTGTTGGCAGCTCTATGGAGGTGTCCAAAAACAACACTGGAGCGGAGACGGCGCCAGTGAAGAGAGCAATAATTGCTGGTGATGTCTGCAACAGGAACGGGCTGGTCACTGGTAAGGCTTCTTTTCTTATTTCTTAGGGAAATTAGCAAAAGAAATCCTCAACTTTTGACTACTATTGAATTTAGTCACTCAACCTTTTAATAGTAGAATATGCAGTCCATACCTTTAATTTTGGTGGCCCTTAGGTCCTTAGTGGATCATTTAAACCTCGTACTTTAATTCGATAGCCAATTTTGGTGACTTCTCTTTGTCCTTTAAAGTTCACATTGCCAACAAAGTCATGAATATTTGTTAGTATTCCACTATCACAAAGTTTCCTTAGAAGTATTAACTTGTGGGTTTAAGTTTTTTTAGCTGAAAATCATTATATATCTATACTTGTCATTATTGTGATAGTCTATCTGCACATAGTAATGGCAAATAAGTTCGTGGACTCTGGCCGCTCGGGTTCGGCCCAAAAAAAGCCCGAGTCGAGCTGGCTAGCGGCTCCCTGGGTTCAAGCCCCTTTTAGGGAAACGAGTCGAGCCCGAGCCGAAGCTCGCAAGCTTGAAAATGTTTTAAAAAATGAAAAAAACCAAGAACGTAGAGAGGAAAACAGGCCGGCCCGACAGCCCGAGCCGAAGCTCGGGTAGATCCTATTTTTTCCTGCGAGCAAAAGCTCGATTGGGCTTGGGCCCGCAAAAGCCCGATTTATCGAACCCGAGCCAAGATTTTGGGCTCGCGAGCCGGTCCGACTCGTTTACACCCCTATCTGCATATTTAGTTTTGTCGATGATTAATAAATCAGTCAACAGGTCTCGATATTTTTAATATCACAAGTACATAAAATTGATATAAGCACATAAATAATTTCAACTTTATTAATATAATAATACTTGTTTAATTAACTTTAATTGTAAACCAAATATTGATATTTTGTTAATATATATTTGATATTTAATTGAAAAACAAATTGGGACATTTGACAGATTATGGAACGATTTTTGCATCTGAAATGAAAGTTCGTACCTAGTTCTAGTTTTAATGGTGTGTCTAGTTCTAGTCTGTACGATTTTTTGAATAATATTTAATTAAATATTAATAAATAGCCCCGCTATCACGAATGTTGGCCGTTGACGATAAGCTTTCAACGCTCGTGATCTACCTTAGCTGAATTCAAATCCTGCATTCGCCCATGGCTGCAATAGTTATCAACGAGTCATTTCACTTTAAAATATCGTGCTGTCATGAGACTCGATCAATTTTATTTTTACATATTATTGTCCTGTAAGTTAGTGCAATTAATTATTTTCTAACAAATCCCCTCCATCTACGTAAGGCATAATTTACAATCAGAGTGAATGGAGACGCTCTGAAGGGTCGCTACATGAAAATTTTCCCTGTCAATTGTAGACCAAAAACAGAACAGGCAATAAATTATTTATGGGAATTGATGAAAATTATTTATTGTTTCTTATCAAAACTAGATAACAAAATTTACAGAAATCAAACAGTTTACACCAATCTCAAGAATTCAGGTATCATCCAGAGGGATCGGATCCCAAAACAAAAATGAGAACAACAAGAGATTTGGGAGTAGAATTGGAATAATAGGGTTAACATTACTCCCAAGGCGTTTCCTTCTCAATCTTTTCCACACATATTGTATCCTTTCTTCTTCACCCCACCGTGATTCCTCCACTCCCTTGGCCAGTACCAGCGGTGGCGGCTGCTGAAATGGACACTTGGACCGCCAAGAGGTGTGAGGGAGCCCAGATCTTGACACCCTTTTGAGGAATTGAGAGAAAGCCCACTTCAAGTGGAGAGGCGGCGAAGCGGCGGAGGCGTGGCGGCAGAGAAGCGGCGGGTAATCCCAATTGAGGTAGCAGGGGAGTTGGGTGGCTACGAAGTACTGAGAATGGAGGGGTGGTGTGGTTGTTGGGTAGGTAAAATGTGGGTTAAGACATTGAGTTTTTGCTCCCATGTTGAGTTTTCCATCGTGTCCGGTTAACAGGATGGGAGTTCCACGCAGTGGTGACTTATCGGATAAGGAGATGATGGAATTAATTGTTTCAATGGTCACTGAATTTAGATTTATGTTATTGATTAATCACTAAAGTTTAAAATATCGGATTTTGATCACTAAACTTTAATCCATGTCTTCAATTGCTCATTGAAGTTTAAAATGTTGAATTTTGATCACTGAACTTTGAAAAATGTTATACGTTACTTAGTAGTATAAATGTTGAATTTTGAAAAATATCAAATTTATAGTGAGTAATGTATAATACTTTTCAAAATTCAGTGGTTAAAATTTGACATTTTAAATTTTAGTGAGCATTCGAAGACATGGACCTAAGTTCAATGACCAAAATTCGTCATTTTAAACTTTGGTGACCAATCAAAGATATAAACTTAAGCTCAGTGACCATTAAAACAATTAACTCGAGATGAAGTTGACTAATTTGTTACCTCAAAAGAATTATTATTCAGGTGATTTTAGGGCATGGAAATAGTAATTAGAACTATACGAACATGGAATATCAATAGATAACCAACAAAATTTTAAATTATGCTGAGTTGGCAAAAAAGATGTGTGACATTAATTATTGAATGAGAGAGAAAAGAGAAGGGAGGGAGGGAGAGAGAGAGAGAGAGAGAAGAAAGAAAAAGGAAAATAAAATAAAATTTGACGTGTTTGAAATCCGTTTGCACGAATTTTTAGTTCTAAATAACTCGAGTATACAAGAAATTTAACGAATTAGATATGAATTTCTCTACATATCAAGTGATTTTGTGTTTTCACTTTTTAATTTATAAGTCAAATATTTAATGTGTTATTTGTGATTCAAATTAACGAAGAATCGTGTGAGTAATACTATAAGGTATTATTATGTAGATCATAAGTGGAGATGGAGAATGTATTTTTAAAATAATGAGAGTCAAACAAGGCTTAAATTTTAAATTTTATGTATATTCAATAGGAGAGGGTAAGAAACAATAAATTGGAGAGAGAAAAGATAAGAAATAGGAAAAATAAATATTAATTTATGATAACTCATCCCGTCCGGAAGATACTACATATTTAGATATCTTCAATCAATGTCTATTTTATTCTTGTCATGTCAGCTAGATATAATTCTTAATAAATTGCATTGAATGTAAACTTTTGTAGACATTATCCATTTTAACTTATGTGACAACATTTTATATACAATTCACATTAGCATTGGAGATGCTCTAATACATAAGCTAGTAGTGTTGACACCATTGAAGAATATAAGTCAACATTGTTAACTATGGGGAACAAATTGAAGGGAACATAGAGAAAGAAAGGCTATTCGAATAACTTCTAATTTGGAATATATGTTGGTGGTGTTTATATAAATATAGAAACGAGTTGGTGGATAAGTGAGTAATATTTGTGGATCATACAAAATGTTTGGATAAAAAAGTGATTTAAAAGTTTATAAACATGAGGCAAACATAGGCTAAGAAACATGAAGAATTGACAATATAGTGACATTTTAACAGTGCATGAAATATCAAACAGTCCTCTTTTGTAGTTTGTCATGAATCAGTTTATAACTAGAACTATTCCAAGCAAACGCACAAGCAGCAGGAGAAAAGGTAAAAGAACATCAGACAATACCATTTCTTTCTTTCCATGGTCCTAGCGATATTAAGTATTACGGGTGGCAACCAACATGAGGGTGTATAGGCATTAATGTGTTATAAATGCAGTTAAGACTTGCATGCTGAAACTGCTAGAAGACACCAGGTGATAATAAAAATCGACTCACTATCAAAACAGCAATGTATTGGGATACTGAGAGACTGAGTAGATGTGTCCTTAGGCAAATGAAATTTGGTCGGAAAACATCTTCCATTACTTATATTAGGCCATCAACTTTGTCTGCACAACAACGGCTATTTCCAGCTAGCTAAATTGCGATATGAGTAACATGAACGCAGTCAGCACCGGAAAAGCCACCAGAGCTGACGCCTGAAGTTGAAATTAAGTTAAAATTACGGCTGGTGGTGAAATAAGAGACAGTATTAATAAATAAGATGCCAAAAAGAACTTACCAAGAAAAAAATCACTTCTTCGTGAGCAAGAGCTGCTGTGAGTTCATTGCTTTCCATTGAGTGCTTTACAAAACCTTGCAACTAAAAAATACGAAGTGTAAGTAATAACTCACATAGAGGATCTATCAAACGAGCATATGCAATAAGTTTCTTAGACATGGATTGAACTAAGAAGAAAGAGGTGGAACCTTCCATGCACCCTGCCCAAAATTTCAAGCATTCTTACTAACTTTCGTGATTTCAATAGTGTCTCTCACCAGAGAAAATCAGAAGGCGAATATATAGAAGTGTTATGATATCCCAATAGGATTCTTATATGGTCAACTTGCTGCTGTGGTAGTTTATGAACTTAAAAACCAAATATTAACTGAAATCCAGTAAAGAAAAGAGTTGAAATGGCTGAAAATTTTGAGTGCTAAAGAATTTCATATTTCCATTCCCTAATATTGTTGTAGAAAGAAGCAACATAACTGGAAGGAAATATGTCTTCCACAAAGGGGTTGGCACATGTAGATGGTTTTGATTTATAATCATAGAAAACCACAATGAAACTCCAAAATTTTCAGGACTCTGGTAGTGATGCCGATTGCAATGCACAAGAATTATAAAGGAGAAGAAGAAAGTAGAAAGAGAGAAATGAGGAAGATTGTAGATTTATTCAATATTTCAAGTGTGTCTATTATAATCAAAGAACCTCAATTTATAGGTTCCAAATAGCAATGAAAAGGAAAATTACAATAAAAAGGGAAAACTAGAATTTCCTTTTTATAAGGAGACAAATTCATTATTCTACCAAAACAATAAAATACAATAATGAAAATTCTATCTTTAATTGATTTGATTCCGTTTACGTCTAGAATATACTTTCCAATTTGCATCAGGTAGACAGGCAATGCCAATTCCAAATCTGTGATGTACTACCACTACCAACCCCATCACTCTTCTTGCAATGTTTCAGAAACCGTCATCAACCTTTTCGGCTTATTGGGTGCAGTAAATAGAATAAGACAACATAGGGCAAGGCACAGGAGAGAGTTCCATGTGACTTGTTGGGGTTGTCGAAGAGTGAAGAATCAAGTCACTCAAAGCTCCTTAACCTGGCCAAGTAGTCCTCACACATACTAGCAGGCATATTAAATACTCCTCATCCAATCAAAAGAAAAAATAAAATAACAACCCTAAAAATAAAAAACTAAAAACCAGAGCAACCAGTCAAGAAATAAGCCATATGTTGCTTTCCAATGCTACCTAAACTTCACAAAGGGCTTATATCTTGACTGATTGCTTTGTTTCTTTACAGAAAAAAGGTCCTTAAAGGGTCATATACACATGTAAATCCACCAGCCCACGGCTAGCTACCTTGGTTGTTATTAACTTAAGTCTACCTTGTGGTCATAGTGAGTTCAAGCATCATACGAGAGTACAAAATCTCTCCCTTTTCACCATTTTGATCTGCTCCTAAGGCCTTGACAAAAGTTTCCTCCAAATAGAAGTACCAGAGCATACACCTCTAGAGGGGGAGGGAAGGAGGGAGGGAGGGAGAGAGAAGAGAGCAAATCTCCTTATAAATTATTCATAGAATTTCCATCTCATGAAGTGATGTAACAATCAAGAGATGTTCCACTTGAATAAAGTGATTTCTGTTAATCCACCGTATGCCTGGATAAAAGGTTTGCAATTTAGCAATAATTCAATCATCCATCATTTTTCTCAAATTTTATGGACATGCTCAATAAATAAATCTCTCTTAAAATTGCACACGTGATTATAACTTTTATAGAAACACAGATAATTTTTCATGATGGTTAATATGAAATGGAGTTTGATCTATGGATTGGCTTGTTCTAGTGTACAAATTTTATCCCCCTGGACACAAAACATAGATCCATAACAAACTCAGGATCCAATAGAAGAGGCAAAGCAAAAGGAAAATATCAACTGGGTGTAATATATAGGCCAGTAAGAGATAAATGAATTTGTATGACTTCAAGATACTGTTATGCAGCAACATAGTTAAAAAGACATAAAAGGGGAAGAAATAGCAAAACACTTAAAGGGGGTGGGGTAAACCATAAGTCAGTACCTGGTGATGATATAGCTTTGCAGCTGCGAAGGTTTTCAAAACATGAGACTTGCAGTAGCCCCAAGCTGGTGTGAGATAGGGATCCAAAATCCCCTTTAACATTTTGAGATAAGGGGAAAAAGTAGTTTTTATGAACTACAAAACAAAGAGCGATGGTTCTCAGCATCAAGGAATTTTAGGAAAGAAACATGAAACAGTAAACATTCGAATCGTATAAGCAAGATGCAAACTAGTGACAGCACACAACAATTCCACAAATTGAACTTATTAAATACTTGATAACAAGGAAACAGTTAATAAGCCAATATGAAGTAAAGCTTTAAGGAGGCAATATACCTTCACAAATGGACATCTATTCCATCTTACTTCTCTTTTATATTTCAACAGTCTCATCTGAAACATGAAGTCCTTTCAGAGCTTAAAGCAGAAGGTTGAAATAGTCTTTCTCATTTAGTTACTTGTAAATATATTGTCCAACAACAAAGGGCGAACAAGAAAATACCTCTGCCATGTGAGCAGCTTGCTCAAGTTGCTGAATTTGAATCCACTGTTCAGATACAATTTCAGCCATCTATATGAAGAAAAAAGTTAGATTAACAGTTACATTTCCAGTGATGTGTTGGTAAAATATACCCCTCATATCACTTACTCGATAAAACCATAAAATGAAATCATATGAACTTTGTGGAACTAAAGATCAACGACGAGGACTCTATTCCCCCAAATACTAACTACTTTGCTTATCATGATTGAGGACGCTAATACATAAGATACCACAAATTAAACACAGAAACTGATAGAGAACTTGAAACCAATAGTTATTCGAGAATAAGCATCCTCCCGATTTTGCAGCAATTCCGAAAAAGTTCAAGGTACATAAATACTCGTCTTAACATAGTTCATTCAAACTTCATTATACCAATGAAGAAAGGAATAACATGGACACGAATAGTACTATTTCAACAATCAAAGAACTGACCTCTTCCACTTGTGAAGTAACAAGTTTTAACCTTCTCTCAGCATCTAATGCTTTATGCTCCAAACTATGAATCTCAAAGTTGTTCCTCCGAGAGGCATCCCAAAGAAGTCGAACCTATATAACTCCAGTAACACTAAAATTAGCACAACAATTGGATAAAAAAGAGTGGAGGTAGAAAAATCAAAATACTATATCATACTCTATACCCCTTTTTCAAGAGCATCAAGTCTTTGATTTGCACGTAACGAATCAACTTTGAAGCTTGACAAGATGGCTCTTAGACGGTCGATTTCAACAGTAAACTCTTCAATTTTCTTCTCAATTTCCCTGATATTTAAGCTTTTGGCATTCGAAAGTCTAGAGCTTTCTTCAAGAACCGATTCTGCACCCACGAGCTGGAGTAAATCAGCATTAATTTAACACGGATATTAATCAACTATAACTGGGATTCCGGATTAGTATTGAGAAATACCTAATCGAGCGACTTTGAGCTTCAACTCTTCCAGTTCACATGAAAGAGACTTCTGGTTGTGCTGACCGGCACAAAACGACGCCGTCCCAGACTGCACCGAAGTATCTAGGGCAGTCGTTTCCACAACGGAGAAAGGAAGAGAAATCAATATAGCGGGAAGCAATATTAAAGATATTGCCATTCTGCACTCTATTCTTTAAACGTTCATACTATTTCATAAACAATAGAAAAAGCTTCAGCTTCAAATCTTCATAACCAGAAGAAAGATGAAACATATAACCATTTGATTGTCCTTTGTTCTCCAAACAACGTCGAAATTGAAATAGCCAAGTTTCCCACATCGAAATTAAAGTATAAAATATACCACTTTATTAATCAGAACAAAGAACTAAAGAAACGCCGAGCTTGGTAACGTGAGCTTGTGACCCTAGTGGGGTCTTTAAAGTGTTTGGACATTGTTCAAGCCCCACTGACTGGATTCAGGATTGCATATTGTTGGCCTGCCCGTTTCAAGCAAGGAATTGGGCCAACGTGGTTCAAGCGAAAGCATGGACTGCTTGGTTCTTAGAGTGGGGGAGACCGCGTCAGGCTGGCTTCACAGAGCAGCGTTAACCTCCCATTCCTTGCAGTGGAAGGATAACGGGCCAGAGCAACCTGATCCGTCAAAGTCAGATGGGCTCGTCCAAATTGGACAGTCACTTTTTCATTTGTTGAAATTATAGATGGAGCCCTACTTGCTAAAGATTGCATTTTAAAAATCAAAATTTATATGTACAAAAATAACGTGATAAAACAATGTTGTAATATTATTATAAAATTCAATTAATTATATACTCAGATCTTAATATTCATTTCATTCTCTCTCTCTCTCCTTTATTCTTACTTTTTTTTTTCTCTCTCTATGCAACGTCGACGAGGGTTCTCTGTTGTGGATCTAGTGGTGAATCCAATGGGTTGGATTTGACCATGGCATTGTTGGATCTAGTGGTGGTGATAGCTTTGTTAGATATGGTGGTGGCGATGATTTTGTTAAGACTGACGATTGTGGTGGTTTTTTAATGGTTTTTCTTGGCTAAAAAATGGCATGATGCAATATAATTGATTTTGAATGCATAAAATAGTATTGATGGAAAAACAAATATTAATTTATAATAGAGAGTCTCTAGTACATGTTCCATAATATAAATAGATGCGAGACAATCGATATCGACTAGCGAAATAACTATTATTTGATTGTGGGCAATATCAAATAATTACGTACATATTGGTTTTAAGCAGAATGTGTATTCAAAATTGACATTATTTGACTACAGTGTTCTATAAGGTTTACTCTATGTTGATTTTCCTTCACTACAAACTTCATTCAAGTGGGGAAAGTTCAGTTTAAGGTGTCATATGTGAAAGTATCTTGAGATCCTTGCACAATTGTGGAAATTGAAACTTCGCTAAATGCTTGTTTGTCAAAGATTTATTTAAATCAAGTTTTTTTATTTTTTTTCAAAATTAGTTTCAACTCTCTCAAATTCAATTATGGGGGGATGGCTTTTTTCCCTTGAAGCAATAATGTAAAGGTGATACTACATGTATATCACTGTGTCCACCAACTCAGGAGGGGAATCCACTTCGAATAAAATATAATTTATTTGAAGTGGATCCCCCTCCATGTGAGGGGATGAACACCGAATTATGTATAACTCCCATATTCCATAATGCATTTATCTAGTCACTTTTTTCAATATAAATAGGTAATGTACTTTAACTAGAGTGTAGTACCATCTCCTAGTTTCTTCGATCCAAATGATAGACCAAATATTTAAAATGGCAACTGTGACAGTCTCATGTCTGTTCAAAACTTGGTTGGTCAACGTGCTTTTTCAAACACCCTTCCCATATACTTTGAGATGCTCCTCCCCGTCGATCAAGGATTTTGGTTCTCGTGATAGACTTATGATTGGTGAAGAAACCTAAAATACAATCATAAGCCATTGTTCCCAATGGAGAGGGTAAAAGAGCCTATCTAAGGAAGGTTTTCACAAAAATTCTCCTTAGAAGCAT
Source organism: Osmanthus fragrans (assembly GCA_019395295.1). NCBI lineage: Eukaryota > Viridiplantae > Streptophyta > Magnoliopsida > Lamiales > Oleaceae > Osmanthus > Osmanthus fragrans. The sequence continues at coordinate 7,735,050 of CM033362.1, forward strand.
CTTTTTTATAGCATGCTACCATGTAATATCATTAGGAAAACACAATTTGCAAAGTCAAATCCTAGAATTGTTCATGAATTCGATGGGTTGGGAGGTTAGACATTGAAAACTTCTTTATGCATTGAAGAGTGATAAATGACACATAAGATATATAATCGTCTGACTTAACATTTTTTTTTTGGTTTGAGTATAAACGTTCATCAATGACTTATTATTAACATATCAAGTCAAAATAGCGTGTTATAACATGACATAACTTTAAGATATTTAACTAATCTTAGTATAGTATTATCATAATGTATACTTAGCCACGTTATGGGCTTGCCAAACTAAAATCCAAGACAATGTATTATGTTATTTTGTCACAATTATTTGGTTAATTGTAATAATGAATTAGTTAATATGTAACAAATTATTTGGTTGATTGTAACAGTATATTGGTCAAATTGTAATCAATAAATGATATGTGACCTAAAAAAATATGATTGTGACTCATAATTTACTAAGTTGTGACTGAAAAATTAATTGTAACTAATTCGTTTGATAATTTGTGATCGTTAAATAAGTAGTAACTTATCAAATTTGTAATTTTGTAATTAATGAATAAATTGTGACTTTTAAATTTTTTGATCTGCGACAAAGAAACAATTTGACCTATAATTTTTTTTATCTGTAACCCAATAATAATTTGTAACTAATTAATTCGATAATCTGTAGCCAAAATGTATAGATTTGTGACATTAATATATTTAATTAGTAAAATATTTTTTAATTAATAATTTTATAAATAGAATTTAATAATATTTGATTTTTGAAATTTTAAACCTTACTTCTTAATTTTGAAATGGGTCATAGTTAAAATCTTATATATGAATTTTTTTTCCTTTTCCTTTTTTTTTGGTCCTACCCTGAAGTTTAGTGGCCCATATTGAAAAGGAGCATCAAATGTTGGTCCATTTTATTAGCTAGACGAAGAGTCTATTGGATGATTTATTAACAGTTGTATATCATGTATATCATAATTTATAAATTTGTTTATCAATAAATGAAGTGATGAGATTTGATTGAGTCAAAATCTCTTCTACCAAATACAGAAGATTTTTCTTCAAATTCTTTTTGCCATTAATCCACATTACATAAATTTAAGTGACAAAGAAATTTTGAAAGTTTTAATTCAACTTATTGCCACATTATCAATATGTAAATGGTGATAATATACAACAATTATTTTCCATTTATTAATGAAGAAAATTACATAATTGTTTCAAGATACATTTCAAAAATAATAAACTTGTGGAATCTTTTAAAATATTATATAGTCACATTTTGTGACCCCTAATAAAATTTTGTGACCTATAATTTAATTAATTAGGTCTCATCATAAATCACAAAAAAAAGTGATTATCACAAAGACACAATTTATAGGTCATAATTATGTATTTCAGTCACAAACCACCACCACCCTATAATTCCAACCAGCCACAAACCCAACCACTTCCAACCAACGAGGTTGCGACGTAAATCTATCATGCAGTAATCCAATGGTCATAGACGGAAGCAGTAGCGGACGTAGATATTTTATAGGGGCACAATCAAATTTTCAAATCAAACAAGTTTATAAAGAAAAAACATAATTTCTTCTTACTCATGATCCTTACAGAGAATAACTTTAAGAAACAAATGCAAAAATAGTATAGCAGTTATTAACTTTGTCCATTCTAGATCAGATATTTACTGAATTGCTCTGAGTACGTATGTGGTATTTATAAGGAAAAGCAGCGTCTAAATTTTTTATGTGGCTTATGCTATGTATTGGGGGAAAAACACTGTAAAATCTTGAGACATATGAATATTACATAAATTATGTCCTTGCGGACAAACATCTAATTAAACAAAATGATCTTACCAAACTTGACTTCATTTTTTAGGTGCATGATCGAGACTAATTCTTCCAAGATCCTTACACCCACAATCAGAGAATGATTAAATTTCTTTTATGTACTAAGTTTATATGCTGACTTATTCTTGTGGTCGATTGATTGAGATATTAAAGACCAAAAATAAAACAATGGACGTTAGAATTTCAGTAGACGAACGGATAATGAGTTATATAATATAACAAATGAGGCATATAATAGCAAAGCATAGAAATTATATACTTAAAAAGACAGATTTTAACCATATACTTGGAGGAGCTTAACTGCTTGTTTTTACGCCTAGGGCAAATCGTAACATTGTTGTACTATTCTTCTCTTTATAAACTATTTATAAATTTGCCAAACAGAGGCTAAATTTTAACATAAGTCATCTAAACACTTTATGGAAGATATGTAAATCAATCAAATACACTTTGAACTTTCAATATTAATCAAAATTGAAATAATGTAGTTTGATTACTCAAAATATAATGCAATAATAACTGGAAAAAAACTATCAATTTTTTTTAAGAATGATACTAAATTTTAACATGGACTAAAAAGAAATATATTAAACACTATTCACTGATTTAAAATATTAGAATTATTCGATTAATTAGACAATTTGTCCACGTCAAAATCCTACAAATAGTATAACCATAATATTAATACACAATTCCCATTTTCCCCTATTACATATTTCTTTAAAAAAGAATAACAAAAAAAAAAAAAAAAAAAACAAACAAACAAACAAAACAAAACAAGACAATACAAAAAAACAAAACAAAATCATAAAAATAGGTGGGGCAAGTGACCAACCTTGCCCACCCTAAATCCGCCAATGGACGGAGATAAAGATATGGAGTAACCACGATGCTCAAATGAGGAATTTTCGAGCTCGAAATGCCGCTGCATTGATGAAATCAACTCTTTAGGGTCGTTTGATAGCAAATGATGAATTTGAATAGAAAGAAAATAAATTATAGAGAATTGAACTGCCCATAATTTGTTTTATTGGGAATTATCGATTAATTGTGTTCGATTGATATAATTTTTCACCTGAAAATTTTTGAAATTTTGAATTTTTTGGTATTCGTTTGACTTTTTTTTTTTTTTTTTTTTTTTATAGAAATTCTCCATTAAAGTGATAATTTTTTCCACCATTGTGTCTAAAATTTATTCCAATTGCAAAAAAAAAAAACATACAGAATATCATTCGTTTGACTTTATTTTTCATACAAATTGTCAAGTAAAGGGTCATTCTTTTTACCATTGGATCTAGAATTTGTTCCAAATGCCAAAAAAAAATTAAAAATTTACCATACTGAATATCATTTGTTTGACATTATTTTTCATATAAATTGTAAATTAAAGAGAGAAATTTTTCTACCATTGGATTTAGAATAAATTTCAATTGCCAAAAAAAAAAAAAAAAACTGCAATTCCCTCAAATCAAAGAAATGAGCACCGTGTGAGCAAAAGCCAGAAAAAAGATTTTCAAGGAAAAATTGAGGTATCAAACATCATTTTTTTTTGGAAGTTGGAAAAGACTTATATACCCATCAAACAGGGCCTTAGTGTTTCGGGTGGCGTGGAGTGGGTTGTAGGGTAGGATAGGAGTGGTTTGGTGTGGATACCTGACTTTTGAAAGAATTAATTAAAATTCTAATTTTTGAAACGTAAAATTAAAATACAGGATTGGTGTAATTTTTTCTTTATTAATTATGAGTTTGTTACCGAAGGTTTTTAGTCAATGGAATTCACCTAAATGTTTGCACAATTATCCAAAATTTGTCCATTTAAAACATAATCTTGTTTGGCCCAGTATTCACAAAGATCGATCTCACAAACAAAATTCCATCATTTAAAGCCTTTGACATGAACGTTTTACAAATTTGTCTTGAAGAGTGAGATTATTATTGAATGAAAAATTGTTTGTACAGAATTTTTGCGGATGCTCACATGGAATATTTTATTGTCCAAAAAATACTCACCCACCCTCTTATTATGTCTTGTCCATATAAGTTCTATAAAATAATTTTTTTGTACACCAAGTGTGTCTCTTATTGAATAGCAATAATGCTACGTGTACAGAATATTTTTCACAGAAGTGTTACAGAAATTCAAAAAAGAAGTGACGTGTCAGCCAAAGGAAATGGAAATGACAGTTGGCTTTGGAAAAAAATCATTAATAAATTCATTAAATCACTTAGATTTTTGTCTTAATTTTCGAGCTCAATTCGAGATATCAAACGAAATCGAAATATTACATTCTTAATATCGTTTTGAAGTACTTACGGCATATTATGTCACGTCATTAATGATGCGCGAACGGCCAATCGTATCAAATGTTACGACGCGTCAAAGTAGGCCGTTCAAAACTAATATTTTGAGAATTTCGATAACAAACTAACTTTAAAAAAAATTCGACGATTGTACACTAGTCGAATCCATAAATCTTCTATATCCTCTTAAAACTCGTTTCGAAAACTATATCATAGACATATCGAATGATCAAAATAAATATTGAAAATAATTAAATGTACGTCAAATGCGTGTGTTAAAAAAAGACGTATAACTCTCCTTTTTTTAAATCAATTATTTTATTAATGTTTATTATTTTTGTACGACAAATTTATCATTATAATTTACACCATTTTATTATGAAATTTTTTATGTGGTATGACGTCAATTTTTATTTTTATTTTTTTGACGTAAAAATTCCCAATAAATTTTTTATTAATTTATATGAGTTATGAATTAATTGTTATACTACTTTTCATCTGAAAAAAAATTGGCTCATTTTTAGGAATTTTTTATTATTGTTGCTTTTAGAAATAATAATTCATGTACAATTTTAACTCCGTTTGCATATCATATAATCAGTCCCAAATTTATTTATCATAATTTTTACAAAACGATTTTTTCAATAGTGATTTACAATTTTTTTCAACTACATTACATTTTGAAATAAATATTAAAAAAAATAATAATAATAAAGTGAGTTGGATGAGGGGCTCGCAAGCCAGCTTGGCTCATCTACTAACAAGCGAGTTAGTGGAAGCAAGCCTAGCTGAATTTTTTTGGACGAAATTGCTCATGCTCGTCTCGCTCCAAATAGATCATGATTGCTCGTGCGATGTAACAAATCAAGTCGGCTCACCTTGACCAATTAACACCCTTAAAGCGATGGTATGTTATTTTTTCTTTAAAAAATAAGAAGTCTATATCGAGCACGTAGTGTCAATTGATGATATGATCTTTTTAACACCAGTCATAATTTCATATACTACCTGTTTATTATATTACTAGTGGGCATGTTCGTTGGTTAATGTTAAAAACAAATGTGTGTTAATTTTTGAGAAATTTATTTGTAAATGTGAAAGATATTCATAAACTGGTTAAAAGAAAGAAAAAAAAAACGTCTTGTTTATAAAGAATAAAGGTTGAGGTAAGAACTGAAAGAAATCAACGAATAAATAATTGATTACCAATAGAATAGATGGGAAATACGGAATCTTCATTTCTCGTCTCTAAACGTTTTATCAAAGAGCTAGTAATGTGGATGACGAATTCAATTTAACAAAGGAGCAAGAGAGATGTGACGTTATGCTTTCAGTGAATCTGGAGAAACTACTTTTGTTCGTCTATTACTGCACGTTTGCAAATGAGATCATCAAGGCTAGGGTGGATTTAGGCTACAGCCCGGCCCTCCATCCAAAATTCTAATTTTTTTTTTTTTTTTTTCATATTAGCTATTATTAAAAAAAAATTTTAAAAAAAAAAAAAAAAAAAAAAAAAAAATATTCTCATATGAACCTATGCTAATTATTTTCCTAGATCCACCCTGATCAAGGCATATGCCCATGATCACTTTTTTGATGTTATCACCAACATAATTGCCCTCGTCGCTGTAGTAATGGCTCACTATTTCAACGACCGGATGGACCCTGTTGGAGCTATTATCCTTCTTCTATTAAAAGAGGCAATCCTTCATTTACTATTCATTTAGGACGTATTTTGTATTCCAATTATATCCCTCTTGTTTTTTATATCCAACTTAACACCCACACAGGCCGCCATACTTAACTTCCTTCTCACACAAATTATGGTAGCGGTTGAATTTTGTCTCTGTTTGTGATCTAGAGTTGTAATTTGCCTTTTGACCTCCTTAAAGTCAACAATTGTGGGTATATATCTACAAAATAAATCACATATTTAGAGGGAATAAGGTAGAATTGAGAAAAAAAAAGTAGACATTGCAGGGTCGAGGGGCAACGCCCCTCGTGGGGTTGTCCCTGATAAAAAAAAAAAAAAAAAAAAAAAGGACCGTGTCTCCGTGACACGGAGAGGATTATATTCAACTATTTTTCAATAGTAAAAGATGATTGTTAGAATTAATTTTATCAATTTAATTTCATTTATGTTCTTATTTCAATATTATTAAAATTTCATTTACGTACAAGATGAAAGTTGAAGGATTTGACACGCAATTAACACAATGACTTTGCTGCAAGAAATTAAAAAAAAATTAAATTTCAAGTGCTCCGTTGAAATGCTCAGTATCACGGAGCTCTTAGCTTCGTGTCTCCGTAACACGGAGACCAACTCTCCGTGTCGCCGTTACACGGAGAGTGACACAACTCGTGTCACGAAGAGTTGGTCTCCGTGTCACGGAGGGCACCAAGACACGGTCTCTCCGTGACACGATGGAGCACTTGAACTGCTCTTCCTCACGGAGCTCTTAGCTCCGTGTGGAACACTTGAAATTTATTTTTTTATTTTTTTTCATTTCTTATAGCCAAGTTCTTGTGTTAATTGCGTGACCAGTCCTTTAACTTTCGTCTTGTATTTTTTAGTCCTCATAATTTGTCCAGCTTTTATATATTTCATATCGACACCATCCAAATTTACGTAAATGAAATTTTAATAATATTGATATAAGAACATAAATGAAATTAAATTGGTAAAATTAATTCTAACAATCATCTTTTATTATTGGCAAATAGTTGAATATAATGCTAATGATTCAATGTAGATGATTTCAATTGCCCATATCTAAGATTCAAGATATAATTACTATAATTTAATATATTTAACCCACTAACATTACTTTCAAAATAACCCAGAGCACGGGCAGAAAAACTAGTTGTAAGTAAAAGTACAGAGTCTCGATGCATTTTTGTAGTGTCGCGAAATAAGATGGTATTGGTTATTTCAATTATTTGTAATATAGAATATTATAAAGAATAATACCGTCTAACATCAATTTAAGTGACTACACTTGACATGTTCAACTAAATAAATCATGTGACACTACATTTAAACGAATTTATCATTTAATATCATGTAATTATTAGTTAAACTGGTAATTGATATCAATTATGTTGAATAACATTACTCTATTAGAAAAATATGACAAACAAAACCAAACGCTGGTATTATTTTGTGAAAATTTGTCTTCTTCCAAAAGTTCCCCTTTTGAGTCGGTTCGATTAGCCCTATATGCTCACTTGGTCGTACAAGTTATTTTTCCAAACAATAAATAAAGTTATTTGGTGAAACCAACAATTTGTTTATTTTAAGAGTATCTCCAAAAAAAAAAACATTATATTTTTAAAAAGCATATTTTATAAATTAGAGAGCATCTCTATAAAAATTCTAAAGTAATCCAACGAACTCTTTATATTTAACACTTAATTTTATTACTTCCAAAAAATGTTTATTATTTTTCTCTATATTTTATTTTAACTAACTTTTCTCTAGATTGTTATATTATTTTTCCACATTGAAAATTAAAATACTTTGAATGTAATAATTATAAAGAGTGAGTTTGACTCTCCAAAATCTATTCTCTAAATTAAAATGTTAATTTAAAGAGTCTTGTGGAGAATGATTTTAAATATTGATTCTTTAAAATAGATATCATATCATATTTAAAGAGTTTCTTGAAAATGCTCTAAGTTGCAAGTAGTGGACCCCAGTACTTAAAAGCTCTTATAAGCATGCCCAAACATGTGCGGAAGTTTAATGCAAAGGAAATACCAGACAGATTTCTGGACCAATGACTAAATATCTGCATTTCTAGACTCGTTATATTTCTCAGTGAACCGTGTCAAAAAGGAATATAATCTAATTATGTTTCTCTACAACTTTACACAGGACTGCCAACTGAATAGTTACATCTCAAAGAATATATATAATTATAACACTACACGGTACCTTGATTATTGGTTACCAAAAATTTGTGAGCTCAATCACTATAATCACCAGAGACTATGGAATCTGAGCCTTCGTCCATGTTCCCATCCCCCTCTCCATCTGAGTCATCATTCATTTCCAGGCCATCTTCGAATTTTTCACCATCCTCTTCGTCCTCGTAGCCATTATTATCGTCAACTTCATCTACGTCCTCGTCACTCATTTCCACCATCTCCTTACTTCTGTTTGGAACAACATCATAACTCGAACCCCATTTTTCAAACTCAAATGGGTTCGCTTGGGCATTATCGTCACAATCCCCAACTTCCATGCTGTTACTACTGGCATCATTTTCAATTTCAATATTTCTAGCGTCAAAATTCATCAGTTCCTCGTGGACAGAATTTCTTGGCTCTTCCACGATTCTCTCAAGGGTGCCCCTGTCACCCAAGTAATTTGGCAGTGTTTCTAAAACAACCTTCTCTGTTCTCCTTTTCCGAAGAGTTCGTCGACCCCGCCCATGCCTCTGTCCACCTGTTCTTGCTCCATGCTGCATAAGAACTTGAGTCAATGTCTCACCCTGTCTTATACCCCGCCTGCTGGATTGTGATATTGAACTAAAAACCCGTTTCCGAGATCGTCCGCGTGGGCGGCCACTTCCTCGCTTACGAGCCACTTGCCTACTTCCGGAGCTGCCAGGAATGTCACAAAGTTGACCCCAGTTTCTCTCTTTCACAGGTCCATGCTGATCCAATTCTGTAGTTTCAGTCTTTGGTATATCCTTTGAATAAGAATACCTGAAAGTGATCTTCTGTGTACAACAGAAAAGAAATTAAAGGACGTATTGCTGAAAGTAAAAAATATGAGCAAAAACGACATAAAAATAGTGATCAACTGACTCAATATATGTTACAGCAATTAATTGGGGTTATCAGATAGTTCCATAGGATCCTAATTTTACACACTCCATTATAATATGGCATCATGCTTTCAGAGTACCAAAAGTGGTGTGTGACAAAAGACGGAAAGATACTCAACTGGAAAAGCTTCCAATGACTTTTCATCATGCAGCTCAGCCTTCTGCTGTGAAACGTAAAAAAAATAGAGGCATCCAGCTCCAAGAGCCTCAGTGCCACGGCAGCAGTCGTTTGTGGTATCCAAGGAAGTTGAGGCATGGAACCAGAATAAGCAGATTCAAAACAAGAATCTCCCAATGGAGTACTATAGCTCAATAATTCTGCTGTTGTCTCGAAATCTGTTGACAGATAATCGCATTTCATGGCATCCTCAAACTGGGTCAGAATCTGCAGTAAATATTTGAAATGTTCGTCAATCCCTCATTTGTTATCTAGTTTCCGACCACCTCCATCCTAATTCTTCCTTTTAAGTGGTGAGGCAGAGTTCAATTTCTCAAGCTACCATGTACATGAACACAAAATTAATACCCTAGAAGCTAAAGCATCAGTTCCATGAGCATTTGGCAATTGAAAAGCCATATAAAATTTTCATGATAACTGCGAAGTAAATGTCAATAAAATATTGATGTTAACTGCAAAACTCTTTGTTTATGTAAGACTGTCACACTTGGGTTGAATACATAAATTTCTTCAAATGCAGAAAGTGAACTGAGGGAATTGAAAATACAGTATATGGAATATCCACTGAGTCAACACTAAATTAAACGATGTGCTCAACATTTTTTTAACTAGAATCATTGAGAACTGGCTAATTGAATCCCACGCCTTCACAAGACGGAAAACCTATCAGAAAGACAGCTAACACAAAGAAGCTAATTCTCCCAAACCATGATCTCACACACAAACATAATGCTTAATTCACTTATTGGTGTTTGGTACATGATATTGAACAATATTTTAGTTTTTGTCACTGTCCAGTGCTGTACGATCATCCATAACAAAGATGCCGTCAAAGTATAAACTGTTATAATTCAGACATCCTCTGTGAACTAATTGTGAACTATCACCTAAAAGGATAACTTATCCGCTGTTTCATGCATCGACTTCTTCCTTTCAGAACTTGCAGACCTAAGGAAACCAATATCTTGAGAGCTTCATGCATTAAGAACAAACAAAATAAAGCAGAAGCTAAGCAATATGAGATTCCAGGAAAAAAAAAAATTGAACAGATAAGTCCAGTTCTCTATAAATCATGCCAAGATATCACACCCATGAAGAAACAGGAAGAAGTGAAAACCTGTAGAAGATCCTCAGTAGATGAAGAATTTTGCAGCTTTAAACCCCAAGTATCCCTACAATCTTCTGTCCAAGTCGATTTAAGAGCCTCTAATGGAACAGAGACCTGTTAGAAACAACAAAAATTCAGATACAAATATTAATATCCAAATAATAAAATGATGGCAAGCAGGTGTACAACAGGTAAGGCATGACAAAGAACATTAGAAGTGCAAGCAAAAACATTAGTCCAAATACATTGATCCTCTACCTCAAGGAAATTCAGCAAGGCCTTAATCAATCTGATCCTCGATGAAGGAGATGTGTTTGAAATGATTATGTCGGTTCGACTTTTCAGTTTCTCTTCACAGTTAACTTGCTCCAAGAAATTTCCTGAGCTACCAGCTTTGCCAAATGTCCGATGACAAGAAGGGCAAAGGTCTTCTTTAGAACTATAAATACTGAAGCAGATATCACAAATTCCCAGCACAGGCAAGCACCTTTTCTTTCCATGTGCCATGGCCCTTAAAATAGATGAACTGAAGCATTCTTTCCACATCCAAATTTGGAGGTCTTTGTATCTAATTAAAGAATTCTTGTTTTCTGTTTCATTCCTTCCAAGATCAGTTTTCGAAGGAATATGATGGTTCCAGTTTATCAGCGTTTGCACTGCAGACTGCATGGCTGGGACTCTCAGCACCAGCACTGCAAGCAATGCTCGAATTAGATTCAGTAGCTTCATTTCCACTTTCTTCACCTCGATCCAATATATTAAACAATTGTTTATTCCTTTGGAGGCGTTCCTTGAAGGAAACCTCAATCTTTTGCAACATTATATGCAAATGAGATTCTCTAGTCCCACGAGTATCCAAAGACGTAAAAAGAGAATCAAATGCCTACATGAAAAATAAAACGAATTATACAAGGGCATACAAAGGTAGAATAAAAATGAATGTAGCTGCAAGATGCTTAAATAGCATGTCTAGAGAAAACTTCACTGGCTAGCAGTAGATGAATAATTAATTCGACAATCATTTGACTAGATTTTACTGTTACTCCTAGACATGACAGACAGAATTCCAAGATGTGGACACCAGTCCTGCACTCAAGTGAATTGAGAGTGCTCACATGCGCAAGAAATTGCCAATCAGGCTATCAATATCAGTTATATATTTTATTTATATGAATAAACACAGAATTGTAAATGTATAGACTGGCACATCTACAGAAGGCAAGAAAAAAAAGAGGGAAAAGGAGGGGAATAGAATTAACGAAAATTAGAGTCTACCTCCTTAGAATCAATAAGCCTCCAATGGCCAACAGGCGATTCAACAAAGATTCTGCCAGAACCAGGATCCTGGCTTGAAGCAGAAGCAACAAACCGCCAATAACGGTTGCGCCTTCTATCTTGACCCAGAGGCAAGGACCGGTAGATATACATCTCCTCTGCTCTATGGCCAATATAAGATTTCAGCTGCAAGCGTGACCTTTCGGTCGTATATCCATTCTGCTGAATAGGGAAACCAAACTGAACCACGGAAGTATTTTGTTCTGGATTATCAGTGGGATTACGAACATCATCTGCTGCAAGTGAAGGCTTGTCTTTCATTGAAGTGGTTACTGATGGATCATACATATTATTGTTCACAGTAGCCAATGGACTTTGATCCCCATTCGCTCCAGGAGAAAAAGAAGAATCATAAAACTTAATTACAATCTCTTCTCTCATGCGCCTTTTATCTAGTTGTGCTTCCGCCCACATCTGCTTTTTTAAGAGCGTTTGCCGCGTCCAGCCGCTCCTGCAACAGTCTCATTTGTCAGAAAAGATAGAAGACTAAAGTCTTTATTTCCTATATTTTTATCTAGCAAAAATTGTCAGAAAATTGACCTCAAGAATTACTCGGATAGAATTCCCTTCATTCGCAATACCAATTAAGGAAACAAGGGCATTGAGACGCTCCTCAACAGAGAGATTAGAATATTCGCCTTCAGTCAGTCCTAGAACCCAGGACTGACCTGATCTGCTTTCATCAATCTCCATGCCTACTTGGTCAGGATCATCAACTCCATTGCCTTCAATAGCATATCAATAGATCGATCAGTAAGGTACATGGATTTTCATTATCAAATCTAAAATGAGAGCAAGAAAAAGCCTAAGTAACAAGCAAGAAATGTGTGACACTTCTTACAAACACTACCAATTCCATTTCGCAGAGCAGCAGCATCTGGGTGATTATCCTTTCCATTCCCTGAGAAGGAGACAATTTCATTGCATTGGTTGTTCTTGTCTGCGTCAAATGGAGTAGCTAAACCATCACCTTCTGTACCCTCAGCAACATCACTGTCTGAATCATCATCTCTTTCTTCCTCATCAGCATTTTGACCAGCTAAAAAACCATTAGCATATCTCTGTATCTTCTCCCTGGCTGCGGCAAGTATTGATTCAGCATCTGCAGGATCCTTTCTAAAAGCCGGCCGAACACAATATGTTGAAGGAGCTATTCTTTCGAACAGTATTGGATCCCTTGACAATGCTACAGAAATAGAAGCCTCTGGAGTCTTGCTTGTTGAGAGATCACGCAGCCCAGACTTCTGCAAAAAGCAAAATTAAGTTAGAAAATACAAAGCGAAAATTAGTCCACTAGGTGCAGCAGTGACAGAAGAGTAGCTATAGTTACCTGAATCTTGTCCGCAAGATCTATAACATTTAAGCCCTTGCTTCCTTCAAGAGCAAGAACATGATAAGCAGCAAATTTCACGGTACCCGGTGTCAACCGGTGTCTTGATCTGCGCTGAAGGCCAAGTCCTTTTTCTTGCATAATTGCAACTGCATTCTCAGCTGCTGCACCATTTCGCAGAGTGGACACTATGTCTTCACAACCTTTAATCTGAGGAACGAAGAATATTATCGTCATGGTATGCAGTTATATCATTATTGGCATGTTATTTTGATTGTGTTTCTGGTGCCATCTGGGGGATGAAGGGAGAGGGATGAATATTTCATGAATTTAAAACAAAAAAATGTGCCTTGCATATAGCTCAATGGACTCGAGATCCAAACATAACGCAAATATTATCAGTAAACCAAAGTGCCTGATTATATGGAAATAGTATGTTAGGCCATCTCGGAATAATATTCAACAAATTCCACACTCAAATTCTCCTTTCTTGTAATGCATTAATTCTTCTTTGATTTGGCCAGAATTGTTACATATATTATACACAAATCTCCCATACACTTGCCTTTCTAGCCATTCTTTTCTGGCACAAGTAACCTCACTAATTAGCCCCGTTTGGGCACCATTAAAATAAGATTTTTTTTTATTATTTTGGGGGGGGGGGGGGGGGGGGGGGGGGGGGGGGGGGGGGTGTGGAATGTGTTTTGGAATAGTAACTTTTTTTTGGAGAATGTGTCGTTAAAAATTAAGGAAAAGTTTTGAGCTTACGTGTAACATAACATTATTTTATAGGAGAATGTGGTTGAAAATGAGTTTCAAAAAAATGCATTTTTGAAAAATGGAGCCCAAACAAGGGCATGGCTTTTCTTCTTTTTTTTATTGGTATACGTCTGGCAAGTCCAAGTTTTCTATACATTTCTTATGCTGGATGCACAACCCAAAATTTTATGATCATACGTCAGCTGTGACAAAAGAATATGGTGTGTTGATGTAAGGCAATTGAACGAGAAGAAACAAAAAAACAAGCACCTCATCATTATCATTCATGCAACCTCTTTCAAGACTCTTCTTTTTAAATTGAGGACCAAATCCAGCAGAGAGTGCAAATTGCCGGAGGATTTCAGGCCACGTCAATGGATTTAAGTACTTCAGCCAGTTACGTATGTCGAAACCCCACAAATATGCCTGTCAGAAAAGTTAAAAGTAAACACAAAATTCAAAAAAAAAAAACTTATCGAGGACACAAAGCTTGCATAAAGAAGTAATTACCCCTTCGACAATATGAGGATGTCCACCTTCAGAATTGACAGCACTATATTGATTTGTTCCAGGCCCACCTGTAGGTGTTCTCGCAACATCTTCAATATCTTTTATAATTAGTTTTAAAAGAGCAATGTGTATCTCACCAAGAAGCCTTGAATCCTGCAAGACACAGGCGCTACATAAATTCTCATTTAACTACCACCACCATTATGCACGGGGAACAGATACAATTAGACAGACAGAGAGAGAGAGAGAGAGAGACAACGAAATTGAAAGTCAGCCAATATGTGATTCTCTACAAAGTGAAAAAAGAAAAGCCAAAGGGAAATACACAATTTTTAGAGTGGAAAAAGGTAAAATTAAAATGGTTCAAATGAACTGAAAGCCAGAAGCGGCGTGAAAACTCACATGGTCATGGAAAGACTGGACAAATTCATCAAGGGTAAAAGGCCAAAGCCCAAGAACATCAGCAAAAGTGATGCAGAATCTCCAAACCTGAAAGGGCAATCATATGTCAAGACTTTACAGGAAAAGATGCATAGAGGGAAAGCAACTTCAAATTCTGAATAAAAAAAAGAAAAAATGATTACAGCTCAATTTATAAGACGGTGCAGGCCATTAGAAGACAGGATCTAATAGGGCTAAGACGGCAGAAATAATATACAAGTATAAAATTTATAAGCTGAACAAATTTTGTGCCTCGTGCTTCTGCAGTTAAAAGATCAAAGAAAATCCAGATTCCAATTTATACGACGACTTCAAAGCCAAGTTTTTTTTGTCATGCACAGTGAAGAATGCAAGAAGAAAATACAATGACAGGTTTAAGCTCAACCAAACTAGTCAATTTATTACATAAAAATGTAGCCTCCAGCACTGCGTCCCTACAGGCAGTAAACTTTTGTGAATGAATTATACGAATAGCGGTAGAAACAAGAATTTGAAGCTTGCACATAAAATATCAACATTAGCATACATCCACAAATAAATATTTAGAAAATAGCTGCATGCCCAAAATTTCAGTTCTAAGTTCTTCACAGTAAGCATAGGAAGATATGAGTCACATTAGCATACCATGAGGAGGTTCCCAACATTCTCTTCTGAATCAATCCAGGGATTAATAGCAAACGGCTTCTTCAATTGCACAGTCTTTGGAGGGAATTGACACAAATCTTCTGTATCCACAGAAGGTTTGCTTAAGGTGGGAACAACCTTTCAGAGCAATTAAAGCAGACAAAACCACAGTAAAGTTCTACAAACAAATAGCAACTTCTGCACAATATGATATGCATCAAAATAATTGACCAAAACGTGTTTGAAACCATTTTTTCAGTTTTGACAAGTTCTCTGAAAGAGTGAAACTTTGTATCAAGTTCTTCTAAAATGCAGTAGGGTAGCATTAAAGCTGCCACCATGCCATGTCAATTTAACAAGGACACAAGCAGATTAAAAAAAAAAAATACCAGTGGAGAAATACGAGGAAGAGTCAATTATAATTTCTACGTTATGGCGGAGAGTGTACCAGTAAAATGCGGTAAATTCATCATTTAACTTAATACCTCCGCAGTAGATAGCTTGTTACTGCTATAACTAGGAATACAAGGATAAAGAAACCAAGCAAGAAATCAGCTGATAATAAGCTCAACACTTCACTATGTCGCTAACTTGATGTTCCTAGTTTTTCAGGAAGGATAAAACAGGAATGCAAATAAATTTGTTAAGGGATTGATGTTTTAAAATTGCAATCATTACACAGTTACAAACAGGCACAAAATCTCAATAGAAGTAATGGCAAGCAACACCAACCTCGGAATGACTCAAGATTTTGCACAGTATCACAATCAAGAGAGACGATTGAAGGTAATCCTTTCCTTGAAGCAGCTAATTCCATCAGTTCTAGACGCTCATCCTCTATTAGCTCCATGGACTCTCTAGCGATTTTCCGTGCTGTAGCTCTCTCCGCCGCGGCTTTCTGTCTTGCTGATTCCTTCTCGCGAAGACGTTCTTCTTTCTGTTTCCTCCTCTCTTCCTAGAGAGACATAAAAAAAAAAAAAAAAAAGAATATCTGTATCTGTTCTAACCAAATACAGAAGAACTTAAGGTCATATTGGAGTTAAAAAGCATCACAATACACTTTGAAACCTACCCGCAAAAACTCTTTTTGCATAAATTTCTCCCTCCGTTCCATTTCACGCCTTTCCTCACGCTGAAATTTCTCCTCCTGCCTCTGCTGTTCCCGCATCATCCTCTGCTCTTCCTTCCGTCTTTCACGATCTTGCCTCTCCATCTCTTTCCTTATTTGCTCTTCCCTCTTTAAAAAACACGGCAATGAGAGATTTCAGCAAAAACAGAATGTATTTAAATCTTCTGGAAAGAAATTCAATTAAAGTCAAGGTTCAAATTACAAATGGAAAGTCAAACCTTTCGCCTTAGTATATCTTGTTTCTCAAGTTCTTTTCGTGTCTTCTTTTCATGAGGTTGAACCTCCCTTCCACTTTTAGCTTCATCATTCTTCAATGAGTAATTAACAGTTCAGTGGCTACAGAGAAATAAAATTTAAATCTTGGCAACAAAATTTAAATCATGTGGACTACGTAGAAATACCTTGCGCTTCCTCTCTGTATTCAAATTATCTTCATTGCATGAGATGAAGTCATTATTCTTTGGAGATGAGGAAAACTGACCCATTCTATCGACACTTGATACCTGACCTTCCACACTATATTCCTTGGGAAGATGCTTGTTTACATGTGTCAATGACAAACTTTTTGCAGTAGGACCATCAATAGGTGAATCATAGAGGTAAGACGTGCCAACGTGACCATACATGTCAGACCTAATCTTGGGCTCAGCAGTTTCATGAAGCCCACAGGATTCAGCCTGAGAATTAAATAAATGTGACTTCAACTTGTTTAGTTGACAAGAAAAATGATATAGTGTCTGTCACTGAGTGACAACACAGGTCAACATGGATAACATGTACTTGGAGAGACTCTTTCCTTCTCTCTTCTTTTTTTTTTTTTTTTCTTTTCTTTTCCTTTTTCCATTTTGAATGACAACACTCTTCAATGGAGATAAACCATCTAACCAGGTGCAAAGAATCGTCAAAAATCATTAACCAAATGCTAAGGTAAATTTTAGGTGTTAACACATAAGAAAGCACAAATTTGTTTAAAAAGAAGATAGGAACTAACTTTGATTTGTTTGGTATCATAATGACTGTATGAATTGCTGTCATATGATTGTTTGTATCTGTCCTGCTTCTCTGCTGTCACTGCTTTTTTATGAGCAAGATAAAAATGTTAGTAGTTTACATGATGGCATGAGAAGGGAAACTCATGAAACAACATGCAAGAATAAAAGAAAATATAAAATCCTCCAATACAGTAGCAAATCATTTAGATGTAACTGTTTTGGAACTCCATTTTCCTTGGGCTCAATCAAATTGGTCAAATTTCTGATTTTTCTCGATTTTTATAGTTAACTAAAAAATTTCCCATTTCTTGAATTCCAAGATCTTTTCATTTGTTATTCAATGAGGAAAAAGAAACCGCCTCAAACTTGTTTGTACAAATCAAGAGTCTAGTAGTGCTCATGCAGAGAGATGGAACCTCTTTGGTGCCATGAAAAAATACCAGCTTCATATCAATGAATACAATGCGTATGAATGGAGTCTCATGCAATATAATTCAGTTACAATTCATTCTAGACAATGACCACGTGACCAAGCCTATGCTCGAGAGGCAAAAATAAATATACCTATAGGTGTATCAAATGCACCAGGTGGTAATTCATCAAACTCCATCCCGAGAATTGGACCATCTTCCCTCAACGGCTCTCCCAGCTGCGCCTCTACACAAGCTTTCACCCTCCGCTCCACGATTCTCCTTGGTGACTCATAATACCTTACTGGCACCATTGGTATACCATCTCCATTACCAAACTGACTCGAACGTGAACCAAATCCAGATCCAGATCCCGACCCAGGCACAGACCCAGACCCATGTTCACTACCAGACTCAGCTGCCACAATTTCGTTTCCAGTGGACTCCATTAAACCCCTCCTCCCAACTGACAAAGTGGGGCGAGCATTTGCTGCAGCCATTCCTGCTGCTTCCTTCTTATCCTTCAACCTCCGATGGCAAAACCACATCTGCAATTGCCGATCAGTCAAACCTAATTTCTCCGATAGCTCTTCTCGTGTAGCCTCGGATGGATACATCTCCGCTGTTTATAACCACAATAAGCAAACTGTCAACACCTTTAAATTTATCTTCACAACAAAAACAAGCAACCAACCAACATGCATTCACCATAGACAGAGTACACACAAACACCTCATGTCTTCATCTTCATTGAATAATTCACCAAAAATCCCAAAACATCATCAATATAAACTTCATTACTCACATAAACAAAATAATCTCTATTCTACAATAATTAGTACAATCATGCATACAAAACTTACATTTTTAATTAAATAAAAAAAAAAATCAGCAACTATAAATCCTACATAATCAAAAACAAAAAAAATGCAAAAAGCTTATAATAATTTGATTCATTCCAAACACAAATTCATAAAAGAACAAAATCCACAAAAAAAAAATGACCATACTCGCATAGGTTTTCTCGAGGACTTCCAATTGAAACGGAGTCTTCATCTGACGCTTAGTACGCTTGGCGCCATCTGGCGGGACGTTCCTGTTGATCTCTTCGTCAGAACCGGGCTCCATTCCAGATCAAACACCGCAACTCCGAGACCCTAGAAATCTAGCCTCCGCCGAAAAAACTAGGGCTTCTCAAATCACAAAGTCTCCTATCT
Organism: Osmanthus fragrans; assembly: GCA_019395295.1. NCBI lineage: Eukaryota > Viridiplantae > Streptophyta > Magnoliopsida > Lamiales > Oleaceae > Osmanthus > Osmanthus fragrans. The sequence continues at coordinate 7,754,119 of CM033362.1, forward strand.
TGAGAGAAAATAATTAATCTGAAGGCGAGAGAAATTTCATTAGATATTATATAGGGACAGGTGTGATTGTCAATCCTAATGAAAAAATAGAGAGAGATTAATAATAACAATAATAATATGGAATTAAAAGAACAGTAATAATAAAAATATTCCATCGCGCTCTCAATTTTGAACAAATTCCTTTTTTTGTGATTAAAAACATTTTTATGGTTCTTTCGTTCTTTCTTTTGTAAATTGATTTGGGTTTGAATTTTGATTTTTTTTTTTTTTTTTTTCATTTTTTTTCCGGATGTTTTAAGTTGAGACATTTCTGGGTGCTTTTGGTATTTTTGTGTTTCTTTGACTTGTAATCTTTTGTTTCAATTCCTGACTGCCAACCCGTTTCGGTTTTGGTATTAGTGGGCGGGCTTCACTTGACTTGGGCCTCTATGGGCTTATTTATTTTGTTTGATCCAATTTTTTCACTCATTTTCATATGAAAAATTTTCATAAGTAAAAGTATGACTTTGATCCAATTCAATAATAAAAAAATAAGTTTTAATTTTCAAAAATCAGATTTTTAAAATTTTTATTTATAATTTAATTAATTAAATATATTAAGGTCACATATTCACAATTTAGCTAGTCACATATTATTTTCGATCACAAATCAAAAATTTTAAATGTAAAAAATTATTTTATATCACAATTCAAAAAATTTATAGGTTGTGATTTGTTCATCGGTCACAAATTCACAATTTAATTAGTCTCATATTATTTTTCGGTCATAAATCAAAAAATTTAAATGTCACAAATTTTTTTACGGTTACAATTCAAAAATTTTAAATGTCACAATTTTTTCCTTGGTCACAGATAAAAAATTTATAAGTCACAATTTCTTTATTGATCATAGATCACGAATATTATAAGTCACAACTTACAAATTGTCACAAATTAATAAATTTTAAAGTCACACGTTATTTTTTAGTCACAGTTCATTTTTTTCATTGGTCACATATTGTTTACTGATCACAAATTAACCAATTTAATGGTCACAATCAATCAAAAATTTGTGACCACCAGAAACGCTTGTGACCACCACCTTATCACCACCTAAATCACCGCCACAGCCACCGTCGTCGCACCACACTCCCACGGCACCTCGCTACAGCCACAATTACACTCATACCCACAATCACCACTACAACTGTCACCACAATATCAACAACACACCAACAATATCCAATAACACACCACTGCCGCCACCTCCACCACCACCACCACCAGATGCTGCCACCATCGCCACCACTACCACCACCATCGCCATCGCGATCGTGGTTGCGGTCGTTGCACCACTACCACCTCCATTTCCAAACCACCAAAAAAACCCCAAAACCTTCTCCCATGTACAGTCGTCGCACCACTACCACCTCCATTTCCAAACCACCTAAAAAAATCCCAAAATCGCCGTCCATGTGTCCTATCTTCCGCTGCTAGATCAACTCATTGCAACAACGTCGGCCACCATATTTTCACCATCACCTCTCCAAATCTGCACCATACACACATGTGCGAACACCACTACACACCCGCAGCACACACCCACCACCACCGCCCTCCTCAGATCGGAAAAATAAAGAAAAAACCCAAACCCCATTTCCCACGCCGGTACTAGTCATCGCCGAAGGACTGCAGCGTCACGAACCCGGGATCACAGCAGTGTCGTGATGCTACGTAGGGACTGCAAAAACAAGTCGTCGTTTTCGTGTCGCCACCGTGCCAACCCACCACAAACCAAACACACCGCCAAGACCAAGTCACCACCATCTACACATCATATTTCGCAGCAACCGCGACACTGCTCTGAGGCGTTGGAGAGCCGGCGCAATTTCTGTAGAGAGAGAGTCGTCGGCGCAACTCCTTCATCTTCTATGGAAAGAGAGTCGCAGTCTGTGGAGAAAGAGTCGAGAGGTAGAGAGAGATAGGGTTTGAGGGGAATTAATGATTGATTATTTTATATATATTAATTAATTAATAAAATATTTGACTTTTGAATAGTTAAACCTTTGGTATGATTTTAGAATACTCAATTTTTAAAGTAGGGTTAAGTGTAATTTCCACTTTTCATATACATATTTCATAAGTTTTTATTAAAATTTTATTTTTTAGCCAAACCAAACAGAGGCTAAACGAATAAGGGAACTTCAATGCCATCATAATTTTTGAATTCTAAACTAATAATAAATATAAGAAAGTATATTGTTGTCTTTAACTAAACAATGTGTACAATTTTCCACACGACTTGGTTGAGATAGTCGACTATAATTAAGTTTCAATGAGAAACTTAAAACATTAATAGTTAACTCAACATGATATAGTAATCACGACTTGATTAGACACGATAATATCTTTCTAACTTTATGAAAAAGAAAAGTCAATACATCAGTTATTGCAGCACATTGAAAATTTCCAGTTATACTCGGTGCATATTATTTGCAACCCGTTAATTAGCACCGTAATAAACCACTGTTGTTATCAGCAATCAAAAGTGATGGTCTATAAATACATTATGTGATAACTCAAATGTTATTGCGACCTCTTATAATCGGGATGAATCCTCCTACTTATAAATTTGACAAATAATTGTGACCGTTAATTTAAGTCAATCCAACACTCAGTATATATTTCACTAATATCATGAAAAAGTTGATTATAACTACTTGAGATCCAACGTTCAATATTTTATGGATCTTAAGTAGTTATAACCAACTCTTCTATGATCTTAGTGAAATACATACTGAGCGTTGGATTGACTTAAATTAACGGTCACAATTATTTGTCAAATAAGTGTGTCAAATTCATTAGTAGGAGGATCCATCCTATTGTATAATATATAATTTTAAGGGAAAAATTTGTAATTAATGTGTATAGTTTATACTAATTCAAAAATAGGGTATATAGTTTAAAAATTCAAAAATCAAGTTTATATATAATTAATTAAATATAATAAAATCACAATTATACAATTAATGGTCACAGATTTACAATTAAGGTCACATATTATTTATTGGTCACATATGATAATTATTAAGTCACAGATTATTTTCGAAATTTTTTTACAAGTCACAGTTTATTTCGAAGTCACAAATTGTAGGTTACAATTTTTCAAATTAATTGGTCACAAAATTTTTTCGATCACACATTATCATATTTTTAGGTCACAAATGAGTAATTGGTCACATTTTTTAGGTCACAGTTGAGTGTTTGTCACAGATTAATAAATAATTGGTCACATACACCAAAACCCCAAATCCCGATCCCAATAATTGGTCACGGATCAACTCATTCCCATCACTATTGTCGTTGCCACGACAACCACCCGACAGCAACACCTCACCACTATCACCACCACCACAAAACCGCCCTGCCACCACCAAAAAACAGAGGAGAAGACGTTTCTACACAGATTTCCCCGCACCAAAACCACCACCACCGCACCTCCACCTCCACCGCACCAAAACCACCACCAGATTTCCCCAATACAGAGAAGAAGACGTTTCTACACAGCGGCTCTGGTTAAACAGATCAAATTGAGGAGAACGAAATCTCCCCAAAAAACCCCAAACTCCCTCCCGAATTTTCTCTTTTGCCGGCGACCAAAAAACCTTAAACTCCTCCCCAAATTTTTCTCCGTGGCGACGGGCGACGCAGCTGCAAGTGCGCAGCACCCCAAACTACCACTGCCACCATCACAAGAAGCATCAACGCCACCACCACACCCCAAGCAGATTCACTAATGTCATCGGCATCTCACCACCACAGCACCTGATTACCACTACGACGACATGAAAAACCGCAAGCACATCTGAAGAAGCAGAACCGGACTCTCGGATCTCCTCTTCATCACCAACCACAGTCAACACCACACCTCTACACCAACCACCGTCAACACCACACCCCCACAAAATGTCTTCCCAACCGACTGTAGCAGAGGCGACAACGCCGCACAGCAGCTCGACTCCCTTTGGTGGTGGTGTCTCGTCTTCCAGTGCGAAGGTTGGTGGGGCTGGGAGGCGACGACGGGTGGTGATCGAAGGGGACGTTGGTGTTGATTGTAGAGAGAGAATGGAGGCGGTCGTGGGTAGGAGAGAGAGAGAGAGACAAAGAATGAATAACTTGAATTGGATTAGGGTTTATGAAAAATATATAATTTATTAATTATTAATTTCACACCTGATTTTTGCATAAAAAATCTTTGGACCTGATTTTTGCATTGATAACTTGAAACATCTGGCCCCATGTAATTTCCTCTAATTTTAATTGACTAAGACAATCAAAATATTCCATTTTTCAAAACAGTTGAATTTCATTTTACAACTCAATTTGTACGATACAATAAAATATAATGCATCAATATTTATTAGTTAACACTGATTTATAAGAAGTGTTGTGTTATACATTCTATAATTCTTATGACACTTAAATAGAATTAGTTCACATGAATGTGTCTTGCACATTATTCAGAAATTTTTTAACTTTTGTAGGAAATTTATAGTTAAACGTTAGGTCAATTTCAATAGATGACTACATTGCTTGTATAAATTGTTAATGAAAATGAGCATTTTTATTAGATATATGATGCAATGTTTCTTTCAAATAAAGAGGCTTAATATTCACATTTATAAATCATCACAATTTCATTGGACTCATAACTTTTCAACCACACATGTAATCAATTTTTATAAAAATCTACTAAAAAATTAATTTTAATCCCCATCAAATATGAGCTAAGTCTATATTCGAGTCCGGATATCGCTAGACGTCTTTCCTTCTAACGTAGCATAGGGCATCGTGCGGCAATAGTTTACTTCGCTAGATTACCTTATGCCTATTCTAGGTTGATTCGAGATGAAAGATAATTTTTAGAAAACTTTGCTACAAAATTTTAAATGTTAGAATACATTAAAAATAACTTGTTCATTGATTAATGAAAGCACTAAACTATAATTTCTAATGTAGGGCCAAACACCAGCAAGTTTGACAAGACTTCGATTATCACCTACCTCCTAAAATAGTTTTAACTAAGAAAAATCTAAGTGATAGGAGTTGCCGTTTGAAAGCTAATAAATCATAATAAGTATTGACAAACAGCAATGTTCTTTTGCAAATGAAATAAACTTTTACAATAGAAAGAAAATTACAATTTAAATTAATATTTACAAACTGGTATTCGAACGCACACTTCTAGTTATAGAAAGACTTAATTAAATTTTGATACCAATTGAACAATTCTAGTACACTCCACGATATTTGTTGAACTTTTGTAATTATTATTTAATTTGCTTATCTAAAAATATGAGAATCAAATTAATCTTTTTTTATGCGACCACGAAATATGTGATTAATAATTATTAATGTGTTTGAATGTGTGATTCAAATTAAAGTTTGAGTTCAACTGAGTAGTATAAGTAACTTTTAAGTTGCTAAAAATATTTCCCAAACAGAGTCTTGTACATGTGTTTCATTATGACATTGAACGTTTCTAAACTATAAATAGTAATACATTTTTAACATCATAAATTCTCAAAGGTAGTGATCAAAACGTTGACCCCCAAAAATTATACATTATTCCATACATCACCAATTAACTTGAAATTATCAGACTTGTACGAAATTCAAGAAAATTGATCGAAGAACTACACAATGGAGAAAAGGTACTCATTGTCGCGTAAAAAATATTGAAATGTACAGTGAGATTTCTTCCATGTTCCTGCCTCTGCTCTCATGCTTTTTTCAGTTGCTGCCAAAACAATGTCATGTCAGATTAACAAATGCAATTTTACGATCCTTTACATTCTAATATATTTCATGGTCAAAATCTCCATATTTGATATAGTAGAGTTAATTTTGAGTATATGTTTGATGCATTGGACTGCACGTCCATCATAACAAACATGTCCTTCAAATCAATTTGGGTTTGCTAGAAGTCAGCCTTACTCGTTTCTCTTCTTCAATCTTGGCCTTAATGAAGGAGTACATTGCAACTCCAGCAATTGCAATGGTAGTACCAATACCAGTTTGCAGTGAAATCTTGTTTCCTGCAAAGTTTAAATAGTTAAAACTCTCTCTTACTACAAGATGATACTAACATTTTTATCCCCCTGCAAAATCACGTTTAAGTAAAGAATTGTCTATATTTACCAAAGACGAGGATCGAGAAGCCAATCACAAAAACACGTTTCAACACATTGCCAACTGCATGTGTGAGGGGTGCCACTCTCTCAAGGGTGTTTGTTGCTAGCTGAGAGGTGGAAAAGGAAAAAGTTTCAATCTTCCGAAATGATAAAGATCATATCATCACATTAAGCAATTTTGGTACATCATTTACAGTTTGATTATAAATCACATCAGACCTAGGCGTAAAGTTTTTAGCAATAGTAAAATGGAGTCAGGGTCAAGTTTTTTATTGATCCCATGATGTAAAGCTTAAGCATAATCTCAAATACCTGATTATAGAGGTGGTAAAACATTCCAACCCAGAAAAGATCTGAGATGAACTTTGTTAACCCCACTTTAGCAATTGCATCACTAAACCCGTGCTTTAGTAGTTGAGGTCCCTCGATCTGTGTGACGTGCAAAGACAATATAATAGTCATAAGAAAGAAATAGGAACAAAAGAAGGGGGATATAAGAAACATTATATTAGGAAAAGAATATCCCCATTTATGGGCCATGACTCACGATAATGGCAGGAGGAATACAAACGATGAGTGCGATGATAGAAATGTAGGCATACAGGTTAGTGCTATCCATATCGGTCTGCAAAAGAAGCATTAATTAGAGAAGAATAGCCCCAATGTATGAATGCAGACTGCACTCTGCCTATTAACATCTTTCATAAAATCAAGATAAAATGGAAATCTAATAAAATGTGCATCGCGCATTTAACCATAGCTTTCTTTGAATATATGCTCCTGTAAGTGAAGGAGATATTGGAAATCATAGCACTAATGAAGCCAAGCCAGTTGAAAGACAGCTCAGTCAATGATGCCATCGATACACCTGCATTTTATGCATTGAGTTAAACTACAAAAGATGGTTAAAATTACATTTATTATGGTGCATCTTTCCGTGTATTTAGAGATGTAATTTACGCGGTAAAGGAATCCTCCACAAGAAAAATAGTCTACAGAAAATGTATAGCACAATTTGAAACCCTCTAAAAAGTCATTTTTATTGACCACGGTGAAAATGAAGTCTAAGATATAACATTCACAAGTACCTTTGACACTGTATGGATAAAATTTTCTTGATTTAAACTTAGGAAGAATATTATAGCTTACCAAGAACAACTGGTGCTAGTGACAACCATAATGTGAAAGGTATTTGTTGGCCAAGTACGAACTGTGAAGCAGCAGCATTGAAGAAAGGCTCAAGAGCTGATCAAAATGAAACATAATTAATAAAAGACATTTTGCAAAATAAATAATGTCAATTTAAAATAATGAAGAAGTTTGTTCAGTTCTTAACTAATCCTCAGAATTAGGTTGAACATCACCTTTAACTGTGTGAGTGAACGATACAGCGACAGCAGCAAACGAGACATTGCTGGTTACATGGCCTAAAGCATGGCACACAGCTACTGGGATGAGCAGCTTCAAGAGGTTTGAGTCAATTGGCTGCATAAAAAAAAATAAAAAATCACATAACTATTAATCTAAAAATGGTAAAGGCAGTGAAGTCAGGCCAAAGGATTTTATTAGTGAGTTAATATATATAATTTATGCAAATAAAAATTTACTATTCAGCTTGGATTGCCGTAAAAAAATAAAAATAAAATCTTACAGCTCGCTTGGGAAGTCCCACAGCCCAGCTAACCAAGCAGTAAGCAACCCCAACGAACAAATGAATAACTGACACAAAACTGCACAGAAAATCAAGTCGATTATAATCACGCTAACTTGTGCAAATCTGTATAGAGTTTAGTTTGTAATGACGAAAAAAAAATTAAATGTACAGTGCGATACGTACTAAGGATAGGGGAAGTAGTTGTAGATCTTCTTGTTGAGAATGTTGAAAATTACGTTCAGGAAGTACCTTGGAAAAGTGAAGAGAAAATCGTAAATAAGTTACGAAGTCCTAATTGGTATGGTGATCAGAGAAATCACGTGACGTACCACATGAAGAAGAAGAACCCGGTGACAATAGCCGGATATTTCTGGAAGAACCCGACCGGCCTGCGTAAGAAATGGGTCAGGACAGTAACAGCTTGAATATAGGTCAGTTCAATAAGTTGGATATTATGAAAATGGACCTCACCCGGGTGAACCGCTTCCCTCGGCCGGCGAAGAAGCCGCTGCCGGGCATGGCGGGAGACACTCCCTCTTATTCACCGGAGAAACCACGCTCGCAGGGGAAGCTTCAAGCAGAATAGCTGGACGGAGCTGCTTTCCCCAAATCAAGTTCCCGCTATCATTGAAGGTTCCGATTGGCTTCAAGGCAGGGACACTGCAGTTCGCGGCGAACCTGGCCACCGGCTTCCGAATAAGTGATAAGCTGCGAATGGCGGTAGCGCCGGTTAGCACACGAGACTCCATTTGACTGTAGAGAGGGAGAGAGAGAGAGAGAGAGAGAGAGAGAGAGACTGGAACGCGAGAGTGTCCAAACGAAAGGTTTTGGTGTCCGCTGGGATTGTTAACTTGCAGAGGGAGTGGGAAGACCGTTCGATTTGTTTCTTTCAGGCGACGAAACGAGCGGTTCGTGATTTTTTGGATTTATTTGGGATTTTATCTTATTACTGATCTGCTGCTTCGCAGACCATTTTTTAGAATTTTGCTATTTGTACATCGAGATGATATCTCGAATGACATTTTCTCTCACAAAAAGGGAGGCCCACGCTCCAATAAAATAATCATGGCTTTTCTATTGTGAGGAAAAATGTCATCCCGGATGTACATGTAGCAAAATCGATTTTTTTAATGTAAGGATCCGCTTGATAGCAAGGGTGAAAAATGGGTGGAAAGAAATTGGATTCCAGGGAATTGAATTGCTTGGAATTGTTTTACCGGGAATTGAATTAAAGGCGTTTGATTGGTATAATTTTCCAACTTTCTATTATAATACGTTTGACTTTGTTTTTCCTGCAAATTGTCATTAAATGGATAAATTTTTTTACCACTAAGGACAAAATATGTTTAGATTGCCAAAAATAATAAAATAATAAAAAATTTATTTTTTATTTTTACGTTTGACTCTATTTTGCATGGAATTTGTCAATTAAATGGATAATTTTTTTTATACTTTATCTTAGAATTTGTTTCTATTGCTTAAAAAAAAAAAAAAAAAAAAGGTGGAAACCAATTCCCACCAAATAGCAAGGAATTGATTTCCACGGAATCACGCTTCAAGTGGTTGTACCTTGGAAAAGGTTGGAAATCGATTCCATGGAAAATAAAGGCTATCAAACAGCGCAAAAGCAGAAAATTGGAAAACGATTCCAAGTTCCCGAGAAAATTTTCTCTATCAAACGGAGCCTAAGTACACGTATTGTTATTGATCTTTTGGAAAAGAAATTTTGTTCTTGGAATTAATCATTGAAATTCTTCAATAATTCATCAACAATACAAATGTGATTATTGAAAAGATTATTTTATTTAGCCCCTATTTGGTAGAAATTAAATTTTAAATTTTAATTAAAGTCAAAATTAACAATTAATGTTAACAATACATTTTATGAAATTCACAATTTTTTAACCACGTAGTTCATCAACTTCTATCAAAATCTGCTAAAAATCTGATTTTAATCCCTACCAAACAAGGGCTTAATTTTAGCATAAGATATTCTTAAAATGGGCATTAATAGGTATTATTTGAATTAGGATTGTAGAATCATTCTTGAAACGGATTTTGATTACAATTTCAATTATATACTTTCGTGTAAAATGAGGAAAATCGTGAGATTTAAATGGTGTCACAATTGAAATAAGTTGTATGATACAATCACCAAAATTCTCCAATTCAATTTTTAAATTTTGTTATTATTTATTAATTTAATTTCAATATAGATTTAACTTCAATCTAGCCCTTTAACCCTTTATTTTTTTTTTCTTTTTCCAAATTGAGATTTAAAATTCTTATTTTGTCAATTTAAAGAAAATAATTGAAATAGTGCAAGAAGAGATGAAGGGTGTAAAATGAATGGGAGAAAAATCGTAAATATATTTTGTTTTTCATTTTTCATTTTTCATGGTCAAGAAAAAACCTAGGGGATGAGAGGAGAGGGGATGGATATCTATCATGAAAGGTGGGGTCGGGTCCATTTATCTTATCCACGAGTGAGAGGTTCTCGAGGAAGGACATGTTTTCTCCAATCCTTGCAATCTGATTTTCAATATCCTTATCGTTTATGGGCATTTTTCTCAACCTCTATTCTTCTCCTTTTTAGAATTGTTCACCAAGTTCCCATGCCTTGATGAGGGGATAGTTGATAGGATCATTGTACACTATTTATTAATAATAAAACGATATTTTAGCTATTTTGCATCCAGTTCAAATTTCCTTCTTATATTTAATAAGTAGATATTTATCGGTAACATAGTCAATTAAACGAGTGAATTTCTCCTCAACTAGGGGACCCATACTACGCCTCATGTTTGAAATAACATCAAGTAATTATGCAATCAATACGATATTTATTAGGCTCCTCCTCATAATAAAATTTAATAGGATCAAGACGGGGTCGACCCTAAAAGTATTGAGACCCTAGATGAAAAATGATCATGAAGCCCATATACATCTTTTTTTTACAAGTGTATTAGCATCAAGTTTGGTCGAATCAAACAATTTTTCATTATAAGGAATATTATACATATGATCCTCACTCACCATTTGATTCGTCTGACAATCAATTTTCGTGTTGAAGAAGGAAAAATCATATCTACCATTAAATGAAAAATGTTTTATGATGTACTATAAAAAAAATTATGTATCATATATAGTACATATTATATAAAACAACACCAAAATGATCTTATTGTAACTAATTAGTCTTCTTGAAATTCCTTAAAAACCCGTTAATTAGCCTTGTCATGTTCCATAAATCAAGCTAATTTATGCTATTTTGCTTTATTAAATTAATCATTTTCCCTTAAAATCTAAATATATATCCAGAATTAAAAAAAGGTGGGCAATAAAAATAAAAATAAAATTTTTATTAGTACCAAATATAATTTGCATATTTTATAAAGGATAATTATTTTGGGCTTTCAAAATTTTTTTGAGACCCCTTATACCTTGAGGCCCAAGGCCAGAACCGGGCCTGAAGAGAGATCATGTTTTCATCCATAAGATCTAAGTACTAGGAATGATCGGAAGTTCGATTCTACCTAAACTACTCATTTTTAAATATTTATTTTTTATTTAAAAAATTTCCTATAATTTCAGGTAGCCGCTATTCTTATCCACCACTCTTATATATATATATATATATATATATATATATATATATATATATATATATCTATCAATTTTTATGAAATTTTCTATATTACATTTTAATCTTTTGTAAATACTTAATTAGGCAAAAATAAAATCAAATAATATCTATCACTCTAAATTCATCCATTAATAACGAAAGATTTGCAGAAGACGACTAAATTCCAAGATATTTAACGATGAGCTCTGTGTTGTCCCCAATACTGTTCTTGAGGTTGAGCTCCACAACCTGTGATATATAACTTATAGTTTGAAATGCTAAATTTGGAAGTTTTTTTTTTTTAAATCTATATATAGCTTTATGTGCCTCAATTTTGCAAGGGCTTAATTTTACAAACAGTCACTGAACTTACCTCAAAATCACAAAACGATCACTCAAATTCAAAACTTACAGAAACGATCACTGAAATTAATGGGTGCTTTCACTAGTGGTCAGTAAAGTCTACAAACTTGCAGAAACAGTCACTATTAGGATCGTTATGATTTACTTCAAACTTGAAGGACCAAAGCACCTGAACATAGAACATTGAGGACCAAACTACCAAAACTTGACAAAATAAATTTTTTTCTCTAAGTTTGGGCGAGTTTTGAGGCAAATTTTCGGCAACTTCCGACCACCAAGACCACCGAATTTGGATATCATTGGAAAGCTCACAATGTCCTCTTCAATTACCACCTAAAATCTCCCCATAATTTTAAGGGATTCGGTCGGAATAAACCCACAAATTCATATTTTTGGGTGAGTTTTGAAGCAAATTTCCGACAACTTCCGACAATCAATACTGCTGGATTTTGATATGGTTGAAATTCCACAATGTCCTATTCAATTACCATCCAAAATCTCCCAATAACTTCGAGGGATTCAGTCGGAATAAACACACTCTGTCAACATTTCGAAAAGGCAAAAATTTGGGCAGATTTTAAAAAATTTTTGGGCGAGATTTGAGGCAAATTTTTGGAAACTTCGAACAACTAATACTGTCGTATTTTGATAACATTGACAAGCCCACAATTTCATTTTCAATTACCACCCAAAATATCCTCAGAACTTTGAAGGATTCGGCTGGAATAAGCCCATAAAGTCAACATCCCGAAAAGACGAAAATCTGGACAGATTTTTAAAATTTCTTGGGCGAGTTTTGAGGCAACATTACGGCACCTTTCGACCACCAAGACCGCCATATTTGGATACCATTGGAAAGCCCACAATGTCCTCTTCAATTATCACCCAAAATTTCCTCATAACTCCATGGGATTCGGTTGGAATAAACCCACAAAGTCAGCATGCCGAAAGGCGAAAATCTGGGCAGGTTTTTAAGATTTTTTGGACGAGATTTAAGGCAAATTTCCAGAAACTTTTGACCACCAATACCGCTATATTTTGATACCGTTGGAAAGTCCACAATTTCTTCTTCAATTACTACCCAAGATATCCCAATTACTCCGAGGCATTCGGCCAGAATAAACCCACAAAGTGAGCATGTCGAAATTTACCCAAATTTTCGTCTTTTCGGGATGCTGATTTTGTGGGTTTATTCCAGCCGAATCCCTCGGAGTTATAAGAGATTTTGGGTGGTAATTGAATAAGACATTTTGGGCTTTCCAACGGTATCAAAATGCAGCAGTATTGGTTGTCGAAAATTTGCCTCAAAACTCGCCAAAAAATCTAAATTTTCTGCCTAGATTTTCCCTTTTCGGATAGCTGACTTTGTGGTTTTATGCCGGACGATTCCCTTGGAGTTATGGGGAGATTTTGAGTGGTAATTGAAGAGGATATTGTGGGCTTTCCAATGGTATCTAAATTCGATGGTCTTGGTGGTCGGAAGTTATCGAAAATTTGTCTCAAAACTCGTCCAAACTTAGAGAAAAAAACTTATTTTGTCAAATTTCCAATGTTCATGTGTTTTGGTCCTCTAAATTTGAATTAAAATCATAAAGGTCCTCTAGTGGCCGTTAGTGAAATCGCATGTTAGTTCAGTGACCATGTCTACAAGTTTTAAATTTCAATGATCGTTTTGTGATTTTTATATATTTTAGTGTCGTTTGTGAAATTAACCCATTTTGCAAGTATAAGAAAGTAAATTGAAGAAAGTAAATCATAATAGATTTTTTACCCTGCTTTTTGCATGAGGCACTCTCTAATTCAGACATTTTGAATCACACGGTCAGCTCCAAGCCTCAAATATTGGTGAAATGTTTTTTTTGTTGTTGATTTAATCCTTCAAATGTTTCTTTAATCTTATTGATAATCTAATATATTTTTTTGTTAGTGACAATATGTGTCTAACAGGTTGGTTAATGAAAACTTAATTAAAATTGTAATAGAGATATATTAAGCCATTGTTTCAACCCCTTTTTTTTTAATTAGAATTTATTTTGAACAGTGATTTGAGATCATTTCAATCACACATTATTCAATAAAATAATATTATATGCAAACTCAAAACTCAAACCCCTTTATTTTTTTTATCATACGTTTTTCATCATAACATTATTGCAAAATACATTTAAAAAAAATTGGGACTCAAACAGCTCCTAAAAGTATATTTCTATTTGTATCAACTAAATTATTATATTTTAATCTGTTTCAATTGAGTTACTTTAAATTTATTTCAATTTAGGTAATTTCGTTCAATTTTATCACGTCGTTAGACAAACACTAACGTGGCCATTAACTACCAAAACATCCTACATGACTGTAAAAGAATTTTCTAGACAAAGTAATACGATTGAAAACCCTACCTTGTGGGTTATTTTCAGTCCACAAATCTAAAGTGATAATGAGTTTTTCAATTGTATCACTTTTTAGGTTGTTTTTCAACATTTAGCCCATGTTTGATGATAGCCATCAAAATCAAAATTTTAGTAAATTTTAATAAAAATTGATAAAATATGTGATTGAAAAATTATAAATCCCATAAAATATACAGTTAAATTTAATCGTTGATTTTGATTTAGACCCTACAAAATCGGAGTTGAGATCTACTATTCAATTTTTGCTATTCAATTTTGCTGTTCACCCAATTAATTATTGACATGTAATTTTAAATTAACATGCTATCAATTTAGTGGGTTAGTGATGAGGTTAATGATGATAAATTTGAAATGACATGCTAATTTTAAAATAGTATATCAATAATTAATTGGATGGACAACAAATTGAACATCGAATCTAGACTCACAAAATGGGAGTTTAATGTCCATGTTGATTTCTGGCGTCAAACAATGGAGCAGAAATGATAAAAGTGGCCTAAGTTGAAACAAAGTTAAAATATAGTTAATCAATTGACACAAAATTAAAGTATAATGATTCAATTGATATAAAACAAATTATAATAATCCAATTGAACATTTGATCAATGTACAGTGACCACAAATGAAATTAATCCCTTCTTATGCCTAATTTTTGCATCTAGGAGCTACCCATCCCACTCTGTCGTTGGCTAACAAAAATTTGAAAACCCTATCATTGGACTCAGAACTATATCGATTTCTTGGAATCAAATTCAATTGTTACTCTTATCTACGTTCTTACATCGATAATCGGTTGATGGTATCGTGCTTGCCGGTCCATAATTTGCACTATCCAAATCACTCCAACCTGTTCAACGAAATGCCTATTCCACTGGATTTTGTAGATAAATGTTGAACCAAAAAGAGTAAGAAAGAAAAGCAACAAAAAGGATTACAGTGATGGGAACCAGGTAAATGATTAAATGGCCAAAGCAAATCCCAGTATCTCTTGTTGAGCAATTAATTCGAGCTGAAAAGGACTTAGAGAAGGCTATTTGTATATTTTATGCCGCCACTGCAGAGTACACTAACGGCTTCTGACACGATCACATCACATTTGGTCTAATGATCATCAGATTACTCTCAGTGAATATGTTTGTTTTGGCAAATGATATGGTTGATAGAATGAAGCACGAAAAGTGTAAGACCACTGAAGATATCTTCTTATCTATATACATGTCTTATGCCCTGGTTCACAAGCCTCATGATCAGTGGTGGAGCCAGCTTATTGAAAAAGAGGGGTCCAGATTCGAAAATATATAGGTGAAGGGGTGAAGATTGACGGGGGTTGGCCCCCGAATTTTTTTTTTGAAGGAAACTACAAAAATGAGAAAAAACAAAAACTCACTAATTGAGTCATTTACCTTCTCTGCGGATAGTACATCAGTGTAAATATTACTAATAAGTTGAGAATTAATCTAAATTAAGTGGAAGAAATAAGATTAACTTTTTTCGCAAATTTATTAGTAATAAAATAGAAATTACCATTCTTCAATCCTTCCAATTTTAAAATTAAAAAAAAAAAAAAAAAATCTCAGAAAAATGGGGGGTCCAGGACTCCCCTGCCTCCGCCCCTGCTAATGATGCAACGTGAACCGATAGCAAAATCTTAAGTAACCATGTTTTTCATTCGTGTCGATGAAAGTCAAATAAAAATGTCATTCAAATTCTACCGTTATATGAGGAAAATAAGAATTCCTACTAGTGTCTTCTCTCTTAACGTGTTGATCAAAGCACTTTGCAAGAGCAATGGAACGATGAACGATGTTTTCCGCATATTTCATGAGATGCAAACACGTGGGAACATTCCGGATTCCTATACTCATGAAACTCTAATTAATGGATTGTGCAAAGCAGGGAGAATTAGGGAAGCAATAGAACTTTTGATAGAGATGGAGGCAATTGACTGTTCACCCACTATTGTTACATATTTCTTTGTTGATACACGACCTTTGCCAGTCGAATTATTTGGAAGAAGCATTCGACTTGATAAAAAAGATGAAGAGCAAATGTATTGAGCCCAATGTATATACTTATAGTTCCCTGTCACGAGCTGAATTTCACCTCACAACCATAAGCTTTCGCAGATCGATCAATGAAGTTTCTCAGCTAGTCCTACTGAATTAGTAACCAAATAAAAGAAAATAGAATGGAGATAGGATAAATGATGTAAAACGAACAGGAGATTGGAGGGAAAAGCTGTTGATTCAATCAACAATTTCACTGAGGACTCCCCCTGGCATCTGAGCTGTAATATATCCCTTCATACAGTTAAAAGTCGCATTTCCCCAAGTGAAAGTGATAAAGCATAAAACAAACCTATTACAATTTAGGCAAAACGGTGTCATTTTGAATTAAAGCCAAACGGTGTCGTTGTAATTCCAAATTCTGTTAATTGTTGTTGGACTTCTTCTTCTTCCTTTCAGTTCTGCTTCTTATTCTTCAATTACTCTTCAACTGACAAGAAAGTTCGCCCAAAAGGATTCACAAGTGAGTTGGTGAGCATAGGTGGGAGCCATGACATCTATTCCCATTAAATTAACATTGTCATCAAAGTTCATGGTCAAAGTTCATGGTTTGGATGTCTTCTTTGTATTAAGTTAGCAACTGCCTCATTCTCTTAACCACCCTTGGATTAAGTAAGTAGTGCAAGA
The DNA here is from genome assembly GCA_019395295.1 of Osmanthus fragrans. Classification (NCBI taxonomy): domain Eukaryota; kingdom Viridiplantae; phylum Streptophyta; class Magnoliopsida; order Lamiales; family Oleaceae; genus Osmanthus; species Osmanthus fragrans. The sequence continues at coordinate 7,771,038 of CM033362.1, forward strand.
TGTGTAAGTTGGAATCGGGAAGTAGCTTAAATATATCACCATGTTGAATCAATAAGGCATTAATTTCTCTTTCTCTCCACCCCCCCCCCCCCCCCCCCCTTTCTTCTGGAATGAATGAATAACATCAATTTTTCCTGTAAGCATTTCTGCCCTAATGTGCACTTTATCCTCCATCTTCATAATCTTTATCACTTTCACCTTCATTATATTCATTTGACTCATCATCATCATCAACGTGCTCAATGATGTCACTCCCGGATTCATTATCGGTCTTTCCAACAAACTCCTCATGCAATTCACCATTTTCCTCTGTGCCATTTACAAGGATTTGTCCATTCACAGATAAAGTACCATATGAAGTCTTCCTAGGAGGCTTTTCTGTATTTGAATGCTTATCATTGGGAGAATTCTTAGATGAAACTCCAAGCTCGTGTTCTTCAAGTTCAATTAGCGCAGCGTTAACTTCTTTGATTAATATATACCTCTGGAAATGAACTAAGAACCGATCAAATTTCCTCTTCAACAAACCTCTATCAGAATAATGCCCACGAGTCTCAAAAAGTGTGATAACCATTCTGATGCAAAAACAGTCTTCTAGTGGAATCAATATATCTTGCTTTGCAATCGAATGGCTAAAAACGAGAATCAAATAGAGTGTATAAAAAATAACAGATGAATTGACAAGCTCATAGTTGTATAATTTTCCCCAATGAACACATGTGGGAAATGCGCTGTTGCTATATACCATCGTCAATCAGCTCTAATCCTAGCCTAATTTCTTCCAAAACCTCATCAACAACAGCAACTGCAAATTCATCATGATAGCGACTCTGACCAGTAGTGAGGGATGCAATCAAATGAATCTGACCATATTTTCCCTTATGAACCTTCAAGAAATACTTCAAAATGTATGATTCACATTTAATCCAATGTAGTTTACGTATCTATCTCGGCACATGATCAATCGTAGACTTATGAAGATCCGAAAAAAGAAGTTTCCTAGAGTATTGATGCAACGAAGGACAAACTTTGGAGACAACTTCCTTAGCAACAGCCTAAGCAGTTCTCCAGTTATCACCAGTAACCATAATAGGACTCACGCTAATTTTCATGAGCCCTCTACTTCAACAGCAACTTCTCTCTTCAATGAATATGCTACCCCCAAGAACACAAATTAGATCATTATCATATGCCACAAGTATTCTTTTTCTGGCACTTTCTTCCAACTCTACAACAAATTTCTCCATAAAGCTTGGTATAGGACCTTAATTTTCAGTCAACAACTTTTGTTTACCAACCAAAATATGTTTTCTATCTATAAAGTCGTAGTTAGGCAATTTGTTGTCAAACGACCTCCCCGAGCAATGATGTAACTCGGTTATTATTTCAGTCGGCTTCGATCATATGACTGAACGTTAAATCAATACCACGTATGAAATGCCCCGACCCCAGAGATTTAACGGGCCATTGGAAGCAGCCTAATTAATTAGTGTTGCTCATGGCCCGAACTTCTTTCAGTTGGATGGTTATTTAATTGAAGGCCCACCTATTTGTTTGTTAGCCTACCTTAATTGTTAATTGGGTCCATGGCCCAATTAATTATTAACTTATACCTAACTTACCATTTTTGGACTTGGGCTATATAATTGGACTCTCCTCCATTCTCTTGATTCACGCCATTCCCGTGCCTCTCTCTCTCTCTCTATCTCTCACGCCAACTCTCTGTGACTTTCTTTACGTGATTTCTTCTTGGTTTTGCTCCTGCTTTGTGCTACAAATACTACCCTCTTCTCTTCGTGATCATTCCTGTGTGGTTTATTGTGAGTAGGTACTATTGAAAGGCTACCAATTGAAGAAAGTATCGAAGGGGTTGATTTTGGTGATTCTACGTGGTGTTGATCTTTGTGAGCGAACTAAACCCGGTAATGCCTTGGTTATTGTCCATCTATACTCTACAAATGGTATCAGAGCTTGGTTGGTTGAGAAATTTGTGATTTTTTTGGGTGAAAAACGGGCTGGAGAATGCTGAAATCGGACCTGGAAATTGAAGCAGAAATCTGTCCAGTTTTGAAAAAATCTGGCCGGGCCTGTTTTTGTGTTTTCCGGCCAAACCAGTGATCGGATGGAGAAACGGAGACCACCGTTGGACTGTGCAGGTGAAGGCGATCCAAGATTGGAACCAAAAAAAATTCGGCGACGACGGCGAGTCAACTCCGGCGAGAGCGTGGGCTGCGCATCGGCAGGAATCCGGCGATGACTCCAAAAGACAGATTTTCCTCGACGACGAGACGGACCCTCCGGTGTTGTTGGATTTCAGTTTTGGGCAATACGGTGAAAGTTGGATGATTTTGCCCTTTGACATCCGGGTGTCATTTCGTGTTGCCGCGGTTGCTAGAGACTTTAGGACGAATGACAACGGTCCTAAAGTGGTGAATTCACAACTCTCGATATTTACGGACCTTCAGACGTGGTTCGCTCGGTATCGTATTATTTCTTTGTTATTATTGCAGTTAAAATTATTGTGTAGCGTAATTTATTTTTCGCATTAGAAGTCATCGTGTGGGTGACGTTAGAATTGAGGTTACCGTGAAGGGGTAACCATTGCCTGTTGCTAGACCTAGGAATTATTTGTTAATTTCGTGCCATAAATTCTTTATGAATTTGTTACCATCGTGTGGGTGACGTTAGGATTGAGGTTACTGTGAAGGGGTAACCATTGCCTGTTGCTAGACCTAGGAATTATTTGTTAATTTCGTGCCATAAATTCTTTATAAATTTGTTACCATTATTTTTCTATACTGTTAGAATTACATGTAGCCTTAGAAAAGTTTGTTTGACTATTCTATGTGAATTATGTCCTTACTTTACTTGTGGTTATTATTTGGTATTGATGACATGTGTAGGTCAAGGCAAGTGCTAAATATAATACGTATTTTTAACTGTGGTGAATTTGGACATGGTGAAATAGATTGTCCTAAAAATGATAATAACAGGAGAGATGAGAGGTGAGGTGAGGCGAATGTTGCTTTTGGGTCGAGTGATGACCTGTGTGAGGTTTATTGAGAGTAAATCTGGTTACTGCATGTGCATCTGTGTGTAACCCATTTTCTGCATGATGTGTGATCACTTAATTTTGTTTCATTGATATATTACACTTTCAATGTGTTAGATGTGTGTAATTGCATGAATTAATGTGACTCGAATACTTGGTGTATGTGTTTGCATGCACAGTAGGTTTGTGATGCATTAGCAGTAAGTATGTGTGTGTGTGTATTGGATGTCTATTGGTAAGGTGGAGTATAGATGCCTAGGGGTACATTGTGGTTTGTACCGGAGGATGTGGAGTGTGACATTTAGATCACGAGAGGAGATGTGATTAAATGTCTAGAATCTTTTATCAGAAAGAGACCCTGATCAAGTGGAGTGTGAGAGAGGACACTTCTATCACTTCTGTTAGGTGGAGTCCCATTATCCACGTAATTTGGGAGAAGTGATGTGGTGATAAAGGATTATCCCAAAGAACTTAGGATCTATTGTAACTTACCAGTTAGACATAAGTTGAGTGATTAGTTTAGTGAGCATAGTGGAGCGATGAGTAGAGATATGTGTTCTCGAGGTGGGAGTAACACAGAATGGGATAGGATAAGTGTTGTGAGATCTTTTTCGTGTGGTCATTTATGTATTTGTTGCATATATGTTGACCGTGTATTGATTAACTTGGTGTTAATTTGTTGTTCTGTGTGAACGTGTTTGAAAAAGATTTATGTGTTATCCTATAGTATATCGGCATCGCATGTTTATTTGCTCTTGACTGTTTACTGTAATTATCTGCTTCTACTTGGGTGTTCTTGACCTTAGCCCTGGTGAGTATACGGAGCAGGTATGGTATGTGTTTCAGGACGGAAACACGAGGTAAGGTCTGTGAAACCAATTTTATTGGTTACCTTGATTATGCAAGTATAAATTGTGTGTTTTGTTTGCTTGAGGGATTATCGGGAATCAAGGTGGAGATTGTTGATTTTTTGATACCCAATAATTTGGGCGATGATGAAAAATCGATGTCGGATATAATATCGACACCAAAAGTTACGGCTCGACTCGGAAACAATTAATACACCTTGGAGGGCTTAAGTTTGGTTGGGTTGGATGCAGGGGCGGAGCCGGAGATTTAGTCCAGTGCGGGCACAATTTTAGGCATCGACTTCAGTGATTTTTCAATATTCTCCGAGTTCCAAAGATTCCAAACTACGATATTATACAATTTGAGCAAGGATATTCATATGAATGGCATCCCATGGTGGGAAGTGGCATTGTTATATATGGTATATAAATTTCATGTAAACATATTGTAGTAAGAATTTGAACATAATCAAATGAAAAAGTAAGAGTTTATGGAATTTACTGGTTCAGATATTTATACTGCTAAATCCAGAAGCTAAAGTCCATCCCCAAAATTCAGCATCTCGTGATTATGAGCATTCTACAAAAAATCAATGCACAATTTAAAAGTAAATGTTATACTTTACTTAAGAAAAAAATACGGCTGCAGAACTAGGATAAGTTTGCATCATAACAACATAAACCCTCATATTACAGCCAATGAACATGCAAGAAAAGCAATCATATCGCATAGTTTGCTGCACATTTCAAGAGTCCAACTACAATTGAGTCAATGAACAAAAAAAGTGAGAATGATTGTTAAAAAAAACAAATAATGCATGGTCTTTTGCTAAGTATGGACTCACCTACCAACTGAACTCAGACTTATGAAAATAGGTTTCTCAGGTGAACTATCCAAAAAATGTTGTAACTTGCTGAGAGCCAAACACAACTTGGCTTGGACATTCAACTTCTCTGAAGACATTAAATATGAAGTGTCTGCACATCTGAAGCAAGAGAACTGCCATTCAGCAGGAAGAAACCAAAAGCCACAAACCCGAACTCTTGATGGCCAGTAATCTAACCAGTCCAAACAATGGTCCAGTTCTTCCCTTTTCTTCTTCTCTTCTTGGTCCTGTGGAGGCACATTGAATTTTTTTGTGTCAAGCTCAGAATTCAGTGCAGGCCAAGGCCTGCACTGGTCCTATACTAGCTCCGCCCCTGGTTGGATGGTGATATCATTAACCCATTTATTGTTGGTTAGTTGGATTTTGTGTTAGCCCATTACCTTGGCCTATTGTGAATGAGTCTTAGCCCAAACCTAAACCTAATGACATATATATATAGCCTGTGTTTAGGTTAAGTGGTGTGGGTGATTTGTGTGGAAGAGAGAGGGAAAGGAGGCTGCCCCTTTGTGGGAGAATTCCGGTAGCCATAGGGAGGAGAAAATTGGCCAGCCTTAGTGGAGAAAACCTGCAGCTTGAAGAGAGAAAACGGCACCTTTGTGGTGCCCGAACCGGTAGGTTAATTTGTGAAATTTTGTGTCACTTCCTTCCTTAACCTTTGTGGTAATTTCCCTTGCCTATGTGGCCTGCAAATGACCACCACCTTTAAGTCCTTTGTGGAGTAGAAGAAGGGTAATGGAGTGGGTAAAATGGAGGCAACCAAGGTGTAGAGAATTGTTGGGTCGAGCTAGTTGATGTGGTGTTCGTTTGGTTGATTTCTGAACCCGAATCAAAGGTTTCTCGAGGATTAATTCCTACAAATGGTATCAGAGCCAAGCCCAATTTCGGTGTTGGGCCTCCGATATCGATTTCCACAGTCGTATGACAAAGTCCATACTGTGCGTGAGGGGGTGTGTTAAATCCCACATCGCCTGTGGTAAGAACCTGGAACCAATTAATATAGTGTGGGAAAACCTCCCTTGACAAGCCGATTTTGTTGAGTGGAGTTAGGCTCAATATCTCTAAGAGTCATGACTCTCAACTTGCTGAACATCAACATCTTGTAGTTCACCCTCGCTCTTAATTTTGGCCTCTCCTTGCCCTTCGCCTTTGTCTTCACTTTCATCTGCAGGTCCTAGTCCTCCATTCCCTTTATCCTCTTGTTGTTCTACCTTTGAAGCTGATTTAGCCTCAATAATTTCAGTATTCTCATCAATCTCTTACACAACTCTTCAGAGAAGATTCTCTAGTCTGCTTTAGATTGGCTTGCGATACATACATAAAACCATACATCAGCCTTCCCTTTCAAATACATCTTTGCAATTCCCGCAGTACTCTCTTTGTAAGTTTCTTTGTCCGCTTTGAAAAAGAAAATAATAGCCCGAAGCTACCTTGGAACTAATTTTTTTGAACTCAAGTGAAGGGATCAATGGGTAATGGGGCTGAGCGGTAAGGCATTCTACTTTCTCTTTAGTGGGAATGAAAGAACATAATCGAAATTGAGGCTTTCAACAAGTTCATCAGGAATTTGATGGAGTTGAAAATAATCCATAGCTTCCCTCAGCCATTCTCTAGGTCCTTCTTCCCAAATGGTGGGAAATCGATTTTAGGGAATCTACTATTTCTCTTCAATTCCCTTCTAATACGAACATCGTCATCATTACTACTAGCCCTTTGCATAGTTATCACAATCCCAAATCTCAAATTAATATTAGGCCCCTATATTCCTTTATTATTTTGTTCCGTTTTAAAATTTCAAGACATTTGGGCCATCCTAGCCACCAAATTTTCATATTTCCGATTCATATACAATAAAACATGGAGATTTTGATTTGTGGACTCCAATTTATTGGTAACAACTTTAAAGGATGTACCCATATCTACTATCTCCAAATCCAGCTTCTTCAAATGCTCATCTACAACTTTGGCTCGTGTATCCATAGCTTGTGAATGCCCAGTCTTAAGCACCTGCTCTGATGCCAATTTGTCACAAGCTAAATTTTACCTCGCAACCTTAAGCTTCCACAGATCGATCAACGAAGTTTCTCGGCTGATCCAGCTGAAATAGTAACCAAATAAAAGAAAAATAGAATGGAGGTAGGATAAATGATGTAAAACGAACAAGAGGGAATGGAGAAAAGTTGTTGATTCAATCAACAATTTCACTGAAAATCTGGTAAAACGATACAGACTTCCCATTTGGACTGTAATATATCCCTTCATACAGTTAAAAGTCGCATTTACCCAACTGAAAGTCATAAAGCGTAAAACAAACGTATTACAATTTATTTAGCCAAAAATGTGTCATTTTTATTTAAAGTCAAACAATGTCGTTGTAATTCCAAATTCTGTTAATCACTATTGGATTTCTTTTTCTTCTTCCTTTCAGTTATGCTTCTTCTTATTCCTCAATTACTCTTCACCTAACATTCCCTAATGAATGGTCTTTGTAAAAATGGGGTTCTTTTAAAAATGACCCCTTTTTTTGTAAAAATAGTCAAATGTCTATATTACCCTTAATGAAATGAATTTTTGTATTTTGCAGGATATATCCCTATCTTAGAACGATTTTTTAATTTTGTCCTGTATTACTTTTATCTCAAATTCTAGCATATAAATCTATCATTTGATATAATATATTGACATAATTTTCTATATATCTATCAAAAAAAATTTCAAGTATATAATATTTCTCAGATGATGATTGATCTATTCTTTCCATTTGATAGATAATATTATTTATTTATTTTAATAAGTTATCTAATCCTTCAATTGTATATCCTGGCATGTTATATAAATTTTAACATGATAAACAATGCTAATAAAATAAATATTAAATACAAACATTTAGATAATTTAAACATGCAAATATTCAGATGAGTAATCCCGACTATTCTTTAAGATTTTAGAAGGTGTCTTTCTAAATTTAACAAAAATAATAGTTTTACCTTAGTTTTGATTTCTGGTCTTTATTCTTAGAATCGAGTAACTTTCAGGCTCCGGATCTACAAACAGCTCCTTCCAATGGCCTCTTGCCTTCACGGGATAATTGTTATTCCAACTTCTTGCCTTCACTGTGTCAATTCTCTGAATTCAGACTATGAATCTTAACTAAAGAAAACTCTCTTTTTGTTAAAGTAAGAAAGAATTTCTTCTTTAATCTTTTAAGAATTTATGAGATGAAGTGTTTAGAAACTCATGTTATCTATGAAACGATTGAAATATGGAATAAATTGAAATTTTATTGATATCTGAAAACTGAAATATGATTACAATGGAAGACAGAAAATTGTTTGGCTAACTCACAGCTAGAGTGCTCAACCAACTCTACCTTTTTCATTAGACCAAAGGCCTCTATTTATACACAAATCTGAAGATAAATTACATCATTGCTTACATCATACTATCAATATTTTATTGCCTCGTGCTTTTCATCAAGAGTCTCATGGCCCCTCCATCCTTTGCTGTCTTGTTACATCTTCTTTGATAAAGGACACAATCCTTCTATAATTGTCCTTCAAGTCTTGTCCTTACATACAGCTGGTAAGGTTCTCCTGTAGCAGTTTCGACACCTTTTCTCCATGTGTTTATCATTTTCATCTTTTTTATCTTTAATTCTGTTGGTAAGTGGGGCATTCTCTTGCTCTGTATGTCTCTTGTATGGTTGTGATAGGTCCATTGATTCGATGAGTGTCAAATTTTTCAATGTATTCTTTCAAAATTGTTGATTTCTCTCCTCCATTATTGGTGAGAAGAGTCCAACCTTCATATTGACACAAACATTTGAATTTTTTGTCATACAAGCTTTTTGCCATATTATATAAGACTTTCATCCCTAAAACTCTTCGAGATTTTATCCATGATCTAGTGATTTTTGGTAATGGCTTTTTATTATGACCGACCTCAATTTGAAAGTCTCGACCAACATATCCGATTGTTATAATATGTTCAGCAGGATAAAATATCATTCCATCAATTTCAGAACTGATTGAATAAAATTTTATGCATATGGACTTTTCTTTGGCAAACTTGGATACTTCAGATTTAAAATTTTCATCAAATCTTTCAATTTCTTTTAGATCTTTTCCGGGGTAGATAAGATCTAAAAATCCATAGTCTGCTGCCATCTTGACTATGAAAGGGTTTGCATTTTTGGTAATTAGTAACCTTGGATAAACATGATCTCCTGAAAGTATGAAATATGAGTCATTTTCTTGCAATTCATAAACAATTTTGGCAAAAGATCTATATTCGTCTTCTTTTGCTGATAAAGGGGTATCATCATCTTCATCAGTTCTGATTCAATAACCTTTGTATGTTCATCATTGGATTTTATGGTCAACTTTCTAGGACTTTGTGTATCTCTTTTGATAGTGTTGGGTCCACTATTGCTTTCGCATTGGGGATCATTCTTTGGTACCTGTTGGTATCCATGTTTGGTATCATAGGATTGTGCCAAGACATCAACCTTTGTATTTTTATTTGTATCAGTAGACATTAATTGTGTTTCAAAAGCATCAATTTTGTCTTTCATCTCGTTTGTAATTTTGGCATGGGATTCACTGATCTCAAGTAATAATTTAATATTATGACTTAAGAGCTCAGCTAATGTCTCCATCCCAATTTTTATATCGTCTGCTTCTTCTTTGGCATAGGCTACCGCAGATTTTATCTCTGATATCATCTGTTTGATATTATCCATCTCCAAATTCAATATTCCTGCTTAAAAAATCAGCAAAATAATTATTTTTACCCTTAATGTGAATAATATCGAAATTATAGAATGACAAATATGCTTGCCATCTATGTAACCTTTTATACTGGGGTTCCATTAGTAATTTATTTCTAACAAGTCCTTCAACTTGAGAATTGTCAGTTTCAACAATAAATTTTTTAGATAATAAAAATAATAAAAAAAAATTTATTTCTCTAATAATTGCTAACAATTCATTTTCATGAGTAGTATAATTTATTTCTGTTTGATTAAAAGTTCCACTTGAATATCGACATATTTAATTTAAATCTATTTTTAATATTGCAGCCCAATATTTATCTGAGGTATCAGTATTAACTATTAAATTATCTTTTTCATTTGGTAATCTTAATTTTGGTAAATTTTTACATTCTTCTTTAAGTAATCTAACAATTTCTGTATGTTCTTCATTCCATCCTTTAATATTAGTTTTTTTAAATAAAATTTATATTTTATGTCTATTTTTTGATAGATTTTCAATAAATCCTTCTACATAATTTAAACATCCTAAGTATTTTTGTATTTGTTCTTTGGATTCTAATTTATCATGAAAGCTTTCTATTTTTTAGATATATGAAATTGTAATTTTATTCCATTCTTATTTATAATTAATCCAAGAAATTTTATCTCAAGTTTTTCTATATTAGTTTTCTTTTCAAATAAGACTATTCCTTCTTTTTGACATTTTTTTAAGAATTTTATAATATGATTTTTATGATCATTTTTATTTTCTAAACATATTAGTATATCATCAACATATACTAATAAGAAATCATTATATTTTCTAAAAATATTATCTTTTTTTTTTTGAAATATTTGAGGTGCATTTTTTAATTCAAATGACATAACTATCTATTCATATTTACCATGATGCGTGCTAAATGCCGTATATGGTATTGATTCTTCTTCTATTTTGATTTGCTAAAATCCTGACTTACAATCAAATTTTGAATAATACTCTTTTCCTTTTGCAATGTTTATTAATACATCTTTATTTGGTAGAAAATATCAATCAAATTTTGTGTATTTATTTAATTCTTTATAATTTATTATCATTCTTGATTTTTCTCGTACCTGTTCAGAGTGTTTCATTACCATAAAGGCTGGACTACTATGTTATCCATTACTAGCTCTAATTAATTTCATGTTTTTTAATTTTTCAATTTATTTTCTAAATTCTTGAGTATCTTGTATAGTGTATATCATTGGTTTTACTCTTATTATTACATTTTCAGTTAATTCTATTTATGCTCTTGGATGTTCAGGTTTCCAATAATCTAATGGGTTTTCATTATAGACATTTCCTATCTTTTTTATTATTTCTTCTATTAATTCTGATTTTTCTGTTGTTTGTATTTTTTGTATTTTAAAAGTTATTTTTATTGGTATTTTTATTGTATTTTCACCACGCTGGACTGGCTGAACTCTGTATGGTTTAAATTCTCTTGAAATTTTTAGTAGATGTCAACATTGTGTTTTTAACATAATCATATAGTTATTTTATTGGTAATATTGGAATTGTTGAACAAAGTCATTTTTTAATAATATATCGCATTCTAATATATCATATGCATACACCTTGTTTATAGTTATTTGTTTACTTCCTAGTAAAATTTCTATCTTTTCTTTATTTTTAGTAATATGTGTCGATATTTCCGTGATACCTGTTATTTTATAGTATTATCATTGTTCCAATTTTTTTAATAAAAATGTCTTAATAATAGTTATATAACTTCTTGTATCTATTAAGACACATGTTGTTATATTAGTTTCTACAATAGTAATTTGTACATATACTCCTAATGAAAATGTTATTACATTATTCATTCTTTTGGACAAAACAATGTCTTATTATTATGTGTTATATAGATTCCTTCTTTATTAATATTATAATGATTTAAGACTTGTAAAAAACTCATTCCTAATAATCTATGGTAATGTTCTCCCATACTATTATCTACATAACATGGTATTATCATTTCTTCTCCATATAAAACTATTGGTATCTTTACTTCTAATTCACTAGTATGTGTAATTCACTAGTATGTATTTTTTCATCAAAATTGATATATTTATAAGGTTCTACCCTTCTTTTTGTTAATCATTTATCTCTATTTCTTGATATATGACAGTTTGCTGCTCCTGTATCAATTATGATATTATTTCCTTTTATATATTCTATTCCATTAAAATATTTTCCATATATTTGCATACTTTCTATATTTTTTTTACCATTATTTCTTAACGTATGCTTGATTTTCTTGGTATTATAGATATACTATTATTTCTTTTTAATCTTCCATCTTTAAATTCTATTAAAGAATTATTTTCTATTTTTTCTGTTACATCTGATTTTGTTTTAGATATTTCTAATTCATATATTGTTGGTAGTAGGTTTAGTTGTTTGTTTGGTTCTACAATATTTAATATGTCTTTACATTCTTTGTGAATTTCTAAATAGGGTTTTTTAGAGTAAATGTTTTCATAGTTTGAATTAGTAAATGTATATAATGCTCTGTATTCTATAGTCATGATATGATTTCCTTCTTCCATAATATTATTTCTATATATTTTAAAATGTAATCCTGATACTTCATTAAAATCTTTATCTTTTACACAATATTTTGGATAACATGTAAATATTAATTTTTTGTATGCTAAATTTCCTTCTATAATTCATAAATGACTATCATTAGTATTTAGTATTCTTCCATCATGTAAGTTTACTATTATTGGTGAATCTATTCCTTCTCTAAATAGGGATTTAAACATTAATTGTATTCCTGCTAGGTAAACATATTGTATCTTTTCCTTTTGTTTTTCTTTTACTTTTGCCATTAATTGGTCAACTGTGGATTTTGTTAGTAATGCTAATTTATGATTTTCTGAAACTGTTCTTATATCTATTGATTTTTCTATCTTATGATATTCACTTATAGATATTCTTTCCCTTCTAAATATTTTATCGAATATTTTTCATTTTCCTAATTTAAATCTAATGATAATTTTTCTATTTTTCTAAATGTATTATTATCGAATGTTACTTTTAATCCATATCCTTCACAATTTTCTATTTCTTGTTTTTCTTCTATAGTTTCAATTTCTTCTATTTCGTGATTCATTCTGATTCTGATATGTAAACTTCTTCTCCTTCATATTTATTAATATCTATTATTTCTTCTAAATCACTTTCTATTTCTTCATATTCTTGTTGTAAAATTTTAACTTTCTTTTTAGTATAATCAGGGCTTATATGTCCTATTTCTCCACAATTCCAGCATTTGCATTGTTTTTTATCCTTTTTAAACTCTTTTTTCTTTGGTTGATATTTTCTTTTATAATATCTTCTATTTGATTTTTGATATTTCTTTTTGATCTGTCTATATTTTTGATATTTTTTTTTGTTTGAACTTTCTTTTATATTTTCTTTCTGGTGCACATCCCCAATTAATAGGTCTATCTATCTTTTCGCAACATATTCTTGTTAATTTTTTAGACTTTTTCATTAGTTGTTTATTTTTACATATTTCTGCTAATTTTTCAAATAGGAATTTTATTCTACTTTCTAATATATCTGGTACAGGATTATCTTTTATATATCTTTCATATTCTATCTTAAAATATATATTTCATGTTCCTAGTAATTTAGCAAAATACATTTCTAAATATGGTCCTTGATTTTCGTTACTATAAAATTGGGTATAATAGAAATTTCTAAATTGACACGTATATTCTTTTATTTTACACATATCACATATCATAATGTTTATTAATCCTAATCTTGCTTTTAATTTTTCTCTTCTAACTTCTTCTTCTGAATTTCTTATCCAATTTTCTCCTAAGAATTCATCGGATATATACTCTTCTAACTTTTTTTATCCCCTCTTGTGAGGTTTTTTGTATTTCTATTTGTATATTTCTTCTCATTAATAATTTAGTATTTTCCGTTACTCTTTCCCACCAATTTCTTACACCTCCTTCAAATGATGCTATTAAATAGTCAATTTTTCTATTCGTAGATTCCCATGTATCATCTTGGTTATATAAAAAGAATAATATCATTGCATCTGCCCATTGTAATAAGGCTTTCTTAGTATCTATTTTACAATTTAAATCTAGTTTTGCTCCTCCATGATTTATTGGTTTATTGTAGTCTGAGTTTGGAGTAAATTGATCTTTATATTTTTTCATTCTATGTTGTGATATAATTCTATCATAGTACTGTCTATAAGGTCTATGTGGCATTGGTACATATCCTCCTTCTAATTCAGGAAATTCTAATTTTGAATTGTTGCTTGTGCTTCGAGGTGCTGGTGTTGGTCCTCCACCAGTATTCATTAATATTTCATAACTTTCTAATTTTTCTATACTTAATTAGTCAAAGTTTTCTATTAAATTATTTATTTTTTCATTCATCATCTTTTTTATTTTTTCCTCTTTTTTTGTATATTTTTCAAGTTCTTTTCTTATTCTAGAATTATTGGTAATATTTCTTTTCTAAATCTATCATCCATACTTCCAGGTTCATAATATTCTTCTGTTTCTACATGTTTCTTTCTTATTCTTGTCATTTATCCTTTTATTCTATCTTTGTCTACTTTTTTATCTGTTGATTTCATATTTTATTTCATTTCTCTAATTTCTATTTTTAACATTCCTACTTCATCTCTTAATTCCTTAGTTTCTTTTATTAATTCTTTTATTATGTTCTTTAGTTCATCAAATGATTCTAAAAAAGCCATTATATTTTTTCACTTTTTACTTCTAACAAATATGATAACCTACACTTTTTATCTTTATGTTCATTGATGATTTTATTAAAACTTTCTATTGCTATCTCATTATTAAGTAATTCATCTTTTACAGTTTCAAAATATTTTGCTTTTAATTCTAGTTTTTTTATTTTTAGTTTCCCTAACATTTTTTTTTTGTTTCTTTATATTTTCTGGTGTTCCTAGTATATTTGAGGTTTTTTCTTGTATTTTGTTTAGATTTTTAACAATATTATTAAGTTTTCTAATTATCTATCTTCTTAATTTTAATTCCCATAATTACTTATATTATTTTCTATTATAGCAGTTATTTCTTCTTGGTCTATTATTTCTAAAATAGTTTTCCATATCATTAAATCTTTTATTGTACTTATTTTTACTTTTTCTATTATATTTATTTTAATATCTAAAGGTATATCTTTTAATTTTATAAGTATGATTTTTAAGGCTTCTTTCTTTATTATAGGTTTTCCTATTATTATCTCAAATCTATCTTTTTTAATTTTATATTCATTTCCTAAATCTTCTATTATCATGTTATGATCTATTGCTCTGATACCAATTAAAATTTGGGGGGCGAGGGGAGTATTATAACCGTCTTTAAAATCTTAAAATCTCAATGTTTAATATTTTCATAAGTATCTAATAAATCACAATAAAATTTATAGAATTCACTATCTTTTGTTAAGATTTTTCATTCAATGATTATATTTAATTTTTCAATTCTTTTTTCTATATTGACAATTTCTTTATGTATATTATTTTCAATTCTAATTGCTTGACTATCTATATAATTATTTTTATATTTTAATTTTGGATCTAAATAATTTATAAAGAAACTTTTTAAATCTTCTTTTAAATAATTTAATTCGTTTTTTGTTTCAGTTTTTAGATCGATAAAATCTTGGATGATATTATGAGTTAAATTTGTCAAAAGTTCTTGATTCATAAATTTTTTAAAATAGTTCTTAGGCCTTGATTGTATTTCTTTTATATTATAGTGACTAGATTGTAATTTAATATTTTGGGGTATTTTAGGAAGTTTCTATTGTTTAAAATAGTCAAAGGTTAGTTTGGAAATATGATTCTTTATTTGTGTTATTTTCATGTATTTCCTCTTGCAAAAATAGGCATTCTTCACAAGACGAGGAGCTATTGGAGAGGATGATCCGCAAACGCGGAGTCCCAAACACAATAATTTATAGTTCCTTAATTCATGGACTCTGTACAGATGACAACCTTAACGATGCTGTTGAGGTTCTTGATAGAATGAAGGTGCAGGGATTGAAACCTGATGCAATGTTGTGCTCGAAAATTAAATTTATCCCAGATTAGGAACTTTATTAAATTTCCAATATTAAGTAATTCACATGTTTTGTGGTACTCATAAAAGAATTGATGGAGATAATCCAATAGTAAACCCTAAATAGTCCTCATCTTTCTTCTTCCCATTGAAAGGTTTTCTCCAAATTCTCTTCTGCGGTTTGCTCTCAAAATTACCTGAGCTTTCAGTTGAGAAAGGTTTTCCATCCCTGAAGCTGGCACAACCTTTTCATCTAGAAACAGAAATTGATCTACCATTGACCTTTTCTTTCACTATGTTATTATTTCCATCAGGTGCTTGATGGCATTGCTAACAAAGGTTTCTGAAAAGTCTTGATAGCCTTCTGTTTTTTATCCTGCGCATACTAACTGGTTGGGGTATATATTCACCCTTCTAAGCTTATTCTCTTCCCCAGCCTCCTCTTACAACTTCAATTATCATAAGTCTAGCGTTTATTTAATCATATTGCTTGATACTTTTATTTTTGAAGTGGTTCTGGTATTCTTGTTAAAATACTTTTCCATTGAAGTTAAATTTCTTAATAACTTCATTGTTTTGTACCTTATGTGTTGTAGAACAAATGGTCGAGTGAATTGAAGAATAATTGAACCGAAAAGGGAAAGACAGTAAATTTTAGATTTGGCATTCAAGCTTCGATTTGCGCCCATAATACCTGTTGGGACCGGATTGTAAAAACACACGGAGAAATGATTGTTTATATGTAGTAATCAAAAGGTTAAAGTTTAACCCGCAAGAGCATGATTAAACCAATTAATATTGAATATAAAAGGTGATAAAGTGCAGTAAAATATACTACACAAACCATAAATAGAATGAAGAAAAGCAATCTGAGGCAAGTGATGGTACTTTTCCTTAAAATAATATTGTCTCACTCCCAAGAAATAACGGATTCGACTTGTGATAGTAGCACTACAAACCACAAGTTCCAGCGAGCTTTTGACGGATTTCCCTCTCTACAAAGGAAGAGCTTTTGGAATGATTTTGGGAGAGTTTTGGCAAGAGAAATATGTTATGCTTGATGCACAAATGATATGAGATGCATTAGGGACGTCCAAAGGGTTCCATATATAGAGGATGAAGAGTTGTGGGCGAAGTGTTGCGAGCCAAAACACAACTGATGCGGGAATCCATTTTCACTCGCTTTTCGCCCGCCATCTTGCTTGAGCGACACTTTTAGAGAGTTGGTCGCTTGCTCTTTGTTCGACGTCGCTCGAATGAAACACTTGTCGCTCAAGCAACAGTGTTATCTAACTTACTCTACATTCCTTCCAACTTTGGATCGCAATTTCTCATTTATCCAAAATTGGTTTTGACATGCCAAATATACACGGAAATCAAAAACGCCCCTGAGCCCCCACGAGGGGCGCTGCCCCCTCCTTTCGAAGCGACGAAGCGGACCAATTGCATAAACAAATCAGGTCTGAATATTTGGCCGAACTTGGCACGAAATTTAAAGTTGATTTTCAACATTTAACCAATTCTCTCGAGTTTTAAACCAATTCCAACAATACCTTTTCGAAAGGAAAACAACGAAGTGGATTGAACTCACCATTTCGCCGTGGTGTATGGTGGACTTTAACCGTCTGAGTTCGTTTAGGACTCGAAAACTGCTTTTTGAGTTTTAGTACTATTTGTGTCATTTAATTTATTTCATATTATTTTCAGCTCTAGTGCTTTTAAACTAGGTTCACATATAAATCCTTATAAATAAAGGGTTAATTCTTCATTTTTAGGCAGTTTTTGAATTAATAAAGCGTATTGAGTTTATTTTTTCTTTTTCTGGTAGATTCCAGATTTGTGTTCTTAAGTTTTTCACTTGAATTTCTTGTTTGGTGCTGCATCATTTTGATTGAATTCAAATTCATGATGACTGCAAGTTGTTTCCTGATGGTCAGAATGTCAGGGAAGAAAAAGCCGTTCGTTACAGTTTATTTAACAGAATTTCAGACATGAAGAAATCAAAGTTATTAACATCATCAGTACATAAAATATGTATTTGCATCGAGTGCTGAGAGAATAAATGATTTAACTATCTGTGACTGGGAAGCCGATTCCGTGTCGTTTAGTGGGGAAGACAACGAACAACATACTGCATATTACCCCAATTCCGACCGGCAGTGCTGTGAGGACCTCTTTTGTTCCGTCTGATGGCTGTGGGTAAAAGCAGCCCAGCACATTTTGATCAAACAGTGAAATGGCTGCAAAAAGTAGTATTGACATCAAGGCATGGGCAAAATCTATAAATTTCAGCTTGTACATTGCTGCCACCTGAGGTGGTAGAGTTGCTGATCCATCAATGATCCACAAGCCACGGAATGTGGCAAACCCGTAACAGACATTCCCCTTTGCGTCCTTGAAGCTATCTGTGAAGCTCAATAAAAAACATGACAATCCACAGAGGATTACCAGACCGGCAGTCAAGGATCGACTCACTTCATCACAATCACCTTGGTTTGAAAATATTGGTGACAGAAGTTGAAAAGCAAGCACTGAACCGGTTGGGAGAAGATTGGCCAAGTGGGCTGTGCTTGCAAATGTCTGACTAATGGCTTTTTGTACGAGGTTTTTCTGTACTTCGGGTGTGGTTGATTCTACCAGTAAGGGAATTTCTTCGTCAATTATGTTCCTTGATGACTCGTTTTCTTCCTTAATCTCCATTGTAGGAATTCAGAGCTGTTGTGTCTATTTGATACTCGACAGGATTGTTTTTAGCAAGACTATTTTGGTAAGGTGCATTTATAAATTCTTAAGTTATTGGATTTGAGTGGAAGGGAAGGAAAATGTGAGTTAGAAATGCCTTGTAAGAAACAGAAACAAAATGCTTACAACAGGATTTATATGGGAGTTTGTTTTTTCAGGTTGGCAATGTTGTTTAGTTATCTAAAAGTTGGGCAAGTCGGCAGAATTAAAGTTGGCCGAATTTATGAAACTTGCCTTTTGAGTAAGGTTTGGCACTTTGGCTTTCCTTTTCCCTTTAACTGCAAACTATGCATTTTCAATCATGCTATACTAACATCAAGTTGACATAAAGTTTGACATAATATCACACGACATTTTATTATTGGACAGTTTAAAATACAGTCAGCTTTTTCATTCAATTATCTACTGTCACATGCAATTATGTCAAATTTTCTGTCATTCTTTTGACAAAGTAGCTTTATCCATACACTTTTATGTTGAATCAAGGTGCCAGATTTTTTAACATAAAGTTTGACATAATATCATGTGACTTTATATCATTGGACTGTTTGAAACACAGTTAGTTTCGCTATCAAATCATCATCTGCCACCTCAAATTATGTCAAAGCACCTATTAAGATTTCTGTCAAAGTGACGAAACCCTTTTACGTTTGGGACTTGTTTTAGAAGTTCCACTTTATTAGCTTTAAGATAAGATGGTGGTTTGAAGTGTAATACAACCCCACTCCTTTAATATAGCCGAAATTTGGAAACTTTGTCAATTTGCAAATTTCACGTTCTTTTGCTGCTTTTACTCCTTTTAGCCCTATCACTTGCATTTTTAAGGCATTTTATACTGAATAATGCTATTCGTAATTACTCACTAAATCAGTTGTTCAACGTGTCATATACATGACAGGTGGTTCGTCGGTCCCAAATTATAAACTATTTTTCTTATTGAAAGTATATATATATATATATATATATATATATATATATATATATTTTAGTTTTTCTAATAAACTCCTATTTAATGTACTTTACTATCAATAAATATAAATTAATCCTATTTAAATCATTATTTAATGTAGGAATATATATTAGGAAAAATGTAAGAAAAATTTATATTTCCATCTATATTTATTACATTGTCTTAATATCTATGAAAATAGAAACAAGTCTATTATTATGAGACGAAAGTAGTAACACTTCGTTTGGCAAACGTCCTTAGGAATCCTTAAACCAAGAATAAAACATTTCCATTCTGTTACATATTTTGTGGCCCGACATTGTCCACATAAGTGCTTATTGCACTTATGAGCACATGACATCCAAACATACATACTTTTTTTATAAGTACTTATTTCACTTATAAGATAGCTCCTTTTTTTAAGCCCAGAACAAGCTAATTTTCCTTGAGTGATTTTTTAGGGCCCATTAGCTCAACAATTCCAATCCATCTTGGGACATGTTGTCTGCATCTCTAATGGGCCCACCTGGGCCAGTCCACATCATGGCGGGTAATTCTCCATGACTGTTTTAAATGGATCCATATAGCCAGCCCAAAGAACAGTTGGTCTAAATGGAAATCCAGCCCATGAACAAGTATTTGGTTCTATTGGGCCTTAGAGTTGCATCTTAAAATGTCAACTTTTCTCTGTACGACTGCTTTATTATTAAAATGTTGATTTTGATTTTTTTTTTTTTTTTTTTTTTTTTTTTTTTTTTTTTTTTTTTTTAGAAGATGAACGTTAAACCCAATTTGCCAATTCAAAATTTCTGGAGTTGGCTACCTGTTCATACCAAAGATTCTTGTGTTTTAGGTTTGGTTATTGCAATATTAATTGAATATATCACATTTCTATGTGATATTTTATGAGTAAGCAAAACTTTTATTCAACCACTTTAGCAGTTTTTGAAGCCCTGCTTACCAATAAAGGAAGACAGTAACATGACTAAGACATCAATAATTAATATTTAATTAAGAGTTGATTAACCAAATCAGTATGGTTAAGGTATGAAAAGCTGCATGTCAACTAGCTAACATCATGAAAAACATGTTTTGGTGTCTGAATAATTGAAAATCTTATTCAAATGTAGTGGTTGATGGTCATATATAATCTATTTGACTCGTTTCGGGAAAAGGGTTTT
Source organism: Osmanthus fragrans (assembly GCA_019395295.1). Taxonomy (NCBI): domain Eukaryota; kingdom Viridiplantae; phylum Streptophyta; class Magnoliopsida; order Lamiales; family Oleaceae; genus Osmanthus; species Osmanthus fragrans. The sequence goes on from CM033362.1 coordinate 7,791,561, forward strand.
CGAAATTATCCCTTTTCGGGAAAAATTAAAATCTAGATTTTAATTTAAGGTCCTGTCTGGGAGTGCTTTTTGAGGGCAAAAAATTGATTATTTTACCGTTGTAGCCTACAATTTTTTACCAGCCGTGTCTTGTATAGGACCCACTGATATGCTGCAACGATCACTTTTCTACTGGTAATCCAAGGAAGAAGCATAAACAAATTGTGATCGTTGCTGCAACAGTTAAATAAACCCAAAAATGCCTTTTCTCCTCTTAAAATAATATTTTATAAATTCGATAAACAAATAAATCAAAGGGACCATTTAGTAATTTTCTATTTCTCTTTCTCCTTACATGATTCAGTGGGAAGCCATGAGCATAGAAGAGGCATAATTGTTTTCCCCATAAATTCAGGGCTATAGGAAAATTTCAAGAACAAATGATAGAACATGCACAGAGAAAGCAGATCTGCACAAACATGTCTGTATATTTAGGACATATATTTCTTACTATCTAATGATTTACTGTCTCAACATAAAATGTCTCTTTGTCATATATAATTTTATGTGTCGATTTGATATGATTTGATGAATTAAACACGACAGTAATTTTTGCACCGATCGTGATGTATTGTGTCGAGCATGTACTCCAATAGACGATATTTATGTTGTCTCAATTGTCATCTTCAGCTCAGTACACAACAACGTACTTCATAAAAATTACTGTACAAATTTGTGGACGTGATTTCAACTGTCAGACTCTTAGGGTCCGTTTGATTCAAAGATAAAATTTGGGTTGAAAGAAAACAAATTGTAGGGAATTGGATTGTCTAGAACTTATTGCACTGTAAATTGTCAATTAATTGTGTTTGATTTGTATGATTTTTCACTTGAAAAATGTTGAAATTTTCTAATTTTTTGTGTTAGTTTGGCATTGTTTTTAATGAAAATTGTCAATTAAAAGTATATAATTTCTTACAATTGAGGATATAATTTGTTTAGATTGCCAAAAAAATTGGAATACCGAGTACCATTCTTTTGGCTTTTTTTCCAAGAAAATTGTCAATGAAATGAATATTTTTTTTACAACTGAGGATAAATTTTGTTTCAATTGCAAAAAAAAAAAAAAAAAAAAAAAAAAGGTGGAAAACCAATTCCCACCAAAACCAAAGGAATTGAAATTCATCAAAACCAATGAAAAAGTAAGTGTCTGTGGACTAAAAGTGAAATTGAAATTCCATGAAAAATATTGCAATCAAACATGACTAAAGATGAAAATAGAATTTTAATTAAATTTTTCATGGAAAAAAAAAGACAATCAAACAGGCGCTTAAATGAAAATTGTACATGAGAGTATGATTTTGTTTCTTTTGAAGATTATAATTTGGCAGATTAGACTTGGAAGTATGAGTTGTTATATGATTAGTTCAACGACATAACACAATTTTAATTACAGCTAGCTTTGTATACACTGTTAAGCATTAGGTAAGAATAAGATAGCCAAAAAGTGAAAAGAATTGACCTTTTTATTAATGTAATTTATTGTAATTAGTTTACTTATGAGTATTTTCATATAAATTAATTTTATTTATGTTACTTACGGCAATAAAAATTTACATCGAATAAAGTACAATTTTCGATTTTTTTTATGAATTAACTTGAGTGTACAGAGGGGTCTTACAGAAGGATTACAGGACACTCACTGTAGCGTTCCCCCCCCCCCCCAATGTAAAAAAAAAAAATTGTGACGAGATCCACAATATGAGTGCCCTGACAAGAGCCTAACAAGCAGGTTCCTGTACATAAAACGAGACTCTTTTCTTATTCTAAAACAATCCTCTACTATCCGCTCTTCCAACTTTCACGCCTACTACGCATGACATCAACAAAGTACACTTCAAAACGTAATTTTAACAAAAGCAAAATTTCCCATCAATATCTTAACTATTATTTTGTACACTAAAAAGCGAGTGAAAAGTTGGAGATGGTGGCATGGGAAAAGGCGTGGGGTGGAGTGGAGTGGGGTTGCACCATAAGATGATAATCATGAAAGTGCCAAGAAACAGGTTCGAATGGGTTGGTGACACAATTTGCTTTTTCTTCCTTTTTATTACATTTATTTATTTGTTTTTGCACTAATATTTATATTTAATTCTTATATATAATGTTTGGAGGGGCATGCTATTGCCTCAAAGTTTGTAAAAGAAATGATAATGGGGGTCCCACAGATCTCTCTCTCTCCCTCTCTCCTAGTGAGTTACACCCAATCTTCTAATATTGATTAGCAGCCAAATTAGTAATAATTAATTGCAACTTTTTTTCTTTAGGGCAAATTGAAAAAGTGTCACAAAGTGTAGATCATCATTGAATTGGGAATGTGGTTGCTTTAGTCCTTTTGGAATGGAACACTAGTACTTGTAGCATCAACTACATTTGGAAATCTAGTTTATTTACTTTTATACTAGACCACTTGATTTCTTTATTTGATCATTTTAGAATATATCTAATAGAGAATTGAATAGAATTTAGGACATCTTTGGTAGCGCTATCAAAATGGATCGGTTCAACCCGAAACGATCGACATAGTTAAAAAATAGGATTGAAACCAACTCGATCGTGTCAAACCAGCTGACGAGTTGGTACGTTATAATGAGTAGGTTGCATCGAATTTTATATGTATCCAAACAACCCATTTGGATGCCTAGTTGGCCCGATTATTAAAAATTAAGGTAAATGAAAAGAGTTGTTGAGCTCTTTTTCCATGTTCGACCGAAGTGCTATTTCTTTCTAATCCTATATCTTATTTAAAGAATCATTTTTTTAGCTATAGATACTTATCTTTTACTTTCTTCACACAATATACACTTTTTCAATTATAGAATAAATCGAATTAAATTATTCAAAAAATGAAAAAAAAAAAAAAAAAAAAAGAGGTTGAGGAACGTTACACTGCCTTGACTTGCAATGTCGATGGGTCTATGAGCTGGTCTGGTCCTCGAAGTTGAAAACAATTCGAGCCTATCTCGAACCTATTTTTTTTTCATAAAGCTCGATTCAAATCTTTATGGAGTTTGAATAGGATTGGTTTGTTAGGGATGACAATGGGCGGGAATCTTGATCAACTTAGGAGAATTTTTGTAGAATAACTGTGTTTAATTGCTTAAAAATATTGTAAAGAAAATAAATTTTTTAATTAGACAGTATTAAATGGCGTATTACAAAAGAAATACTTAGCTCGCCCTATTTTTGAGGATCCTTACCCCTAAGCCTTTCAATAGGAGCTTCTCTCCTTTTATCTTGTCACGTGACAATGTTTGATTTTGATTCGCGTGTCAACGTCTTGTTTGAAAAGATTTAGTTGATTGAAAAGTTCAACAAGGTTACACCATTATGAGACCAATGCTATATCATTACATGTAGTCTAGACAATCATTACTTCCTCCTGATTTGTGAATATAATGGTACAACATCAAAAGTAACACTTACCAATTCTTAATTGACTGCAATGAAGGTGTTAACGTCGTCGAGAAACATCCCCTTTTGTTTATTTAAGATGATGTTTACATATAATAGTGACTTTTGACCACTCTCACTAGATAGTTCTCACAGTCCTATCTCACATTGTGATAGAAAAATTTATAATTAAACTTGTTTAATCAATTTTGAGGTGAGTCCAAGGTAGCCCTTGAGATTGGACAGGAACATCTTTCTACTTATTAATTCTAGCACTCAACTTTTGTTCTCTCAAATTGTTTCTCGTTTATGTATACAAAAAAGGCATATAATTTTTTTTTTTCCCTTAACGGTACAAAACGTAGTACTGTCCAAATCTCTCGATGGCAGAAGACATAATTTTTCCTCCATACTTAAAAAACGAGCGAATTGCACACATTAATTTTGATCTTAACATTACATGTACAATATCAATAGCAAACACTTCGATTATAGTTATTTTTTTGTAAATATTATTCCGACAAGTATCATGTTACATGCATGCCATGTTCTTTCTTTTTCCATTTTAGGATGTTATCTAAAAAGAATGTTTTCTTTAAATTTAGTCTATTATTTAAAAATTTATATTTTTCAAACTCATTTTCTATTATACATTGTCAATAAAATAATTTTACACATACATTCAATTTTTTTTATTACTTTTTAATTGTATATTTTTCAAAAAATCAATATTACAATTTTTTTTTTTTTTTATGAAAAATGGAGCTCTGACATACCCTTATTTTTATTTATCCACCATAATTATCAAGTCCAAATTGAAATGATTTTTCCCTTTTCCATATTAAACGAATACACACAATATAAAAATTTATGTTCTTAACGAGCCAAGCAAACTTGCACTCAAATGAGCTAGCTCGCTACATGAGAGCCAGCCCATCATCAACTCGTGAACTGGCTCATAAATTGTTAGTAAAATGCAATTTTTTCAATTAAAAAATGACAAGTTGTAAATATTTCAAGAGCTAACTTGACTTGTCTAGTCAATAAAGTGAACTAGCGGGGCTAGAAGTGCCTATATTTGACGAATGGAGCATGTGTTGACACGTGTGGTGGGTTGAGACGTTGAATCTAGCCTGACAATGAACGAGCTGATAGGCTCGGGCTCGATTCATTTAACCTTTTTTATTAATTTATGTTTTATGTATGTTATAATATGAATGAGACGTAAACATTTTGTCTTATTTTCGGAAAGTACAAGCCAACCTTACGGATTTGATTGGTGAAGGGATGAGAGAAAAAGATGTGTACCATATATTAGTTATTTATACAATATCAAAGGTGGATATGGGTAAATGTAGGTGAGAATGACCTCATCTACCAAATTTTAATTTCTTTGATTATGTCAGACAAATTTATACGACTTAAAAAATCTCGCCCAATCTTTTTTTATGATTGTTTTAATTAAATAAAGAAAATACAAAATAAGTTATGCCTCTATTTGGTGAAAATTAAATAAAAATAATAATTAATTTTGATAAAAACTGATGAAATGTATTATTATAAAATCACGGATCTCACAAAATGTGTGACTAAAATTATTTATTGATTTTAACTTAAAATTTTAATTTCCATCGCATATAATTTTACATTGACCTTCCAAAATATACAATTCAACTTTCACCTTCTCTTGACTCAATGCCTAATACGCTATACGATACTTATGAATAAGTTGTTTACAAAATAGTTATGTGTTTTCTTACTTGTTACTATTATATCGTGTTTTTTCCCTTAATTTTATTCAGATGGTGTTTGATGGAGATTAAAATCGAATTTTTAGTAGATTGTGATAAAAAAAATTTGAAATGTGTGATTAAAAAGTTATGAAACCCAAGAAAAATGTGATTAATATTAATTGTTTGCTTTGATTTAAATTAAAAACAGATTTTAATCTGTAACAAATAAGCCTTCAATAATATCTAATTTAACCTACAAATCTTCGATTTGCCTACTAAATTCTTTTTGAAAAAAAAGAACGGAAAAATTATTATCGATCACATATCGAGTACGTTCAAACTATGACAACATGGAATACCAAAAAATTAAAGCTGGAAAATAAAAACACACAGGTAACAATTATGATTAATATGTTCATTTGTCATTCATAACCATTGACATTAACTAAAGTGAAAAATAATAATAATAAATAATAATCATAACCTTTGACATTGTACCATTATGGTTATTATTACTTTTCACCTTCTATATTAAGCAACAAATTTAAATGCTCAAATACATAATGTCTTGTGGTAGGTAAAGGTTATTACTATTATGACGACAAATTAATTATCAATTTTACCAGCTTTCTAACCTTGGCATAAATACAATATAAATATGTGTCGATAATTTAATGGGGACAGAATTATAACATCAGTATAGTCAATGTTCAATGTTGTAATTTAAAAAAAAAATTTAATAATAATAATAAAATTATGAAATTCAGATGGCAATAATTAAATTGCTCCTTTTTTTTTTTTTTCATAAAATGATTAAGTCTCAATTTGGTGTAGTTAAATATTAAATTTTTAGTAGATTTTGATAAAAGTTGATATGATATATTGTAAAAAAATTGTGAATTTCATTAAATTTATGATTAAAATTAACTGAAAATTTTATTAACTTTTTTATCTACGTCAAAACTAGAGATGATTAAAAAAAAAAAAAAATTGTCAAACTCAATACCCATGGGACCTCGCCCAGAACGGAGTGGGGATTACCCGCTTAATCTGGTCGGGGACGAGTAACAAGGTTGCAATCCCTGGACTCAAAACTGGCTATAAAAATGAAGGATTGTGCTACACGTACATTATATTGTTCATAAGAGTGTTCATAATGTACAATTGAGATAACATCATTGGAGGATTGGAAAATAGTTTTGTCAATCCTCCATTGATGTTATGTCACGTGTACATTATAGACATTTTTATGGATATCATAATGTACATGTAGCATTATTCAAAAATGAAATGGTGCCGAGGAAAGAGAAATTAGTTGATGACTCCTTAAATGCACCTCATCAGTAATCCATCTCTGGGTCCTGTAATTTAAATAAACAAAATAACTCTACTGCAAAATCAGCAACAACCAAGAAAAAGAAATTAAAATTAATCAATTTCTGAACTTGAAATCATAATTTCTTTTGGTGAGCTTTTAATGCTAGATTTATTCGACCTTGCAGTTTTAACCAGGAGTAATCACTGAAGGGTTTTTTTTTTTTTTAAATTTTTTTTTCAATTTCAATAATACGCAATGAGCTAAGATCCTAATTTCCAGGAAAAAAAAAAGAAAGTAACAATTTGAATGCTTTACCTAATTTGTTTGCTAATTCGTATATAATTCGCTGAAAATCACTTGATTATTGTCATTTTATACTTTATTGCGTCAATTTAAAATAGAGAATATCTTATATTTTAAAAAAATTTATTAGACATGCTTAAATTAGTATACTAGGTATGTTAATATTAGTAGGCATTCACGTCACAATTTTTAATAACTAGTCTATATTTTAATTGCATTAAAATTTCATAACATTTACATATTATCGTATTTAAATCTCAAACTTTTTTTTTCCGTAGCATTCTTATTCTCAAACTAACATAAATTGTTCATAATTATGATTTCTTTCCAAAACTTTATTTCAGATACAATAAAAGACTTATTTGCCGATTATATTATTAAATAAGCAAAAAATAATAATAATATAAAAATACGATTAAATATTTTACTCTAATTTTAAATGACGTTAATAATATTTTTAGACGAAAATCATGATTAAAGACAATATTTTCTGGTAAATTAAATGTTAAAAATAAGAATGCGATGAAGAAAAAGTTAAGAATATATATTAAAAAATTGATAATAAATAAATGTTCATGACCTTTAGTGTAATTAAAATATATATTTTTAGCGTTTGATTTTTATTTTTTCCAAAATTTATTTAACCACATATTTTTCAATAAAATAATATTATACGTAAACCCAACTTTTTTTTAAATTTTTAATCATATATTTTTTATTAATTAATTATTTAAAATATATTTTTTTCTCCAAAATGGAATCGAACAAAAGAATTGTTAAAGAAACTCTTTATCTACAAGAATGTGAATGGAGCCGCCAAATTTGAAAAACTTGTTGTTGAGTCCCCACTCAAACTTATTATCATATCTTAGTCTTCACAAGGATCCAAAGAGTTGTCTGTCTGTGAACATCCTCCACCGACGATGAAGGGAGCTTTCGGTTCTTCCCTTTGTTCTTTTTCTTCAATGACAAAACAAATTCTACGTATAAAATCATTAGTAGAAAGTGAAATTGTAGCACGTTGGGTTTTGTTCGTTTCTTCTGTGTTTTGGATAAATTTCACTAAAGAATGACTTTTTACATTAATTGCATACAACGTTATTTTAGAAGTTCCAAAATGTACCAGGCATCACCTGTTAGGGACAATTCAAAACATGAAAAGAATGATTGAGGCCCACATTTTTTTTAATTGATAAATGTAAAATTTCATAGATCAAAACTCATGTACATTAGTACATATACATTGAGCATACTCGGAAAGATTAAGTAACAAATACATATACACTGAGTATACCTGGACAAACAAAATAACATGATGTACCAAAGATAATCTAAGGACCCACATCTAAATACTCAAATTGAATCAAAACATACGGATACAAGGTGAACATAACTTTGTATACGTGTGTTTTAATCCGTTTTACAATATAATCAACTTGTAGCCTAAGACTTTCAAAAATACTTTTATTCTTTTTTTGGATTACTCCTTATTACTGGCGCCCTCATCTGTCCTGTCCTGAGCCTTGGTGAATGAGGTAAATTACAGGTTATGCCTCCAATGGTACATGGTGGAAGACTGCTTGTACATTTACACTTATTCAAGAACCAAATCCATATTTCAGGATTCGAACTCTTGAGGCGACAGCCTTAAATAAAGTTGAATTTCTCCATCTTCCTCTTTTATCACTTAAAGATGTGCCCTGGAGGCAAAAATACTTCTATTCTTAAGTGTAGAGGCTTGTGACTAGTATGAATTGGCCACATCTCGTTGAATGCTCTATGGCCATATCAAAAGAGCCCGGAGCCTCTCGATCAGGTCTAATCTAGCTTCCTCAATTGAACCCTACTCTATTTTATTCAATGATTTTATTTCAATCTTTTTTTCCTTCAAGACACTTAGTCAGAGTTTGAGCTCCATTATACTTTTAATACATTTTTATTTCTTATCTTTTTAATCACAAAAATTTCAATAAAATAATATTATATGTAAATTTAAAATTTTTCTCCTTTCTAACCATACATTTAAATAAAAAAAAAAAAACTATTTTAAAATACATTTTCTTCAAAAACACATTAAAATGGATCCAAACAAGATCTTATGCTTGCCCCCAAGACATATCTCCAAGTGGTGAAAGGGGGAAGGTGAAAAAAATCTATCCTAACTTGCAACTGTCGGGTAAATGTTCGAATCCTGAAATATGGATGAGGTTCTTGATAAGTGGAAGTTAAAGGGTAGTCTTCCATCCTACAATCTTGGAGGAATAACTTGCGATTTATTTCTTCATCAAGGCTCAGAATAGAGTAGATGAGATCGTCAATAATAAATATAATAAAAAAAAAAAAACATATTCGTACGCTTTGTTCAAATTCAAAATAGTACAAGTTCGTGGGTGCAACAGAAATTGACTCAAAATGGATAATCTAGCTAGGTCTGACCTAGCTATAATTAGCTGTACAAATCCTTCACGGGTTCCTAATTTATCTACCAAATAAGCCCATAAATTTTAAAATAATGGAATTTGTACAATATCCAGAAAGTATTGAAAATGAGTAAAATAATTTTTGGAATTGCAGCCAGCTAACAATTCTTACTGTTTACTTTGACTCTTCGGTAATCCGCACACCCAATTTACTGTGCCTTTTCTGTCTTATTCTCTGCGTCTTAATCCAGGATTTTAAAGTTAATCTGGATCTTAGATTTGATCTGATGGCTGCGAGCTACTGTGGGCTGATGAGTTTTGGCGTTTTATGAAAAATAATAACATGTCAAATCCGTTACGTCAATAATGCCACGTGTATGGAGAAGAAGGTTTTACAGGGCTGGTCTATAGTGTTCGAATTACAGTAGATTCTGGCAACTGGTCAATTCCTAGTCTTGGGGCTCTCCATGCATTTTAGAAATTTTGGGCAATTTTATCAGTTAACAAGAAAAAACCTATGGGGGAAGGTGACTCATGCCCTTTTCGTTGAAAAATATTGGTTGGGTCAATTGAATTAGGTTAACAAGAAGAAGATGCCATAATATTTAATTTTTTAATTCACATAATTTTGGTTGCGTTTGATCTAACATTCTAACTAAAACTTAAATTAGCGAGATTTTTCTTCATTTTATTTCTAGAAAAGCGGATAAATTTTGAGCTATATATTAATTTTAAAAACTTTGTGTATACCTTACCACAATTCTTATTTACTTTTTACATTAAGAGTTTGTTTGATTACAAATGTAAAATTTGGATGGAAAGAAAATAAATTATAGAGAATTAAATTGCTTAAAATTTATTTTACTCAGAATTGTAATTAATTGTATTTGATTGGTATAAATTTTCACCGTAATTCGTTTGGCTTTATTTTTCATGTAAATTGTTAATTTTTTGGATAATTTTTTTTATAATTGTTGATAAAATTTGTTTGGATTGTCAAAAAGTTAAAAAAAAAAAAAAATATTCGATTTTTTTTGTTCGTTTAATTTTGTTTTTCATGCAAATTGTCAATTAAATGTATAATTTTTTTAATCATTGGATCTAAAATGTATTTCTATTGCCAAAAAAAAAAAACGAAACAATAGGTGAAAAATGAATTTCCACCAATGTGGTGTCATTTCAAATTCATCAATTTGGTTGAAAGTGTCCACGTGTGACAAGAAGTGAGAAAATCATTTTCAAGTCAAAAAAGTCCTATCAAACAATAAAAAAGGTGGAACTAGGAAAAACTTTTCTATTTTCTATGAAAAAGCAAGTATATCAAACAGGGTCTAATAAATTTCGTGCAGGAATATAGGAAGCTCCTTTTTAATTACACATTTTATGATATCATAATTACTATCAAATTTTCAACCAAGTATGCGATTAACTTTTATCAAAATTTACTAAAAATTTAATCACTTTGAAAAAGATGTCTAGTCACAAAATCGACGATCCTCAAATAATATTTCGAATTTAATAATGATATATTTAAAAAAATATATATATCTCTCTCTGTGTGTGTTTGTATGAAACCAAAATCTGATTTTTTTTCAACAATTTAAAAATATTTGTCTCTCAACGGCTTTTTATTAGAGCCGATAAAAATTAAACCCTTATTTGATTTTTATTATTTTCAAAATATATATTTTTTAATATTTTTTTCAAGTACACATTTTTAATAAAATAATATTATACCCAAATTCAAAAATTTTCCTTATTTTTTTGTTGACGTCAAAAAATATAAACACTCGTTTTGAGACAACTTTAAGAAAAAGGATCAAGATCTCTTGTTTTCTTCCTTACAAATTTGAAGGTCAAATGATATTTACGGCGTTGAGCTCATGTCCCCTTCAAGTAAAAATGGTCCATCCTTTTATAGATAGGTTTTCATGCCAATGGTAAGGCAGGCGTCAAATAAATCATTTCATACATCAGGTTGAGCTCAAAAATGCGTGCCGTAGTCCTCGATTGTGATTAGCTAATGAGGTCGGTTCCCATCAAATCCACATAATTCTGTTATACCAGGCAATCATTATCTTTGTATTGAAGTTAGCGACAAAAATAGTTGATTGGTCGAAGAGGGCGGTGCTGTCGTCCTCTCCTCCAAGTGTACTTGACTTGATTGGACAGATGGTGAAAGTAATGTAATCATTATGTCTCCTAAAATGACGACGGCCTTCTGACAAGTCTGTTAGAGATAACCGAGTTGGCGTAGATAATAGAACTGCTAACTGGAACTCATTAATACTAAGAGCATAATATTTGACCTCGGATTTCGGTGGTCAACATTTTTAATCACACATTTTTCATTAATCTACTACTTCAAAATGTATTCTTGAATAAAAATGGGGCTAAAAAAATTCTAAATATTGTTTAAAAATAATAATAATAAAAAATAAAATTGAAGTTAAAGATACGGCGTCGTTCTCACTCGCGCTTGAAGCGACGGTAAAGGGTAAATGTCATTGTACGGTCTTTATCCGTATTATTCAAAAATGTACCTAATGTATTGCGAATCTATTAAGCCACCATTCGCTGTTCTTTCATAACCATGGCTCATAAATCTATCCCCTCCGTGTGAACGTTACTTCAGATAAAATTTTGAATTTTGAATTATTATTTTTTTATAGCTCCTTGAGTATAGTTCACTTTTATATAAAATTAATTACACAAGGTAAAATGATTTTTCGATTCGATCGTATCTAGTACAATATTTTTTTCTAGTGAAATATTTCTTTTTAGACTACTCACATCCGCCTCTATTGGAGTTTGACATTACCCGATAACCTATTATATTAATACTAAGGGCTCATTTAGAAGTTCCCCTATTTTTGTTTCTATTTTTTTCGTAGAGGGGTTTTTCGAGAGAGTTATTTTATGACAATTTCTTTTAAAAAATTTCTAACCAGATAAAATCTTTTAAAAAATTATCCAAATAAATTAAAAACGACTACTTAATTTCAAAAGGATATTTAAAAATTTCAAAATTCACGTCAAACGTGGAGTAAAATGAAAAACAAGGAAATGAGTACATCACCTCATATCCAATATGCAAGGATTTCTTATCCAACTTGCAGTGAACCTAACCTGATAGTCTTAATGCCAAGAAGAGTTTACATATTATACAAGGAAAATATTCTTGTACATAACTAAAAAATATTTTACATAATGATGAGACGTCAAAATATAAATGAGGAAGTTATTTAATTGACGAGATTTGGATACAATTAAATCTTGAAACATCGGCTGTTGGTAAACTATTATATAAATTGTTATATACATATAGCACAACCCTACAAATATTAGTCATCTTCTATATTAAAATTAGGATCATGCTATTTGTACTTGTTCGTTTATATGTTAGTTTACTCGATCCCACTCGTCCCTCTCACATTGGGGGCGGGTGGGGCACCTTTGTTGGAAGTGAATTCCGACCCCATGTGAGAACACAAGTGGAGTTGAGTAAACCAGCAGATAAAAAGTCGGGTACAGATGGTTTTATCCTTAAAACTATCTATCTTTTGACATTTGGGAGTCCCGAATATCTAATTTCAAAACAGATGAAATTTGACCTTTTTTAAGTTCATGCAAAATCAGTAATTGAAACCATTTCAGTTGCTATGTGTAAACCAAAAGATCGATCAGTATTTTGGCATATAAAATTAGGTCATACAACTTGTTGACTTCGGATTTTGGTCAGGACTCATTGCATGAATATATTTTCATTTCTCTCTCCTCAATGTGTATGTTACCTGCATTGTATGCTAGAGATGCAGCTCAAAACTTCTCCAAATTAAGATAGGAGATCAAATCGCACACATTTTGACGTTTAAGTCTATAAATGGACAATGACATTTTTTGTTGGATTCGGGTTGTAAAAACATGCGAAAAATGATTTTTTTTATATGTAGTAATAAAAAAGTTAAAGTTTAACCCGCAAGAATGTAATTAAACCATTTTTATATAAATAAAAATGTTTAATAAAAAAAAATTTTTGAATTTTTTTTGTGTTCGTTTGACTTTATTTTTTATGCAAATTATCAATTAAATGAATAAATTTTTTTATAATTAGATTTAGAATATATTTTCATTGTAAAAAAGTTAAAAAAAAATGAAAAATACTTTTTCACCAAACTATAAAAAAAATAAAATGTGAAAAATGTGATTTAAATGATTGTACCTAAAAAATTGATGAAATAAATTTCATGAAAAAATTATACAATCAAACATCAAAATTAAGCATAAAAAAAGAAAATATTTTTCTTTTCTATTGCATCTATTTCAAACGGACCCTAAATAGTTAAAGATAAGGAGATTGAATTGAGATCTTCCGAAAGTTTGACACATGGTTTTAATCCTACTGTTCACAAATCAAATACCATGACACCACATCATAGCCATCATAAACCCGTGACCTCAAGAGAGACGAGAATTTGACTCACAGTCTTCATTACAAAGATGTTTTATCATTCAAATCGCATGCTGCTCGATGGAAAAAGAGAGAGAGGAGAATTTAACCCCCGGCGGATGCTACAAATTTTTCTAGATAGTATTAAGTGATAGATTCAATTATAGATAAAAATACAAGACTCATTTATTTAATTTTATCATTTAAGGTCACTTAGTACTGCCTAAACAGTTACTATATTATCAATAATGTTGTGCATAACATTATTCGAACTAGTGTTGTAACATCAGTGTTAAATAAAATCACTCAAAAAATTAAATCACGTCCTTAAGAATTTTGAATTTATTGATGACATGTTATTCATTAGTTGATAGATCATGAAAAAACTATTTCATTAGATAAATGTTGTCATAAATAAAAACATAAAAGAAACAAAATTCTTTCTATCCTCTTTTTATTTATTTATTTATTGAATTAAGCCTCAAGTACACTCTATTTTAATATAATTGTTGACACTCTCACATGTGTGAGATTCATGATTATTTTAATTGTGGGCTCCACCACTTCACATGTGAGGGAAGTGTCAAGCTCAATGTCAACGAGAGTGTACTTGTAGTATCATTGTTATTTATTTGAATCATGCTATAGTGTAATTCTGATTGACACAATCCTTGACACCCTAAATATAATTCTGATTGACACAATCCTTAACACCCTACACATATATTAAAAATATTATTTTATTTACCTGAAATCGACACACTCATAAACTATCAACCAGTATGTCAAGGATTATGTATGTCAAAGATTATGTTCATTTAACATTTTATTATTTATTTATTTTTGTATTTAATTTTTTATTTAAAAATGATGGCCTATCTACGTCACATACTATGGCTTTGTATATATAAACAAAATTTTCCCTGTCTCTTTCAAACGGAAAGATGTTTTAAGTCAATCCTTTACTCACTCTCAGACACCCTTCCACTGTCCGTCTGTATCTCTCTGCGTGTGTCACCCAAGGAAAGCATCCTTCAATTGCATTGACTCCACCGGCAAAAATGGAGCTTTTCAGCCACCATCGCTGCCGTACCATCTTCTTCTTCTTCTTCCTGCTCCTCGTTCTCCTTGTGTCGCCACCCCTAACACTCTGCATCAACCAAGAAGGCCTCTACCTCCAAAAAGTGAAGCTCAGCTTTGACGACCCGGGCAATGTCCTCTCCAACTGGAACCCACTTGATGCCGTGCCCTGCAACTGGTATGGTGTCACCTGCGACTCGACCAATAGCTCTGTCAACTTGCTTGATCTCTCCAGCTCCAACCTCTCTGGCCCCTTTCCTTCTATTCTCTGCCGGTTGAAGAACCTTACTTTTGTTTCTTTCTATGACAATTCCATCAACTCCACTCTTTCCGACTTGGACATTGCCATGTGTCAGTCATTGGAGCACCTAGATTTGGCACAGAACTACTTAACCGGTGAACTCCCCGGCGCTCTAGCTGACCTTCCTAACTTAAAGTATCTTGATTTGGCCGGAAATAACTTTTCCGGTGATATTCCGGTGAGTTTTGGGAAGTTTCAGAAACTTGAGGTTCTTTCATTAGTTGAGAATTTGTTGGGAGGGACGATTCCCCCAATTTTGGGGAACATTTCGACCCTGAAACAGCTGAATCTCTCGTACAACACGTTTTCACCAGGCCGGATCCCGCCGGAGCTTGGAAATCTCACGAATCTCGAGGTACTATGGTTGACGCAGACTAATCTGGTGGGTGAAATACCAGAGTCGCTGGGTCAACTCCGGAGGCTCACCGACTTCGATGTGGCTCTCAACGCGTTAACGGGTGGAATCCCGAGTTCACTCACAGAATTGACGAGCGTGGTTCAAATTGAGCTCTACAACAATTCGTTGACCGGCGAGCTGCCGAGTACTGGATGGTCAAATATGACAGCCTTGAGGCTGCTTGATGCGTCAATGAACGATTTGAGTGGGCCTATCCCGTCCGAGTTGTGCAAGTTGCCTCTCGGGTCACTCAACCTGTATGAGAACAGATTCCAAGGTGAATTACCAGAAAGCATTGCCAATTCGCCTAATTTATATGAGTTAAGGCTCTTTCAGAACCAGTTAATTGGCAAATTACCCCCAAATCTTGGGAAAAACTCGCCTTTACGGTGGATTGATATTTCAACAAACGGATTTTCAGGCG
Organism: Osmanthus fragrans; assembly: GCA_019395295.1. Lineage (NCBI taxonomy): Eukaryota > Viridiplantae > Streptophyta > Magnoliopsida > Lamiales > Oleaceae > Osmanthus > Osmanthus fragrans. The sequence goes on from CM033362.1 coordinate 7,807,419, forward strand.
AAATACCTGAGAATCTGTGTTCAAAGGGTGCTCTTGAAGAGGTGTTAATGATTGAAAATTCATTTTCCGGCCAGATTCCTGCTGCTCTAGCAGAATGCCAGAGCTTATTGCGTGTAAGGTTCGGGCACAACAGACTTTCCGGCGAGGTTCCTGCTGGATTTTGGGGTCTTCCTCACGTGTCGCTGCTGGAGCTCGTCGGCAACTCATTTTCAGGTGGGATTGCAAAAACTATTGCAGGTGCTTCAAATTTATCTCAGTTGATAATATCCATGAACAGCTTTTCTGGTACTATTCCAGAAGAGATTGGTTTTTTGGGTAATTTATTAGAATTTTCAGGAAATGATAATGAGTTTTCGGGGTCCTTGCCAGTTAGTATAGTGAAGCTGGGACAATTAGTAAAGCTAGATCTTCACGATAATAAATTGTCTGGTGAAATTCCAAGTGGTATTCATTTGTGGACGAAGTTAAATGAGTTGAATCTCGCAAACAATGAATTTTCTGGGAATATTCCGAATGAAATTGGGGAAGTGGCAGTACTCAATTATCTAGATTTATCCGAAAATAAACTCTCTGGCAAAATCCCTGTTGGATTACAGAACTTGAAGTTGAATCGGCTTAATTTGTCGAACAATCACCTCTCTGGCGATATTCCTCCTTTATATGCTAAGAAAATGTATGAAGATAGTTTTTTGGGGAATCCGGGATTGTGCGGAGATATAGATGGTTTGTGTGATGGAAGAAGTGAAGACAAGAAAATGGGTTATGTTTGGATGTTGAGATCAATCTTTATGCTTGCTGGAGTGGTGCTTACGGTGGGTGTAGTTTGGTTCTACCTGAAGTATAGGAAATTCAAGAAGGCCAAAATGTCAATTGATCGATCCAAATGGACACTAATGTCATTTCATAAATTGGGTTTCAGCGAGGATGAGATACTTGATGCTCTTGACGAGGATAATGTCATTGGAAGTGGGGCATCTGGTAAGGTTTACAAGGTGGTTCTGAGCAATGGTGAGGCAGTTGCTGTGAAAAAGCTTTGGGGGTGTTCGAAATTGGCTGACGACAGTATCGATATCGAGAAGGGTAATTTTCAAGAAGATGGCTTTGACGCTGAGGTGGATACTTTAGGGAAGATTAGGCATAAGAATATTGTTAAACTGTGGTGTAGTTGTTCGACGAGGGGATGCAAGCTTTTGGTTTATGAATACATGCCTAATGGTAGCTTAGGGGATTTGCTTCATAGCACAAAAAGTGGATTGTTAGATTGGCCAATAAGGTTTAAGATAGCCATAGACGCAGCTGAGGGACTCTCATATTTGCATCATGATTCTGTCCCTCCGATTGTTCACAGAGATGTGAAGTCGAATAATATATTGTTGGATGCAGATTATGGTGCTCGGGTTGCGGATTTTGGCGTGGCCAAGGTGGTCGAGGTGAATGGGAGGGGTACCAAATCCATGTCTGTCATTGCAGGGTCTCGTGGTTACATCGCCCCAGGTTCGTGAGTTAATGTTTTCTGCCGCGTTTGAAATTTTACGTTTTAAAGTTGTATATAGCTTGCTTGATTTCTTGTAGGGTACTAATTGATTATTAGAATTACGGATATTTTTATGCAAAATAATTTATCAAATCTTAACAACCTACAGAATAAGATTTAGTTTCTAGTAATGAATAATTCTATAGTTGACATTGGAGTTTCTGGGGGTGAAGAATCAGCACAGATGTGATTGGCAATCTATTAGCATTAGCAATTGAAATGAATTCTATACCAAAAAATCCACTAGTTGTTATCATTGTAGGATCCTTTTAGTTGGGTCCTTCTATTGTTGTTATCATTGTTTATTAGGAATACATATATATTATTCTCAGTTTAATGAACTACACTTCCCATTACAGAATATGCATACACTCTAAGGGTGAATGAGAAGAGCGATATCTACAGTTTTGGTGTGGTTATTCTCGAGTTAGTGACCGGTAAACTTCCAGTCGATCCCGAGTATGGCGAAAAGGATCTGGTGAAATGGGTGTGCACCATATTAGAACAAAAGGGTTTAGACCATATAATCGATCCAAAACTCGATTCCTGTTTCAAGGACGAAATAAGCAAAGTGCTGAATATAGGCCTCCTCTGTACGAGTCCCTTGCCCATAAACCGTCCTTCCATGAGACGTGTTGTTAAGATGTTGCAAGAGATGGGCACCGGGAGCCTTCCCAAGACTGCTTCAAAAGACGGCAAATTGACACCTTATTACCACGAAGATGCATCGGATCGAGGAAGTGTTGCTTGACAGATGGAGTTGATACATTGTTGGGTCGTTATGAATGATTTCCGGCCCTCGTGAGGTGATGCTTATACAGATTGAGGTATAGTAGTAATAGTTAAAGAATTAATGAGTTGATGCTGTCTGAAAGCTGTAATGAATCAGTCACCAAAGTTTTCCAATACCAAAGATTGAAAAGCCATATGCATTAATACCTCTGTTTGTGTTACTACCTAAATGTACTGTTTATGGGCATTGATTTGTCTGTCGAACCTACCTGGTGAATTCCTTTTTATTTAATCAAAGGTTTTTTTCTCAGTTTGTTTGTTTGTTTGGAAGTTGCTCCTTGTACTGTTTTCTTAATTCTATCGATATTTGCGTAATGGCTTGGTGTACCGAACTTGACTTCTACATTCTTCTATTATACTGCATCCGTCAGTCGAACAAGGGATTTTTCCATCGGTGATTCGCCTGGGTGAGCTACCAGTGTTGGGAATTTACATCGAAAAATAAAATAAATTTCAATTTTTATCAAGGATCTATTTTTTGTTTAGATAGAAACTGTGAAATGAATTATACATTTGTTGAATTTCGCGAATTCCTTTGTTTTTCTTGAACTTGAACAATCACGATCTGCAATCCACAGTTGTTTAATTTTCGATCTCCAATCGAAATTCACACAGGGAATAAGATTGAGAGATCTAATGTTTTTTACTTTGCTTGTGTTAGCAGAAATAATTATGTTCTCTATTGATTTTTCAAACTCTAGAAACCTATTAATAGAAGTTCAAGCGGATTTGATTCGTCTCTTAATTTAATCCGATGCAATATTTAATTAAATTAATTAAATTTGTCTCATGAATTAATTAACTCAGGCATATTAACAAGCAATTCAATTAATTAATTTTTCAATACCAGTCAATTAATTGATAAATTTCATTTTTCTAGTTTTCTTTTAATGTATTAACCTATTAGATTTACAATCACGATACACAATGATGTAAATTATTATTTCGATGTAATCAAAATAGATAAATTGAAACACCTATTTTAATTTGTCACTAATTCACATCCGTCATCTTAATTTGACATCTAGCAATATGTTAGGATAATACTTGTGACAAGAAATGTCACGTGATATGACAATCAAACTTATTCGTTTACCATAAAAATATAATCATTTCGTCAAATATGATCCGATTAATTATAATATATATATATATATATATGTGTGTGTGTGTGTGTGTGTGTGTCAATCTCAATTATTGATCATATATGTTATCCAATTATTAAATCAACGTAAGTTGAAACTCTTTTTTAATTTATGAATACACATTGACCAATGATTTCATTATCAACTTAACTGAATGAAATCTAGAGTGACGAATCATCTATTGATTATTCACAACCTTCATATGATTTTTAACATACTCGAACGAAGTCATATTAACGGCTTTTGGCAAAGCAACATCCAATATCACCAAAATATGACCGTTTTTATATAAGACACTATGATGATCTCAAGTCAAATGATCAATTTCACTACCGAATATTAGAGATTAATCACTGACACTCAGATAGTTATCCATTTGGAATCTCCTCAGCAAGTTTCCAATATTTTGTTTTATAACAAAACATCCGCATGTTCTTTCAAGTGTTACCACACTTTAACTTGTAAGATCAGCTACTTACTTCACAAGTAAAAAAAGTCACGTGTGATAATTTATCTGTAATAACAATATACGTATCTCGTTATTACTTACGACCATGTATGATATAAGATTCAGTCATCTGTAATTTGTATCTTACAATCACAACCCTTTGTATTTAACAAAATACTAGGATTTGAATTTACGAACTCTACTATTTAATTTTTTAGAATATTAATAAAATAAAATAATGGAATTGCCATAATTGAAATGCATCAATTATATATTAAACGTGTTTATGTCTAAAGTTGATTGGACCAAGGGCATAACACTTTCAATCAATGCATCTTTTTTATATCACTGATAGCCAAGTATCGGACGATATAAAACTTTTTCATATTTGGCTTGCAAGATTAATATAATAAACAAGATTTTACTTTCGTTTTCTTCTTTGTTAAATATTGTAGTTGTTGATGGTTGATAAACAGTTCTTTGTTGAGTTTAATAAGTGAATATTAAGGTGGAATGATTGAATTTAAATTTTGCAAGTAAAAATAGACATTGTACCACAGCTTAAAATTCATACTTTGAATCAATTCTCCTAATTTATAATTTTGAAATACAAAACTTTCCATAAAATATCAATGGATAAGAAAGGAATAATTTACTAATAAATTTTGATTATTAAATATACTAAAGATTCTCGATTATTTTTATATAAAATTAATACCGACATACGTATTTATTTTAAAAACTGCGTGACTAAGAGAGGTGGACCAATCCCATTAATTTGGAAATCCTTATTAATGACTTCGGATATTGACGAATACTAACTCCATTAATTCCCAACGGAATTTTAAGGCGTAATAAATATGAAGTTGTTGGGCCATGAAGGAGCCCAATTTGAGAAGTGAACTTCGAATTTCAATGGGAAAATTGTAGCCATGGTATCAAATATTTCATTTAGTTGTAGACTTTGCGCAAATCTTTCATTTGTACCATCGTGGATACCAAAATCTTTCAAAAATATGTACTTGGGATCCAAATGAATGGAAACCATTAGTTTGACCAGAGAATTGCATTGACTATAATTTTGACTAGATTAAAATGACAAAATGGTCATTTCACAATTTTAAACATAAAACACTATAATATACTAATTATTAAATGCAAAACAAAAAATTAAAACAAATACCACCACCACCACCATCCCCTACTTCCCTTAACCACTTTACCTCAAAATTGCCAATCCAACCCCGACGCTGCCACCACACCAGCTACCATCGATCGTGTCAATGGAGACCTCATATTCTCTCTCAACTTCATAAATCGATCCCATCCTAGATCTAGACTTTTTCAATGAAGACCCAAATCAACAACAATAATGCCTGGCCACATTGAACAAATAGCAAAATAACTGGTGGATTGTACTGTGTTTGTGACTGGCAAGACAAATGAAGCTGGTGTATGAATTAGTTGATTAATGTTAATATCTTGCCGAGACTTCTTCTGTTGATTTCTGGTGAATTAGTTGTGGGTTCTTACTGTGGGGGTGTTATTGGGTTCAACTGGAACTGATGGTTCAGCAGGTGGTGTTAGTGGGTTCTTATTGTGACAGTGGTGATGGTGGTGGTGGTGATGTTCAGTAGACGATGGTATTAGTGGTGAATGGAATAGCGTGATGAGATGTCAACAAGATGGAGAACAGGGATATGGGAAGGTGTGTGGTTCTGATGGTGAAGAGGCAATAAGTTGCTGGCGACGGAGATGAAAGATTAAGTGTATAATTCCAGCCTAAGATGTTTTGGGTTTGGTTTTGGGATAGAAATCTGAGTGAAGTAACAAAAATGGTTAAGTTTGTGGTGTGGATAGCAAAATTTCGATGGTGCCGCTTTAGAGGCGATTGTGGTGTCGACGTCGTGGAGGAGACGGTGGTGATGGTGGATGTGTTGTCAGGTAGGTGGCAGTGATTTTGGGGTAAGGGAAGATGGTGTGGTGGGTGGTTTTGGTTTTTATTTTTTTGATTTTTGATTTATTAGTTAATATAATTGTTTTTTTTTCTTTTGCAAAAAAATATAAATTTATCATGTTACCCCTTTAAAATTGGTCAAAATAAGTCAAACTCTAATTATCTAGTCAGCTAACGGTCAAATTAACGATTTCCATCCATTTGGATGCAGAATTTTGAAAGGTTTGGTACTCACGATGGTATAAATTAAAGGTTTGAATAAAGTTTGTAACTAAATGAAATGTTTGTATCGTGATTGCAATTTTTCTAATTTCAAATGTGAACTAGAATTCTTGGTATTCAAGAAAGTTTACACGTGGGCTCCACGTGTAATTAATGGCTATTTACCACATTCACGGGATTTCTTTTGTAACACCCACCAATTGATGTTATACTCCCAACTCGACGCCATTCTTTTAAGAGCATTTTTTTAAGAGACTCTCTAACATGAAATGTTCTTTATTTTAAAAAATCAATTCTTAAAATCATGTTTTAAGAAACTTTTTAAATTAATATTTTAATTTAGAGAGTGAGTTTGGCAATGATTATAAATGGATCGGATCTATCCAAATTCGATTCGATCCGTTAGGAATAATTATCCAATCCGATAATCCAACAGATATTTGATTGTTAATTCATATCCAATTTGCTATGTTATTTGATATCCGATCCGATAACCTTATTCGAAATTGAAAAAATAAAAAAATTAAAATTTTTATATTAGTTAATTTCTAAACCCTAAAATTAAAAAAACCAATATAGCTTTTTACCCAATTCTAGGCCCACATATTTATAGAAAATAAATTTTATGATATTCTAGTGAGCATCCAACGTGGGAAAAAAGAAATTTGGAATAATGAAAGCAACTACAACTGTCGACTCCTTTAATTGTTTAATTTGTAAATTAAATTAATTATTATTTTTATCTTATTTTAATTAATATAAAAGTAAATCTCTTCAAATATTTCAATTAACAATATTATATTATTATCTAATATTGTTTATTATTTGAAAATTATGTGTAAAGTATAATACAATTTTCAAAATGAAAAAAAAAAAAATTGTATAATAAATTTTGTGGTAACATATAAAATATATTATATTATATTATTGTAATAAATCGGATCGGATTGGATTGTTATTAAATCGTATCGACCTATATCCACATTTACTTCATTTAGTTAATGAATTATCAGATTCGAATCTTGATCGGATTATCGGACTAGAATCCTAAATCCATCACCCATTAATTTCATCGAATTCGAATCAAAATTCAATCCATTGAAAATCCTATGTTTGGTCTCCAAACTCACTCTCTATAATTAATACATTCAAAGTGTTACAATTTTCAATGTAGAAAAGCAAAAAAATAATATAGAAAAAAATAATAAATACTTTTTTCAGAATAGTAAAACTAAGTGTTAAATATAAAAAATTTGTTGAAGTATTTTAAAATTTTAACTCTCTAAATTTATAGATGTCTTCCAAATGATAGAATACGATTTTTAAAAATAGAAAGTCCCTTGAAAATGTCCTAAGCGAATGTTCAGCAGAGAAAAACCAAAAGGATAAAAACAAATTATAATGGCAAAAGAAGGGCAGCAAAGACAGTTGAAATCCATCCTTAACCTAACTCCATCAGTGTAACTTAAAAAAAATTACACAAGCCCACAAAACAGTAAATACATTACATGGATGTCACTTGTTACAACATATTTGTCCTAGAGCAACAAGAAGCAAACTCAAAAGAAGTAATCTAACAATGAGAAAACCAAACCAATATCAACTCTGCACTAAAACCGAAGCAAATTTTCAGAAAAATCTACCTACTTATTAACTTTTTATCCATTATATTAGACTGATCAATCATCCAAATTAGGACTTCGGCAGGACACACTTCTCATAGAGAGCTAGAATGTCCTTTTTGTTGGGATTCTTCAATTGAAGCAGCTCGGCACCAAAATTGTGTTTGGTAAGCTCCTGCTTTAGTTTCTGTACTGTAAACTTAGTATAGTCCTCCGAATTGGTTTGTTGGCTATCGGTTTGTTCATCACCTTTGAACACAGAACCACCATCTTCTGGACTGGAAAACTTCAGAGGGCTGGTTGTACTCTTGGACCTCTTGTTTCCTCTGGTCAATCTGTCATTTGCACCAGTATCTTGAACCGAGTCGAAGCCCATTTCATAGTCATCCGTCCTACCACGTTTGCTATGGGAAGCAGTTCTTCGTTTATTGTCCAGTGTTTTTTTCGTTAAATTTAAGAGCAGTCAATTCTTGTGAAAGTTCATCCAGCTTTCCTTGCGTAACTTGCAACTGAACAGACAATGCCTCAGCCCTGTTGTTTGCTTCGGCATGTGCAGCTCGCTCACTCTCCAACAGACTTTCAAGTACCTGAACTGTACTCTTCCTCTGGTGATTGTTAGATTCCAAAACGGAGTCAATTTCTTTTTCACGTTCTGCAACCCTGGCCTCCAGAGTAGCAACTCTAGACAAAGCATCCATTTCAGCAGCTCGATATCTATCTACATCATCAGCTAAGTCGGCCTTTTGCCTCTCCAAACTTTCAAGTTGCCTCTCAGCCCTCTCAATTTGAGCCAATCTTTCCATAGCTATTCGTTGAATCTCACTCTTTTCCTTCTGGGCAGTGACTGCTTCAGCTCTCGCTTTATCAGCCAACTCAGTTGATCTTTTAGCCTCTCTTTCAGCTGCTTTACATCTGTCCAGGACTTCCTCAAATCTATTAAACTCGGATTGGTACTTCTGCTCCAGGTGAAATTTTTCCTGTTCCAGCATCCTAGCTTCTCTTTCATATGATTGAGCATGAGCATTTGCACTCTCTAACTTCTGGCCCAACTCCTTGATTTGCAGCTTCAAGGCTGATATTTCTAGATCATAGTTCATTATCTTTGACTCAGCAGCCTGCAGAATGTACAGGAAGCAGTGATGGACCAATACAAATTATCATAAACAAAACAATCCAATCTAAGTACCTGCACCCCAGATTACATAATACCAGTCAATCCTTATTACACAAGTCTACATAATTCTGAAAGCACCAACACCACATTATTTATATGTAGTTTCATACCATTTCAGATTAATTAGCCAAACTTTCTTTTACAAGCCAACCTACTATTAACTGAACAGGATTCCAAAACCATGTTGAATTTCCCCTCCCTCTCTCCTCGTTAGGGGGAATGGAAGTGGGTCAGTGCCAGAAGAATACCGGTACAAATCACGGCATGCAACCTGCTGGAAACACAAGGGCTGGTGTTGGTGTCCAGGTATTCACGTTTGTTTGGAGTAGGGGCTGCCTTTCCAGAAATAAGTGCAAACCTAGAGCCTAGATAAGGCACGATAAACACTATTAAATAGTCCTTGTTTCCAACAATTTTATTAATTAAATCAGTAATTATTGTAATTATAACACAAAACTTGACGAAAAGAACTATTTTTCAACTCTACAGAATCGGAACCAATTGCGGACCTTGACAGAACAAACCTAAGGACTGTATTTTTTACAAGAATTGTATGCAATGCATATAAACACACCAGAGAGAAAGAAGTTGTCATAATCTCACCCTCAACTCCAAACTCAAAGTGGTCAAACGCTGCTCAGCTTGCTCAATATTAGATGCCTTATCCTTTATTTCCTTATCCTGCCATCCACGTACAAAAAAGTAAATCAGCAGTTATGATCTCCACATATTCAAAGGGGTAAATGTGTGTACCAGCACCTGCACCCACCCGCAGAGAGAGAGAGAGAGAGAGAGCAAGTGCTAAAGGAGATTTTCACCTTTTCTGCAAGAGTACTAGAGAATTCAGCCCTTAGAGCAGATTCTCTTACTTGTGCTTGATTGTTTGCACGGTCTTGAACATGTGCAGCCTTCTCAAGAGCATTTTTTGCTTCTCTAATAGCAACTTCGTATTTTCGTTTCCACTCCTCTGCTTCCTCTTCAGCAGAGTGAGCTTTCTCCTTAGCTGCATCTAGCCTTGCTTCAGCAGCAGAACTCTTGGACCTGAGCATTGTTATTTCTGCACTGGCCTGCTCTTCCTCAGCCTTCTGCTTTGATGAGACCTGCTCATATTTCCTTTTCCAATCCATGGATTCTTGCCTTGCTGTATCAAGTGTCTTTGTTAAGCCAGAGCATCTCTCTTCCAAAGAACTACATTTGCTCTGCAAATTGGTTATACGAGTCATATAATCGTCCGCAAGCTTCTTCTTGTCCTTGATAGCATCTTCATAACGATTCAAATATTCAGACTTGTAGTTCTCGCTAGCTTCTAGTTGTTTGTTAAGCAAAATCATTTTGTCTTCAATTGAACGGCATTTTAAAGCCAGAGAACTCTTTTCTGCTCCAATCTGATCTATTTGCTTCTTAATGAGGTCAAGAAGTGGACCTTCCAAGCTGGAGAGTGTGATATTGTTAAGTACAGCCACAGATACAAATCCATAAAAAGTAAACAATATGATGCAGACCTTTGTTGTAAAAACATGACTACTTTACGCCACTTCTCTGGTCCATGACAAGTAGCTTCGTATTTCAACAAAAGCTCATCAAGAACCTGAAAGAACATTAGAGATGTCACTTTCCTATGTGTTCACTTACTCTTAAACTGGTATCTCTTACAACTATCTATACAAAATTTAAAAGAGAGAATGTCATTTTATAGAAGAAGCAACTTTCTGAAATGAAGGATTACCTTGAAAACACTATCTACTTTTACACCAGGGGCATGACAAGCTGACCTCAGCTCCTTTTCCATGTTCTGTATAGTGTTCGTACATTGTAGATAAGCCTCTCTAAAAGCATCCCTCTTGATATCCTGCAATCAAACCCAGTCCAAATTAATAATTGTACCAAGCAAACAATAATTCACATTCAAAGTATTGTAGCTCCTATGGGCCTTTAAACACGGTTGTCTTATGACAAGGTGAAGATCCAAAAGTCATGAGTTTGATATAATTACTTCACAGGCCTTGATCAGAAATGTGTTCCACAATGCAAATTTTATGTCAATTTGTATGATCTTCCATGAACCAGTAACATTTAAGATTAAACAAATGTAACTTATTTAGATCATTAGATGTTTTGACACTCTTATAGAACTATATAAACCGCACAACCAACATAAACTGATAGATATCCAATCAGATTGCAAGGATACAACCAATAGAGGTAGCGGGTAATGATAGATCCCAATCAGGTTCACATAGTTGCTGCTGCATCATTTGTTAGTCTAGAAGGTTCAATAGTTAGCAGGTTAAAAGCGTAATAATCTTATAGTTGGAAATGTAAATAAATATGGAGGGAAAGGGGGCTGGGAAGGGCATGGCATTACTGATTTTCTGTTAGGAAAAGGGCAGGGGGGGGGGGGGGGGGGGGGGGGGGGGGGGGGGGGGGGGGGGGGGGGGGGGGGGGGGGGGGGGGGGGACTAGACCTCTCCAATAGCCTGGGATTTGTTAGTTACTTATTTTCTCTGTTCATTCACTCATTCAATAAACACTTTACATTGATCCTCTATTGAGTACAATTGATATATCTCATTCAGCAAGCAGAGGCCTAATTCTGACACTCTTCAGCTGATTGCAGAGCAGATTCACAGGAGCTTCCACTGGTGCAGCAGAAAAGGGGGACTCTTTCATAAACCACATTATTAGTACAAGGCACTATAGATTAGGGACTGAACACCTGTTCTTGAATAAAAGTCCACGAGCAGAAATTTACTCCAAAGTTGCCAATAATGGAAGTGTGTTTCAATTAAGGTGGTAATACTATGAATTGCGGAGATGCTCAAGACTTGCAGTCAATGAGGGGAAACAGTTACTTTTTCCTCTGTATCTTCATAATTTTTAAGTTCAATTTCCACCACCCTCACCTTCACCAGTTTTTAATAATCAGAGCAACATCGTGAGGATTCTCATAAGGATAGAATGCAGCACTACAGACTCACTTGCTTAGGTGGGAAAAAGGAGGTAATACATAAAAGAGAAAAGCAGTCCAAAGAAAGTATAAGTTGATTACAGTAGAAATGTTTGTGCCCCTAATGCATGTTCAAATGATATCTGCCAGGTCCACAATAATATGGAAAAAGATGGAAGAAAATGTTTTTACCTCAAATGCCTTCTTTAAGAAATGCTGGAGACGCTGTTCATACTTTTGCCTAATTGAACCAGTCCCTACAGCAGTAGCATTAAATGCAGCCAGCGACTTCTGAACCGCATCTTCATGTGCTTCTCTTAGTGCAGCCTAGAAGACATCACAAATTAGAAAACAAATCATAATGTAAAAGCTATGGAAATATGAAACACTTACTTCCTCTGGAGGCTTGGAACGGTCAAATGCAGACATGTAGACTTCAGTGGCCAATTCATATGCTCTCTGACACTCAGCTTCTTCAACGCTCTGGAGAAGACAATAATGAAAACCTCAAATAAGAGTATAAAAATAACTGCTACAGAACCAATATTCAGCTGGAGCAATATTGATATATTTCCTTCAAGAGTTAACTTTAAGCAAGTTATAACTAACAACTAATTAATTACATGACGAAGAAATACAATAACGCGAATAAAACCATGTAAAAGACTATATTCTGGCACAACATACACATCTAGGTGAAGAGAAACGTGTAAAAATGCAATTTCTGTCTTGAAGAAATTTAGAAATATTGAACTCCATAAACGCCTCTTAATCACCTGGTGTTTTACTCATAAGAAATCAAATGGACTGAGGTTTTCTAAAGAAATCCTTCAAGACATGGATTGTTTAAAATTTAAATGCATTAGCCCCTATGCCATGTAAGGAAAATTGTGTTGTTTACGGGAATTTCAACTCAATAATATAGGATAAAGAGTAACCATAACTCAAAAGTTCAAAACCATATTCGTTAAAACTCCTGAAATGCTTGCATTTTAGAGGATGCCGCAAATAAAAAACACATTCTCATTTTTTTTCCCCTTAGAAAACATTCAACTAAAATATTTCATATGAAAACATGTTCTTCGATATCTAATTTTAAACAATATTTTACATGCAAAATATTAATTCTGTCCAAAATTTTACAAGTTCTCCATTGCATTTTAGAAGCATTTTGAAAAAACTGGGACAGTGACTACTTAGACATGTATACATTTATAATATAAATCACAAACGCGTAAGCTGGCCCGGATATCCACGGTCATAAAAAAAATATATATATAAATCACAAACAGCGGAGCAACTATGTAGGAGCATAACAGTATCCATCCATTACAATAAGGATGCCAAAAACTGAAGTTGACTTGGTGATTATAAAAGTGAAACCACCATTAGTGTTAGCCAAAACAACACAAATACCTAACCCAAAAAAAGACATACAGTTTTAAAAGTGGAATGAGAGAAGACAATATATACCTGCCAAGAAGAGGTTATTGTGGGAACTGCACCATTATTAATAGCATCTAGAAAAGATTGAATAATACGGGCAAAAATGGGTCCTGTCATCACTGTTGACCCTACTTGCTTGGGCCTTGTCCTCTCAAAAACAAATCTTGTGAAAGCATCTAAACCGGATCTAAACTCTGGCCTTAATTTGTCCAACTGCATATAAAAGACGAGTTAGGAAAACCCTCACACAAAAGAATAAACAAAGAAGATACCATCCATAACAAAAGTAATAGTCAACTGATAAATCATGTCTTAAGACATAACAACAGGAACCACTTACTGGAATCTGATCAAGTCGCTGGAGATCATTCTCATTGCTCAGAGGCCGAACTAGTGGGAAGCACTCTCTATCTGGGAAAAGAGCTCGAATGGACTCTCGTATCTAGTAAATATTTTTTTTCAGAAGTTAAGACATCAACAAAATCATTGACCTTACACAAATAAGATGAAGAAATAAGAGCTACAGCATGGGCTATCGACAAGCTATAGAAAATGATCCAATTGTATCATGTAAGAGGTCAAAAGGAGAGTATTGACTATCACACAATAAGTCTAGGAAGATAAATTTGGAAAAGGGAAATAAGAGAAACCTCATTCTTGGAAGCTACATCCTTTCCGCCACCTTGAATTGGCCTCAGAGCCAGCTCTAGGTAGTCCCGTGGAGTGATCTTGCGATTATCTTCAACCAAGTCCAAATAAAAATCCTGCAAGTATGTACTCAAATAATAGGATATGCTCATAAACAGAGATCAACTGCTAATTGATTGCGATCAAAATAAACAAGAAAACAGAATAAGATCCAGTTAGAAAGGACGAACAAGTAGAGGAAGATGTCTATTTCTTATTACCCTTAGAAGCCACACAAAAATTGGAGAAAATTGCCCAAGTTCTGAAGCTGTACTCCTCCCCCCAGAAGCTCTGACACGAATGTGCTTAGTCATCTCAGTCACAAGAGAGAGGCGATCCAGTGCTGCCTCATCAATACCACCCATCTGAATTGAGGAATTAAAGAATTACATATGCTTGCAAAAGTGAAAAAGGAAATGGGATCTTGGACTATAAAGGAAAAGAGCCTGTAATATAGCTGGACCACCGGAGAAATGAACAAAGGCTTCATACAAAATCTTCCATACCTGGTTGTAGATGAACATGCTTGATAAGAGGACCGCCAAAGAGAATATTTGTGTGCTATATGTTCCCTGTAAAAATATGAAAATTTAAAACAAAAAAACAAGAAGAGAAATTAGGACACAAGAAGCACAAGACAAGAAATGTAAATACGAAAATGCAGTCCAAATATAATGGACTGTATCAATAATCAAGAACAAAGAACAATGCTACACATTTCCTGTTCAAATATAGATGTATCACACATAGATGCAAAATACAACCTGAAGATGAAACAGGAGTAGTAATAATCAAAAGTTATCTAATATTTTTACAATGCTAGTGTAACAAGAAAAAAAACCTGTGTATTATATAAGAAGAAAAGAAAAAAGTACACAAGGACATTTTTTCAAAGAAGAATCAATATAGAAGATAGGAATATAACCGTTTGGTCGTAAGCATCAATTCCTTCTGAGTCCAAGAGTAAAAGACTGTATTCTGTTCCATCAAGAGCTGTTCTCCTGAGTGGTGCACTCCACAACCAAAGACCTTTAGTACATGGACGATGTGTTGACGCCACTTGAAATCCACTACTCCGGCCAAGAAGCTACAATTATAGATGAAAGAAGAAACTCATTTTCATACTCCAGATCTAAAAACAGTTTTTCCTTTAAATTTGGAAATAACATCCTAATTAAGAATGAAAAGATGTGTATAATCCAAAAAGATAACATAACAACTAACGTCTTACTATTATTACTGCAAGACACTACAAATTCAAATCACTGTCTACATTCCCACACAACAAAGAAGATCAATTTATTAGCATGACTGGCACTAAGTCACTAAATAACCTACTTCAGGTAACAATAAATGGAGCAACATGCAGCAAACCAAAAGCAGGAGAAGGCGGCCAACTGACATCATCCCAAGTGTCCACATGCTATCAAAATAGTATCTAAGTTAAAAACACATCTATCTTAATCCTGAAACTTCACTCCCAGTAAAAGACAGCTACAGAAGTTAACTGAAGACCACGAAATCATTTCCAGGTCTGACACGCATCATTAAAAATTTTTGTGAATGTAAAACTGTCCAAACTCTATGATTCCTTCTACTGCAAACTCCAGAAGATGATGTAGAGCAATCAATTCCTTAGCAATTCAACAAAACACTTTGTACACTACCATTCTCGCCCCCCTTTGCTCACTCTCTCAACTTTTTATCTTTTTCCTTTTTTGGAGTTTTTGGTTTGTATTGCATAAAGTATTCATTATCACCTGCATCAATTGTATCTAGAACCCCTTACATATACCTTCATACTAGACCAACATTGGTCGACCCGATTCCATTCTTAAGGCTAACCTTGCCAATTTCGAGCCTCGTTCGGATTTCAGCAACCACGGGTAGGTGTGACACCAAGTAACCTACATTTTCTGTCCTGTAATTACCCCTTGATTATTTTGGTGCATCTGTTAATACTTCAAATTCAATTATGATATTTTATTTATAGACCCACCATATGAGCACGTAAGATGAAAAGAGCGTGCCACTCTAGTTTATTTGATTGAGCTTAAAAATAGTGTTCCGCCAAAGTAATTTATAAGGCTTGTCATCGACGAACCAAAACCTAATTCCAAAGTGACCCAACTTCATTAGAAAGTAATTACAAGAGTCAATGTAAACTGATTCCTCAGACAATAACTGCAGTAACACAAAGCATCACAAAACCCTTGACTATCAAAAAACCTAAAAAAGACTCCAAATTTCTTCAATATTAATTTATACCTGATTTAGTATGAAGCTCTTGCCTTGGCGAGCACGGCCGCAGACGGAGACTACACCAACGGGTTCCTTGACGAGCTGAAGCACCGCCACGGCCTCGGGATCCAATTGGAACCTCCCTTTTTCATCACAGTACACGAGGCGAATCGGTCTAGCTGGTCCGGCGGTCATACTGATCGCCGCGGAAACAGGAGTTTGCGGCGACGGGGACGGCGTCTGCGGCGAATCACCTCTGTTAAAAAACCTCATCATATTTGTAGTGCGAATCGAGTATATCTGGTAAAATCGAGGGAGGAAGGGAGGGAGGAGACGAGAGCGAAATCCGCTTTTAGAGAGAGAGATTTTCTTTATGTGGGAATGTGTTGGGAGCTAAAGAGGGAAATGAAAAAGCCAGAAAAGACATTATTAGACAGCGTGGAATCAAATTACTCTTGCACGAGTTCTCGATGCCGCGTTAGGATATTGTTTAACGAGTTGAGGCATTAGGGATTGATTTGGAAGCAACTCCAATAATTTTTTACATCCTAACACGAGATAACCAAGCTTTGTTGTAGCCTTCTCAAGTACACTTCGAATATTTTGTTGTAGTAGTTCATGCCAATAAGTTGAAAGCTTCTCTTGACTTGATAAGAAATGGACCCATGTCGAAGAATTCGCACAACTAAGCAACTTGGCTCAATACCTTGAACGATGGCAAATGTCAAGGTTGCATTATTGGAAATGTTTAATGAAAATACCATCATGACATGATAAAACAAGTGCTCATTCTTGATAACACCACCACCCTAATCCACTAATTAGGATAATGATGTGAATGCACAAGGTGTAGATCTAAGGTCTAAATGTTATCATGACAACTGAACTCTCCAACAAATTCCTACAAATGAGCGATGACACATAGCCCTACGTCGAATTACTATAACTTGGCACGATTAGAGTAGCAAGCTCAATCCCAATACCTGGTATGGTATAAAGGGATGAAGGACAAGTTATTGAAGATATAAATAAATTCTTTTTATGTTTTGAATTTGTTAGGCTTTGATTCTTTCTATATTCTATATATTCAATGGTTCTATTGTCATTTTACATAACAAAGAGAATGAATGCAAAGTTTCAATTCCCCCAAATTAATCTATGCAATTCCTTTCAAAATTGATTCCTGCATTAACTAATTTACAATATCTCACATTCAAACTTTATATGGTATTAGAGATAGATATGGAAGAATCCATAAATAGCTACTGATGATACCAAAAAATAGTACCTGATGATTTCCGAACTGGATTGCTATGATCGACCGCGAGCAGGATCTCCAATGACCTGAAACAAAGGCGTCGAGGTTTGTCCTCGTCGCCCCTCCGATGCTTAAGTTAGAGAGGGAAAATATGCGTAAGGCTATATGACTGAAAAATAATAATAATTCTCGTAACCTGAAAAAGGAGTGTGGATCGCCTATTTATACAGGCGAGTAGTTGCGTTGTAGAAGGAGTCTATCGCTTGTGATCCTTATCTCGTAAAGAGTTTGTGTTTCGCTCAAACTGTTCTACTGGTATTTGAGTAAGATTAGGAAATGTATTTGGACAAGGAGTGCTGAAACGGATTATAGGACTAGTGCGTAGGACCAGGCCCGATCTAGAGACCCAAGTTCAGCACGTGTCCCCCGACCTTAAGACCCCGAACTCATCGAGGTTGTTTTCACGGGAGACAAAGGTCGGGCCACTTAGGTCGGGGGTCGTCGAGTCACCAAGTCCGGGTCTCCATATATTGCCTCATCATAGGCCCCCGTGCATCAACGTCGTAGCTAGGATAAGCACGCACGAGCGTCGAGGTTGGATGCAGAGAATGGTTTCTGCACGACGTAAACCTGGGACACGAGCTTGGTGGATAGGCGTGAGTTAAAAAGTAAAATTGATATGCGCGAGGTGGGAGATGGAACACCAAAAGTTAACTCGTAGAGGACACGTGTCACATGCCCGTTGGAGTTGTCCAGGACCCGACCCTCGATCGTCGACAACTGTCCAGATTCAATGGCCCAGATGGAGTGACTGTTGCACTCCCAGGGGCCACTATAAATAGTCTCCATTTTCACTCTCATTTTTCACTTTTTCACTCTCAACTCACTGTGCAAGAAGCTCGAGCTCGGGGATTATAGGTTTGTGAGCGAGCGACCATACTAAGAGGTAAGTGTTCGAGCCCCTCAGCTTATTATTCGACTAGCATAATGTCAAGTTCTAGCAGTAGTTCGGGGTCGAGTAGTAGCAGTAGTAGTAGTGAGACCTCTAGGGACACGAATCCTAGGCTCGAGGACACAGGGACTTCCATAGTACCAATGGCCGTACCTATTAGTTCCCACCACGGGGAAAAAGTCGAACTCACTTACCCAAAAAGCCCGAGTAAATATAAAGAACATGTAATTATTAAGATTGCGAGAGAGTTCGGGGTAATGCCAGCATGTGATGTGAGGGCCCCCGGGCGTAATGAGACGGTGTTGGGAGCTCGGGAGGGAGAGATGACAATTTTTAGGGACGCCCTTAAGGCCGGGCTTAGGTGGCCCCTTCACCCTTTCTTTGTTGAGTTCCTAACTTCCTTCTTAATTTGCCCGGGCCAGCTGGCCCCGAATGGGTGGAGACTCCTCGTGTACTTTTTCATTTTATGTAGATGCCTCGGGGTAGAGCCTAGGATCGACCTCCTGAAAATGGTCTTCGACCTTTAAGTTTTCCCCAGGTTATAATTGCTTCGTGTATCTATCCACGAAAGGGGGTTTTAGGGTGCCAGACACCCCTAGCTCACTTCGAGGTTGGAAGGAGCGTTTCTTTTTTATCAAACCTCAGGACCCTGACCACCCGTTTAGCCCGAAGTGGGAGAGACCCCTTAAGGATATGTTCAATGAGGGCCAAAAGCTTACTTCGAGGTTTTGGAGAGAGATAGGTTGAGGTTAGTGAACCATGATCCCCTTGCTGAGAAGATTGATTACCTACTCGATGATGACACCCTCGACCTTGCAAACGTGAGAGGCCTCGAGGGTACGATTTCTTGCCATTATACTTATTTGTATCCGTACGTATCCAAGGTCGAGCTAATACCTTTTGTATTTTTTGGCAGATTTGGAAATGTCTTTCGACCCATCAAAGCTCTTGTCGAAGGTCCAACATAAGGCTAAAGGCCCGAAGTCCAAGGCTCCCGTGCAGTCCAAGGGAAAGAAGAGGACTCGGGTTGAAACCCCAAAGACTATCCCGAGTGGGTCGGGACAAACGTCTAAGGGCCCGACCTCGCCCAAAGGGTCTGTGCCTCCAAATGAAGGTCGGGCTTCATCAGCTCGTGATCCTCACGTGGGAAACCCCGAGCTTGACGACGAGGATGAGGCCTTTATGACCGACGAGAATCTGCGGGAGTACTCACAATGTTCCTTGATCAAGGACATTGTGGAGAAGTACGAGAGGGTGGTAAACCTCCACGACGGGGTTGGAGTCCTCGAGATGCTGACCTTAAAGGTATGGTCACAGAGTCGAGTTGTTCTTTTGATTTGTATACACGTTTTGTGAACGATCTGACCTCGTGCTTTCCCTTTTGACCCAGACGTTGAGCGTTGCTCGGGGGCTGTCCCTCAACGGATTAGACCTGGCGAACAATGTCCGCGAGCTCGAGGTCGAGAACGAACATCACCAGGCGCGCATCCGTCAGCTCGAGGAACAGCGTAACGCCGCGAAGCTCGAGGCAAAACAAGCCCGGGAGGAGGCTGAGGCGGCCAATAAGCAGGCTGAGGGTGCAAGGGAGGATGTCGAGCAGACATTGCTGCACCTCGAGGAGGCAAAGAAAGGCTTCGAGGAGGAGCTAAACCAGGCGAGGGCCCAGGCTGTTGAGGATTTCAAGAAGTCCGACGAGTTCGGGTCAATGCTTGGGGACTATGGTTCGGGGTCTTATGCCTACGGTTTGAGGCTTGCTCGCTCTTTCTTGCGGACCCAACTCCCCGAAGAGCAAAAGCATATCGTCGAGGGTCTGAAGACAGTGGCCGATCTTGCAAATGACCTCGAACTGTCTTCATCAGAGGTCGAGGATGAAGAGGCCGACGACGATGCTGGCGACGACGGAGGGGACGATGGAGGGGACGATGGAGGTAACCCCGAGGATAGGAACAACAGCCCAATAGACATAGATTAGGCCCCCTACCCCGAACTGTATTTTTGCTTTTACTACATGTACTTTGCTCGAGCATTGCCTCGAGAATTTTGTAATGCACATAGCCCGATTTGGGCGTTTCAATGGAATGGAATTTTCTTTTCAAAGATCGATGCTTTGTAGTCGTGTGTTTGCCTTTAGTCGCTTGATATCGAACCAAGGTCGTGGCTTTGTAACGCACATAGCCCGATCCTAAAGAGGCACGGTCCTCGGCCGTTTGACAAGCCGCGTGCTCGAGGTCGAGCAGGGCCTTTATGGTAGTTCGACTAGCTGCGTGCTCGAGGCACGGACTTGTGCTAGGTTTTGACTAGCTGCGTGCTCGAGGTCGAGCACGGCCTTATGCTAGGTTTTGACTAGCTGCGTGCTCGAGGTCGAGCACGGCCTTATGCTAGGTTTTGACTAGCTGCGTGCTCGAGGCACGACCTTATGCTAGGTTTTGACTAGCTGCGTGCTCGAGGCACGGCCTTATGCTAGGTTTTGCCTAGCTGCGTGCTCGAGGCACGGCCTTATGCTAGGTTTTGCCTAGCTGCGTGCTCGAGGCACGGCCTTATGCTAGGTTTTGGCTAGCTGCGTGCTCGAGGTCGAGCACGGCCTTATGCTAGGTTTTGACTAGCTGCGTGCTAGAGGCACGGCCTTATGCTAGGTTTTGACTAGCTGCGTGCTCGAGGCACGGCCTTATGCTAGGTTTTTACTAGCTGCGTGCTCGAGGTCGAGCACGGCCTTATGCTAGGTTTTTACTAGCTGCGTGCTCGAGGTCGAGCACGGCCTTATGCTAGGTTTTGACTAGCTGCGTGCTAGAGGCACGGCCTTATGCTAGGTTTTGACTAGCTGCGTGCTCGAGGCACGGCCTTATGCTAGGTTTTTACTAGCTGCGTGCTCGAGGTCGAGCACGGCCTTATGCTAGGTTTTTACTAGCTGCGTGCTCGAGGTCGAGCACGGCCTTATGCTAGGTTTTCAACCTCGATCTTAACATTCCATCCCTATTTGACGATTCCAAGAACGGACCTTTCAGGTCGGGACTTGGATTTATTAGTTTTTCGGACTGGACTTGGATTTATATTCCACCCAAGCTGCCTACGTACCCAACCGGGATCAAGCCGAACGTAGTTCGTTACAATGAAAAATAACTGACGCAACTCTAGGTTGGCGTGCAAGCCCTATACTGGAAATGTAAACAACGGTGGGCACGCAGGCCCGACAAGAAAAAGAACAAATAAATTGGAAGACATGGAGCTAAGGCTTACTACTTGTAGTAAATTTTGAGATTGTCGGCGTTCCACGGTCTTGGCAGTGGTTTCCCCGAACTGTCTTTGAGGCTGTATGCCCCGCCCTTTATCCTTCGTATAACTTCAAAGGGTCCTTCCCATTTTGGCCCGAGCTTTCCTGGGGGATGACCTGCGGCTTCGGATCTCCTGAGAACCAAATCTCCCATCCTGAACCTTCTTGCTTTGACATTCCTATTGAAGTACCTAGCTGTCCGGCTCTGATAGCCCGCGGCCTTTAGTGAAGCCTGCTCTCTAACCTCTTCGAGTAAATCCAGATGTTCGGTTGTCTGCCCATCAGAGATATGCTCAAGATTCCTCCAAGTGGGAAGACTGACCTCGATCGGTATAGTAGCCTCTATGCCGAAGGCCAGCATAAAAGGAGTTTCGCCAGTTGACGTCCTATGTGAGGTCCTGTAAGACCAGAGAATGGCGGGCAGTTCTTCGGGCCAACATCCTTTTGCTTCTCCAATCCTTGTTCGAAGGTCCTGCAATATAATTCGGTTGGTCACTTCCGCAAGGCCGTTACTCTGGGGATGTGAGACAGATGTCAGGTGGTGGTCAATCCCGAGCTTGGTACAGAAATCCCTGAAACTTGCATTATCAAATTGTCTTCCATTATCCGTTATGAGCACTCTGGGTATCCCAAATCGACACACGATAGACTTCCATATGAAAGACCTGAGCTTAGGCTCAGATATTGTTGCCAAGGCTTCGGCCTCGACCCACTTTGTGAAGTACTCAACTGCTACAACAACAAACTTTAATTGGGCTCTGGCTATAGGGAAAGGTCCAAGAATATCTACTCCCCACTGTGCGAACGGGGCGGGGTGCTGAACTGAAGTAAGCTCTTATGCAGGAGCTCGTATGGCGTTACCGAACCTCTGGCACTTATCACACTTCTTTACGTAATCTGACGAGTCTTTCTTCATGCTAGGCCAATAATACCCATACCTTATGAGCTTGTAGGCAAGAGCTCGACCTCCTTGATGATTCCCACAAATGCCTTCATGAACTTCGGTAAGAGCTTGACGCGATTCGGAAGGTTTGAGGCACCTTAAGTAGGGGAGCGTGAAACTGCGACGGAACAAAACGCCCTCTATGATACTGTACCTCGAAGCTCGAGCTCTTATGCTTTTCGCCATTCGAGGATCTGTTGGTAGGGTCCCATCTCTTATGAATTCAACAATGGGATCTAACCAAGAAGGCTCCTGGTCGATGTCCACGACACTGACTTTCTGAACTATACTTGGTTCCGTTACAAACCGGATGTGTACTGTCCTGTCAAGCCCATCCACTCCCATGAACACAAGTCGGGATAGGGCGTCTGCTTTATAGTTGTTGGATCGGGGGATCTTCAAAATTTCGCAGCTCTTGAACTTTCTTTGGAGGTCATGCACCATCAAGCAATACGAACTCATCTTCTCATCTTTTCTATCAAAAGTTCCCTCTACTTGTCCAACGACCAGTTGGGAGTCGCTGAAAAATTTTTATATGCTCGAGCTTATGATTCTGCGCAAGTTCTAGTGCTATGATGACTGCTTCATACTCTGCCTCATTATTGGTAGCCTCAAATTCGAACCTCAGTGCGCACTGGATCTCTACGGTTTTTTCCGGGTTGGTGAATATCACTCCTGCCCCCGACCCCGAACTATTCGATGCTCCATCAACGAAAAATTCCCAGAATTTTGTGCTCGAGCTATTATCGTCTGGCCCCCGAGGCCTTGGCGTGAGTTCAGCAATGAAGTCAGCTAAGGCCTGTGCCTTTATTGAGGGCCGTGGTTTGAACTCTATGTCGAACTCGCCTAGTTCGATGGCCCATTTCAGCAATCTTCCCGATACATCTGGCTTCTGAAGTATGTGCTTTAGGGGTTGATTAGTGAGCACAACGATCGGATGAGACTGAAAGTATTGCCGTAGCTTCCTGGCAGTTATTACTAGGGCAAGAGCGAGCTGTTCGGCTAGTGTGTACCTCGTTTCTGCATCAAGGAGTACTTTGCTCACATAATAGATCGGTTGCTGAACCTTTCCTCTTTCCTTTACCAGGACCCCACTTACGGCGTTAGGAGAAACGGCCAAATATAGAAACAAAGTATCTCCACGTTCGGGTTTTGTGAGAACCGGAGGCATTGCTAGAGCTTGTTTCAATTTTTCAAAGGCGGAGTTGCATTCCTCACTCCAGTTGAAGCTATGGGTACCTCTGAGAATTTTGAAGAAAGGGAAGCACTTGTCTGCTGCTCGAGAGACGAACCTGTTCAGGGCCGCTATCCGGCCTGTTAACCTCTGGACATCCTTTTTATCCTTTGGCGGTTCCATAGCTACCAAGGCCTGAATCTTGTCGGGGTTGGCCTCTATGCCCCTGTGTGTGATCATGAAGCCCAAGAACTTCCCCGAAGCAACCCCGAACGCACACTTCGTAGGGTTTAGTTTCATTCTGTACTTCCGCAATGTAGAAAAGACATCTTCCAGGTCTGAGATATGATCTTCCACTTGTTTACTTTTGACTACCATGTCGTCTACATATGCTTCGATGCTCTTTCCAATCAAATCAGCGAAAACCTTATTGACGAGCCTCTGATACGTTGCCCCGGCATTTTTTAAACCAAAAGGCATGACTCTGTAGCAATAAATGTCTGAATCTGCCATGAACGAGGTCTTCTCTTGATCTTCCTCGGCCATGAGGATTTGATGGTATCCGGAGAAAGCGTCTAGGAAACTGTATAGCTTGTGGCCCGACGTATTGTCTACGAGGTTGTCTATCCGAGGTAAGGGATAGCTGTCTTTAGGGCAAGCCTTGTTTAGGTCGGTGAAGTCAATGCAGACTCTCCATTTCCCCCCGGACTTCTTAACAAGTACTACGTTCGCCAGCCAATCTGGATACTGTACTTCCCTAATGAACTTTGCCCTAATAAGATTAGTGACCTCTTCCCGTATGACTTCTTTACGTTCCTGCGCGAACTGTCTCCGCCTCTGCTTTAACCGGCTTAAACTCGGGATTTACATTTAACTTGTGTACAGCGACCGCGGGGTCAATACCAGGCATGTCTTCCACTTTCCAGGCGAACACATCTATGTTTCGGGACAAGCAACTGATGAGTTCTTTCATGACCGTTGTGTCGAGGTCATGCCCAACTGTAACAGTTTTACCAGGCTCGAGCTCGACCTTTCTCAATTCCTCCACTGGAGCTAATCGACCACGATTTTCAAGCTCGAGGTCGAGCTCCGATAGTTGCATGACATCCGACTTGATTTCCCGTACACTAGTAACATAGCACTGTCTTGCTACTTTCTGACTTCCTCGCACTACGCCCACCCCGTCTTTTGTTGGGAACTTGAGAGCCAAGTGAAAAGTTGACACAATAGCCCTGATTCCATTGAGCAGAGGTCTCCCAAGTATGGCGTTGTAGGCCATTGGAGCTCGAACGACCTCAAAGGTAGTGATCTGAGTCACTTGCTTTCCATCTGATCCTAATGTCAGGGGTAGGTCGACAAGGCCCTCGGGGGTAATGATCCCCCCACCAAAACCTTGGAGGGGTGTCTTTGCTGGCTTGAGCTTTTCTGCCGAGATGCCCATCTGAAGGAAAGCTTCGTGTGACAACACATTGGCCGCACTTCCATTATCGACCAGAATTCTCCTTACTTCGAAATTTGCGACTATCGCTGATATTACCAAGGCATCATCGTGAGGGAAAGATACGCCTTCCAAATCACTTGCTTTGAAGGTGATGTCTCCTGTTTCGTCGGGGTTTATACTTGAAACTGAGTGGTACTGCCTGGCATATTGCTTACGGCCACTGCTCGAATCTCCCCCCGAGGCTGTTCCTCCGACGATGACGTTTTATAGTACCGGCCGTAGGTTGTTTACTTCCCGCATCCTCTGATGCTTTCTCCCGATCTCGGTTATTCCTTTGGCGTTTGTCGTTACTGACGTAAGAGCCCAGAAACCCTCTCTTGATGAGAGCTTCAATTTCTCGTTTCAGGGCAAAACAAGTCTCGGTGGTATGCCCATGGTCTCGGTGGAAATCGCAGTACTTGCTTTTATCCCGTGCCTCAGGTGGGGCTTGCATTCTAGGAGGCCACTTCAACTCCCTGTGGTCTTTGATTTCCATCAGGATATTAGACCTTGAAGTGTTCAAGCGAGTGAAAGATGTTGGGGACTGGTCTTGCTTCGGCCTATTTCGGGGGAGGTCTGGCCTTATACTTGATTCATGTGGTCTTTTATGTTCGGGCTTGCTCGACGATGGTGCCTCTTTCTTCGGGAACATCGTTTCCTCCATATTAATGTACTTTTCAGCCCGAGTGAGTAGCTCCGTTACCGATTTCGGCGGGGTCTTTGAAAGAGACATCTTGAAAGCTTCACACTTGACGGCGTAGGTTAGGGCTGAAACCGCCGCCGTTATGTGAAGATCAGGGATCTGAAGTCTTTCCTTATTGAATTTGGTCATGAAGTTACGCAGGGTTTCGTTGGGCCCCTGGCGCATCTGCATGAGTGATGCGGCTGTCTTTCTGATACGCTTGCTACTGGCAAAGAATGCAGAGAATTTGTCTGCCAAATCTGAAAACGAGGAGATGGAGTTCGGTTCGAGTGTGGAGAACCAATCTCTGGCCGCACTGGTGAGTGTTTGGGGAAAGGCCTTACACATGACGGCATCTGGGGCTACTTGCAAATTCATGACGTCGGTATAAATGTTGAGGTGGTTGATGGGGTCAGTAGTTCCGTCGTACTCTTTCACCCGGGGGTACTTAAATCTATCTGGCAGGGGATGTGACAAGACCTCGGCAGTGAAAGGTGTGTTCGGGATGAATCGTGCGGCTGTCTGAGTGTTCTTTATCCCCGCCGCGATTCCGTCTTCAATGATCTTTGTAAGTTCAGCTGAGTCCAGGGTTACCAGCCTCGTGGCTGAGGCCGTGTGAGGTACGGGGGGTGTTCCGGCGCTGCCATGCCCGGTTCTGGAGGGCCCAGCTCGAGCTTCGGCCATAAATTCTCCCTGTGGCCGCAGTGTAGGAGGTTCCCTCTGGCTTAACAGTTGTGTCAACGTAGCAACCTGTTGACGGAGCTCCTCAAATGCCTCAGGGGCTACGGAGGCTGGCAAAGGCACGGGCTCTCTCGATGTCTCCTCCTGCAGAACTGGAGGGTCTCCGACGGGCGGTTGCTCGGGTGCGGACGAGCTTGCTGGAAGGTGTCCTGATCGCGTATTAACCATGACTTTTTGTAGGGTTTCCCACAGACGGCGCCAATGATGATACCAAAAAATAGTACCTGATGATTTCCGAACTGGATTGCTATGATCGACCGCGAGCAGGATCTCCAATGACCTGAAACAAAGGCGTCGAGGTTTGTCCTCGTCGCCCCTCCGATGCTTAAGTTAGAGAGGGAAAATATGCGTAAGGCTATATGACTGAAAAATAATAATAATTCTCGTAACCTGAAAAAGGAGTGTGGATCGCCTATTTATACAGGCGAGTAGTTGCGTTGTAGAAGGAGTCTATCGCTTGTGATCCTTATCTCGTAAAGAGTTTGTGTTTCGCTCAAACTGTTCTACTGGTATTTGAGTAAGATTAGGAAAGGTATTTGGACAAGGAGTGCTGAAACGGATTATAGGACTAGTGCGTAGGACCAGGCCCGATCTAGAGACCCAAGTTCAGCACGTGTCCCCCGACCTTAAGACCCCGAACTCATCGAGGTTGTTTTCACGGGAGACAAAGGTCGGGCCACTTAGGTCGGGGGTCGTCGAGTCACCAAGTCCGGGTCTCCATATATTGCCTCATCAGCTACCAAATTTCTCCCCATCTCCTCCAAATCCAAACCGAATTCATGCAAACACTACCTAGAATCAACCAGGAGCTCTTATACAAGACCTAACTCAACCCACTAGTCCCTTCTTCATCAGGAGCAATGATTGAACATGGGCTATGCTTGTCACACGTAGCCTGGATTCATGCAATTATTACTCTTGGACTAATTTCAAGAAGAGAGCCTCGCGAATGAAGAAGTTGGGGTTCACAGATGACCATCTAACCCCCAACGACCTTCTAATAGAGTACTGGTTGAGATGCTACGATATTGCGATAACATGGATGCATAATACCATGGTTGTGGACATTAAATGCAAACAGTTTATGTAGAGACGACGCTTGAACAGTGCTTTGTTTTAGCACAGCAAAACGCGCTAAGGATTTCTTGTGTAAACTAAGGCATAAATCCTTAATCAAATCAAGATTTTGTACATGTATACTTCTCTAAGCTTAAGACACTAATTGATGAATTGCTTAAGAGGTTTTAAATTAGTGGTTCAAATCAAGATTTTGTACATGTATGCTTCTTTAAGCTTAAGACACTAATTGATGAATTGCTTAAGAGGTTTTTGCCAGAAGGTTTGGATTGGGCCCTAGCTCAAACTGAATAACCTAAAATGTACCAGCCCAATAATAGTCACTTTGAATTGGTTCGGCTTACAGGCTGAAATCGACTTGATTTGAATCGGTCATTTTCCAAATCGAATTGGTTGTTCGGATACCAACCTAATTCATGCTCACCCCTAATTACTTGGATTAAAGTTCGTTAACATGCCTGATTTTTCAAATATTTATTTAGATATATATTTAAGTATAGTAATGTTGATGATATTCAAAAAATCTAAATTCTTTAAACATAAAAAGTTGGAAATCCCCTTAAGAGTTTCTCACATGACTGCTTCATCAGAATAGAAACAAGAAAAGAAATTGCAATGCTTTTTTGAGAGTAGTTTTGATTTTTCAGAAAAGTAGTGCAGAAGACAAATACTTGCATGCAGCATAATTAGCCTATGAATGGGACAATAAACCCCTCAATTATGTGCTTAACTATAAGAATATTTCAATCAATTATTAGGGTAATAATAATAATAAATTTTTTTTATTGTCGCACTTATGTCTCCACCTTTTTTGTTTCATTCTTATCTTCAATTTTCTTTAATTAGCACATCTGGTCGTCCCTGACGGAATTTTTCCTGTAACTGGATGTAGCGAGATATCACAATCTCTTGTTTGGGCGTTCCGAATGTTCTTGTTCATCTAAAGCTCCCAGAGAAAGCACTCTTTTGATTGTTTCCAAAGCATCTTTTACACAGGAATTCATGTTTTCTTTAGAGTCATAATTCCCATTTGACATAGAGGGTTGTTTATAAGTCTCCAAGTCTTGCTGTCCATTTCCATTTACTGCTGCTTCACTTTCTTGGAATATGATTCCATAATCTTTAAGATGATCCATAATTTGAGTGTTATTGTTTGTATTTTCTTCTTCTTCTCCATGCTCCTTAAGATCATAAGGCACTGGACTTTCAAAGCTGCTGCTGCCATTATGCTTTCCAGATTCTGTGATACAGCTCTTGTGGCGAACACGGCATAAAACCCAGTCATCCAACTGCAATGAAGTACTTAGGTAACGGACTAGACAAAAGATGTGACTTCAAAAGAGGTGATAACGGAGTAGACAAAAGATGTGACTTCAAGTCTATCGCAACCCTTTATAAAAAAGGTTTAATGTTGGGCCTTAAATGAAAATTTTTAAAAATTGAATCATGCTCTCGACAACTTATAACTTTTAGACCAGATAGTCGACAAAGACGAGGCAAAGAATTGTCCTCGATATTAAGTTTAGTTACTATGGAATTTTGAAATTTCATTTCAAAGTAGTGGACTTACTCTCATTGATCTTTTGTTCGTGGTCTGTTGATGGCTAGTGTTGAGAAGTCTGTACTCATCCATCATCCATTTAGTTTTTGTGCCATTCGGGGGGCGACCTTTGTAAAACACGAGAGCTTTCTTCACACCTACACACTGCGACGCACTGGAAGAAAGGATTGGTTTGTCCTTTCCTGTAGCTTTCCAATAGCCAGACGTAGCTGTTCTGTTGGGACGCACGCCATTTGGATACTTCCTATCACGGGGACTGAAGAAAAACCATTCACTTTCGCCGAAGTAAGCCTTGTCTACAGAAATATATACATAAGTAATTTATTATAATGCCTTATTAACCAAAAAAAAAAAAATGAAGATTGTCCCTTCTTATGTAATATTGCGTACCAAGCATACCTTAATATCAGTCATTACAATGAAACATTCTTTACTTATCAGCATATAATTAAACTTTTAGATAAGATTTTATTGAATCAAACCCAAATGTAAAGTCTTGGAAGGATAAATTATTCAAATGTCATATTGAAAATATAAATACGAATATATTCGTCCCTTGGACAATGTAAAGAAGAAAAAAAGGGACAAATAAAAGATGATTCACCAGGAAGTTCCCATGGATTCAGTTTGTAGAGATCAGTTTCTGCTATTAAGGAGGCTAGTTGACTAGTTGAAGAAGAAACCTTGTTCTTCAAATAAAACATAAGCTCCTCATCAGTGGGATGAAACCTGAAACCTGGAGGGAGAGAAAAATCTATGGTTTTATTCATCGTGCCTTAATCTGAGGAAGATAATTCGAATCTACATATGTACGCGTAGAGAAGGGAGAAGATTATATATATATATAAATGAAATTCTTGGTTTGATCACCCATTTTCATATAATACAGGTCTCATTTAATTGTCAGCTTGTAATGCATTAATCCGCCTATAATGTGATTCCGCCCTCACGAGCATGGCGCGGTGGTAAAGCGGGAGGGTTCTCTATGGAGCATCGGATGTTCAAATCCTCGTGACAGCTAGAAGGCAGATATCCTATGAAAGAAAAATTATTTTGAGCTTTGTTGTCCCTCCGGGATCATGTCCACAAGTCGTAAAGGGAGGTTCACTGGAGGAGAATCGCATCTCGAATGTCTGTTCTAAATGTGTATAAGTTGTGACCACATCCAAATTTATCTGAGTGGTGAACTCGAGGAGAAGATCATCACTCATCAGGAGTAGTTGGGCGAAACTCGATCACCTAAGGTACCAAAATAAAATAAAATAATATATTAGCCCCTGTTTGAGCCCCATTCAATGGAAAAAAATACATTATTAAACAATGTTTTGACATCATTTCAACCACACATTTTTTAATAAAATAATATTACATATAAATCCAAAAAAATTTCTTGTTTTTTAATCACACATTTTTCATCAATAACACTATTCAAAAATGTATTCTTATAGAAAGAATGGAGGCCAAACGGAGGCTTATGTATTACCCCGCGTTCTCTATTGCGTACAAAAAGGAGAAGCTTCGTAGAAAAATTATAAACTTGAAATTTCTAAATTAAAGTTAATTGCATCGTTTATTTCATAGATAAGATAATCATTTTTTACTCTTATATTTTCAGCATGCAGTACCCAATAATACAATAAACACTAGATAAACCTTTTTTTCTTTGTTAATATTGTATGAATAGACGGGAGGAAGTAACACAAGATCATGATCATTTTTCTTTTATAGCTGATAAGAATTAAAGATAACAGTCAAATTGATTCACAAGATTTCATGAAAAATGAAAAATATTTTCCTAGTTCTCATTTTTTTAGGGCCTATTTTATTCATTTAATTTTTCATGAAATTAGGAAAATATTTTCTTAATTCTTACTTTTGGCTGTTTGATTAGTCAAATTTGTCATGAAAAATGTTTGCCACCAACTTCTAATGTACAATTCCTTGAAACACAAAAGTATGAAAATATTTTCTTATAATTTTGGTAGGAAATTATTTTCCACCTTGTTGGATGTTCTTTTTTTTTTTTTTTACTTTTTAAAAATAGAAACATATTCTAAATCCAATGGTAAATTTTTTTTTATCTATTTAATTGACAATTTGCATGAAAAAAGAAGCCAAATGAATATAAAAAATTTATGAAAATATTTTTTTTTACTTTTTGGCAATCCAAACAAATTTTAATACAGATTGTAAAAAAAATTTATCCCAAAAAGTAATCATTTGCATGAAAAATAAAGTCAAACGAATTAGGTGAAAAATTATACCAATCAAACACCATTAATTATAATGTCATTTAAAACAAATTCTAGGCAAATCACTTCCCTACCAAACATTTTATTTGCTATCCATTTTCCATCTTTCTATCAAACGGATCCTTACTGTTTGATTGCCTTTATTTTCCCTGGAAAATGTTTTCCATGAAATTCTAGATACAACCTCTTGAAACACAAAAGTAGGAAAATATTTTCTTATGATTTTGGTGAGAATTTGTTTTCAACTTTGCTAGGTGTTTTTTTTTTCCATTTTTTTTTTTTTTTTTTTTGCTTTTTGACAATAAAAACATATTCTAAATCCTATGGTAAAATTTTTTATCCATTTAATTGACAATTTGCATGAAAAACGAAGTCAAATGAACACAAAAAAATTTCAATTTTTTTTTTTTTTTTTTTTTTACTTTTTTGCAATCCAAACAAATTTTAATATAAATTGTAAAAAAATTTATCCAAAAAAGTAATAATTTGCATGAAAAACAAAATTAAACGGATTATGTGAAAAATTATACCAATCAAATACCATTAATTAAAATTCCCTCTAAAACATTTTCTATTCAATTCAATTCCCTATCATTCATTTTATTTCCACCCATTTTTTACCATTGCAATCAAACGGACCCAAATATTTTTCATGTTCTCTGCACTAGAAAAGCAGACAAAAGTAAAATTTGTTAGTTATTTCCATGAAAGAAAATTGGATAATAATTTATATGTTACGGATACACTAGAATTAGAATTATTAATACTTCTTGTACAGGGTCTGACATATAGATCCTGTATAGATACTCCACGCCGACCCCCATGTAATAAAAAAATGGCAAAAACATAATTCATTCCCCCTGTATTGTGAGTATTCTGTACGAGTTCTGTACAGTGCCCTTCTATACTAGAAGCGCGGCTGAATTAGAATATGCTATCCTTGGATTTGCCAGCTGCATGACTGCATAAAATGAGAGAAAGAGCATAGTTTACCGTCCTGAAGTGCTACATTGAATTAAATTAAGACGAAAAGAATATAAAAATTCGATTGTCCACTACTGCATACTAAATATTCGATCTTATTTGGTGAGGAAGTTATCGCACGTTAAATGATATCCAGCTGCAATTTTGAACTTGGATAGGAGAATTATGTTAGTCGAAAAACTTTTGCATAATGAAAGGTAATGTGTGGGCCGGTCAATATGCTGTAATTACTTATAAGTTGTGGATTCTTTCGACTTAAATTATAATTTAAGCATTGCCAAACATGCTTATAACTAAGGACTTAACAGTAAGCCCCCGTTTGGTATCGATTAAAATTCAGATTCTAATTTAAGTCAAAGTCAATAATCAATTTTAATCATATATTTTTTGAATTCCACAACCTTTTAACCATATATTTCATCAACTTTTATTAAAATATACTAAAAATTTGATTTTAATCTTTATCAAATAAGGATTTAATAATTTAGAGCCAAGATAAATGGACTCAACTTTTTCTGTTAGACGCTAAACTATTAGAAAATATCTTTATTTTTGGACTGACTTGTTTGTCTCCCATGGAATTTATATATAATCCAGAGGCTATTGAAAAAGAAACATGAATAATTAACAATAAAGATGAGCATTTTAATATGAGAAACCATCAAAATCCAGCCAGGATTTGATTCCTCAAACCTAGGTGGCTGCGAAATCGGACCCATGAAATTCCATAATTTGATTTGGATACGTTGCTGTTCATTTGTTTATAGAGTGAAAAAATAAAGAGAAATATCCGATTCTCTTATAGGATTATCCTTCAAACGAAGTGAAGTGAAAAAATACACATAATCTAAGAGAATAAATCTTAATTCATTGATTAAAAAAAATGATATTTCAAGTTCATAAACATATACCCCGTCCAAGATCGATAGATGACATTCCTACGGGATTCAGATCATGTTTTATGTAGTCAACTCAAAACAAATGCTTGACTTTAATACATTAATGCAAGAACTAAAGAAGAAAACTGCATTTATGTATGGCTTTTAATGAGTTTAAGAGGTGGCTGTACTACTACAACCAGGGACGGAGCCAGACGCTTGATGATGTGGGGTCAAAAATTGAAATACAATTTTTTTTAAAAACAACATATCATTAATAAAAAAGGTATAGAAAAAAAAATAAAAAAAATTATAATGATGGGAGATATATGGCTAAGTAATAGCCACAAAATTAAAAGATAAATAAATAAAAAAAAAGGATAGAAAAAAAAAATAAAAAATGTGGGGTCATTTGACCCCACTTGACCCTACATAGATCCGTCCTTGACTACAACTTACTTGCTCCTAGTAATCCCTGTTTATGTGACACTTGAGCTTGGTCAAGTTGGGTTTAAGGGGATGAATTTGTGTACTCAGCAATATTCATGCACTTTATTTCCAAATGGGGGAGGAGTCAGAACCCGACAAGTCCATGCTGTCGCCCATGTTGCCTGTTGGCTCCCGGGCCGGCCCTGACAATTTTAAGGTCCTAGGCGATTCATCATTATGAAGCCCTGTGTATAATTTTTTTTATAAGCATATTGACATCAAACATGTCCGAATCAAACCATTTCTTATGATAAAAAATATTATACTTAGGTACTCACTCATCATTTGATTTGTACGAGAATTTTGGTTTTCAAAAAAATACAATATAAAGATTTCTAAAAAAAAATTGATGAGGTATGACGTCTACTATTTATTATCAAAAATATCTTATATTTAAAAATAAAAATTTAAAAGTAGCAATAAATTGAAAGACATTATTGATAGAGAGGCCCCTACTTTATTTACATTACCATAAAATATTTAATGTAAGAAAATTGAGAAAATTTCAAAATAATTATTTTTGGGCTTTCAAAATTTTTTGGAGGCCCCAATATACCTGAGGCCCAAGGCCACTACCTTAGTGGCCTTGGGCCAGAACCGGCTCTGGTTGGCTCCACTAGGAATTGTTTTCCTTATATTGGACAGCAGCTCGAGTAGTGGCTGCCGGTGGTCACCTGGATTCCTAGACGAGTCACTATTTTCAAAATTGAACCAAATATTCAATGTTAGTATGTGTTACATTTTGATCTGTCAAACAAGGCGTGTATCCTTGTTAAGATTTGGAGATCCATCTTAAAATGTCAACCTTATTAAAAGGAATATGCCAAAACCTTATAACTTGGCCTATGTTTACATCTTTAATCGATGTGGGATTATATCTCTTAACATGCCCCCACAAGATGGTGGCTCGTTTGAGCAGACCAATCTTAAAATCCATATACTCATATTTTTGAGTTTTACAAGGATCGAATCCCTCGTTGGAGTTTAATGGGCTCTGATACCATGTTAAGACTTGGGGGTCCATCTTAAAAGGTCAATCTTATTAAGAGGAATAGTCCAATGTCTTATAAATTGACCTATATTTACATCTTTAATCGATGTGGGATTATTTCTTTTAACAATCCTTACGTGCATATTGGATTCCTCTTACACATACACATCTTTTATTCGTGAGATAAGGATACTTAAATAACCAAAACTGAAATTCAAGTCTTGCGGCTATTCAAGTCATTGTTCAGTAGGGAAAGGGTTAAGTTCCCCCCTCCAGACGGCATGTTTTTGTAACTATAAATCACTCAGCATTAATTTTTTTATACAAGTCGCTGTGTAATTTATCGTCGGGGCCGTCAGTTGACGTTTCTATTGGGCTCATTTCAAACTTTTGTTTATAGTAATAGAATGATAATTTCAGTTTCTGTTTATAAGCTCTTCATTTTCAAACAACGAAAGATCATCTCAAACTTTTAGATGATGTAACTCATGAATATGCGATATCCTTTCAGTGTCGGGAAATTAAGAAATTCTTTAAGAACTATTTTTGTGGCATAACTGAATTTTGAAACTTCAGCAGACTACTAGTTTTTCCCCTTGCCTAGATTACTGTTAAGAAAATCAATTCAAAGTTTTCAAGCATCTAGATATATTCAAGACAAGAATCCAGGCAACTTGTGAGTACTAAAATAATAAGTTTAATATTAGTATAAACCTGCATCAATAAATGCCTACATAATTAGAACTGTGTGTTTGTTTTCATGTTTTCTTCTATGTTCAAGGGATATTGTCGTCAGTAGGCCACACCCATGTGATGACTTCTAGCAATCTATGATAATGACACAAGGCACAGTTTTTCTTCCAGGGCATTGATTGAAACTCAAAACACCATAATATTTATATGTATCCAGATTTTGGCATTCCTTCAAGGCTATAACAGAAATGGATTCCTTTCGATCTCGAATCCGAAAGAAAAGGCTAACTCCAAACCAGGTGAGACTTCTGGAAACTTGTTATAACTTCAATAGCAAGCTTGACCCAGATAGCAAATCCCAACTCGCATTACAACTAGGCGTGCCACCTAGACAAGTCGCAATATGGTATCAGAACAAACGTGCACGTGAAAAGAATCAGAGTCTTGAGATTGATAACAAGATTTTGCAGGTAAGACTCGAAAATATTGTGTCACACAACTCTAGGTTGCAAGGAGAAGTAGCGAGGCTTAAGGACGAGTTAAAAAAGGTTCAAGAAATGTTACAAACCTTCAACTCTTCCTTTTCGAGCTCGTCTGATGAAGTCAGAAGCACCAAAATGATTCATAGCTCCAAGAATCATTTGGATATGGAGTCCTATCCTTCTTTTATTGGTGAGTTTGAGCCAACAGAAGGATATGACTTATTTGCTTGATCTTTGGCTAACTTGGAAATCTACTTCCATCAAATTTAAAAATATCGGAATCAGATACACTTTATTTTGATTGGTTTATATATGTTTGAAATGATTTGCCTGTAATGCATCAGATTAGATCGTCTGTTTTCATAGCCTTTTCCTATTGAATAATCAAATGAGAGATGATATGTAAATTACTCTCGATAGAGATAATAAAGATTATTAGAGTCCAGCATCGAAAAACAAACACAGATAAAACCACTTTATTATTCAGCACAGAAGAAGACTTTCATGTTAGTTAATGTTAGTTAGTGTTGGGAATTTACTTAAACATACACAACGAAAAAATAATAATTTTCAATTCCCACAAAAAATCTATTTTGTATTTAGAAAGAAATTGTGATATAAATTTTACCTTTTGTGAAATCTGCAAATTCGTTTGCTATTCTTTCAGCTTCAGCAATCTTGATCTGTCTCTCATGGCTGTCCAATTGTCCAGCCTTCAATAGTATCCACACAGAGAATAATATTGAGAGAAAAAAAATCAGAATTTTATTTCTTGTGCTAGCAAGAAAAATAATGAAAAATCCCTACAACTTTAAAACTCTAGTAACTTATTTATATAAGTCCAAACGGACTTGGCCCATCCCTTAAACTTAACCTGATTTAGTATTTAATTAATCCAATTAATTAAATTCGATCCATTAATTAATTAATTCGATCATATTAATAAGCAACCCAATTAATTAATTATACAACGATTGTCAATTAATTAATTGGTAACTCTCATTCTTCCAATTCTCATTTTGTGTGTGACCCATTAGGTTCCCAATCACGATACCTAACGACGTGAATTATTATTTTGATTTAATCAAAATCAATAAATCAAAACACTCTTTTGATTTAATACTAATTCACATCCGTCGTCCCAGATTGACATCTAGCAATGTATCAGGGCAATACATGTGACGAAAAATATCACGAGATATGACAAAATCAAAACTGTTCGTTTATTGTGAAACTATAATCCCTTCGTCAATATGAGCCGATCAATTACGAGATATAGATAAGTGTCAATCTCAATTATCGATCATATCTTTCATTCCACTATTAAGTCAATGTAAGTCGAAAACTCATTTTCGACTTATATGTACACCTTGGCCAAGGATTTCATTATCAACTTAATTGGATGAAATGTAAATCATAAACTCTTACTATCTAAGAGTGACGAATCCTCTATTTATCATTCACAACCTTTATATGATTCTTGACATAACCGAACGATGCCGTATTAGCAGCCCTTGACATAGTAACTTCCAACATCACCAAAGTATGACTGTCCCCGCATAAGGTACTATGATGATCTCAAGTCGAAGGATCAATTCCACTACCGAACGTTAGAGATTAACCACTGACACTCACATAGTTATCCATGTGGAATCTTTCAGCGGGTCTCCAATATTTTGTTCTATAACAAAACATTCACGTGTTCATTTAAGTGTCACCACACTTTAACTTGTGAGATCAGCTACTTACTTCATAAGTAAGAGAAGCCACACGTGATGGTCTATCCGTAATAACAATATCAGTATCTTGTTCTTAGTTACGACCATGGATTATTTAAGATTCAGTCATACGTAATTTGTATCTCACAATGACAACTCTTTGTGATTAACAAATTACTGAAACTTGAATCTACAGACTCTATTATTTAATATCATTTATCAGAATATTAATTTAAATAAATAATAGATCTTGCCAAAATAAATGCATTAAACATATTAAAAAGTGTTTACAATCTAAATCGATTGGACCTAGAGTATAACACCTACAAACTCCCACTTGCACTAGATCTAATTACTCATGTATCTAATACCATAAGCCTCTACATGACGATCATGCTTATGCTGTGACAACGGCTTTGTCAATGGATCTGCAATGTTATCATCCGTGGAAACTCGTTCTATCTTCACGTTATTTCTTTGTATAATCTCCCTGATGAGATGATATCGCCTTAGCACATGTTTGGATCGTTAATGAGACCTTGGTTCATTCGCTTGCGCGATGGATCCATTGTTATCAGAATACAAAGGTATGAGATCAACAATGCTAGGAACAACTCCCAATTCATTAACAAACTTCTTGATCCAGACAGATTCCTTCGCTGCTTCAGAAGCAGCAATGTACTCGGCTTCTATTGT
This sequence comes from Osmanthus fragrans, assembly GCA_019395295.1. NCBI lineage: Eukaryota > Viridiplantae > Streptophyta > Magnoliopsida > Lamiales > Oleaceae > Osmanthus > Osmanthus fragrans. The sequence goes on from CM033362.1 coordinate 7,845,952, forward strand.
TGAATCAGCGGTTATCTCCTGTTTGGAAGTTTTCCAACTGACCGCTCCGTTGTTGAGAGTAAACATATATCCAGATTGAGATTTGCTATCATCCTTGTCAATTTGGAAGCTAGCATCTGTATATACATGAACCTTTAGTTCATCTCCTCCATATATCAAGAACACATCTTTAGTCCTTCTCAAGTACTTAAGAATATTCTTAACTGCTATCCAATGTTTATCACCAGGGTTTGCTTGAAACCTGCTCGTAATACTTAGAGTGTATGAAACATCTGGTTTCGTACATAGCATCGCATACATGATAGATCCTATCGCTGAAGCATAAGAAATCTTATCCATGCGACTCCTTTCATCATGTGTTTTAGGACACATAATTTTTTAGAGATAAATCCCATGTGACACGGGACACAATCCCTTTTTGGACTCTTTCATGTTAAATTTTCTCAAGATTTTATCTATGTACGAAGATTGGGATAAGCCAATCAATTTTTCTAGATCTATCTCTATAGATCTTAATTCCCAAGATATATGCTGCTTTTCCCATATCTTTCATGGAGAAATTTTTTGACAACCACAATTTTACTGAGTAAAGCATTGGGATGTCGTTTCCCATTAATAATATGTCATTTACATATAATATAAGGAATACGACAGCGCTCCCACTTGTCTTCTTATAAACACACGGTTCATCTTCATTTTTGATAAAATCAAACTCTTTGATTGTCTCATCAAAATGAAGATTCCAGCTCCTAGAGGCTTGCTTCAACCCATAAATGGATCGATTGAGTTTTCATACCTTGTTGGCTTCTTTGAACTCAAAACCTTCGAATTGTGTCATGTACACTTCCTCTTGTAGGTTTCCATTAAGGAAAGCAATTTTGACATCAATTTGACATATCTCATAATCATGGTATGCAGCAATTGCAAGCAAAATCCGAATGGACTCTAGCATGGTTACAGGCGAAAAAGTTTCATCAAAGTCAACACATTGTCTTTGTATGTAACCTTTTACTACCAGCCTTGTTTTGCATGTATAGATATTCCCATCCAAGTCGACATTTTTCTTGTAAATCCATTTACAACTTATGGGTTTTATCTCATCAGGAGGGTCGACCAAGGTCCAAACCTTGTTTTCATACATTGAGTTCATTTCGGATTCTATGGCCTCTTGCTATCTCTTTGAGTCAACATTTGACTTTGCTTCTGCGTAATTAGTAGGCTTATCATCTTCGATTAATAATACTTGATTAGTAATCGTGAATTCGTACCTTTTGGGAGGTCGAATGGTCCTACTTGATTTATGTTGAACTGGAGTGTCCTCAGGTATCTCTATATCCTGATTAGGAGTCTGTCCCTCAGCAGCCGTGGGATCAGACTCAGGCTCATCTAATTGGTCAACAACATCTGTGGATTCATGAACTTCTTCAAGTTGTAACTTGCTTTCACTGTCTCTCCTAGAATAAACTCTTTCTCTAGGAATATGGCATGTCTTGAGACAAACACCTTCTTCTCAACGGGATTGGAGAACTGGTATCCAATTGTTTCTTTTGGATACCCCACAAATATGTATTTATCGAATTTAGTCTCAAACTTATCCGATTCAGTACGCTTCACATAAGCGTCACAACCCCATATTTTCATATGAGATAAGTTGGGCATTTTTCCCTTCCATAACTTGTATGGAGTTTTGCCGACCGATTTAGATGGGACACGATTTAGTGTGTAGCACGCAGTAATTAGTGCATGACCCCAAAACGATTTTGGGAGGTTTGCATGGCTCATCATTGATCACACCATATATAATAGTGTGCGGTTCCTCCGTTCAGATACACTATTATGTTGCGGTGTATATGGTGGAGTCCACTGCGAGAGAATCCCATTCTCTTTTAGATAATCTAAAAATTCTCCCTTCAGATATTTTCCACCTCGATCTGGTCTTAGTGTGAGAATATTTTCACCTGTTTGTTTCTCTACTTCAAGTTTGAATTCTTTGAACTTTTCAAGTGCTTCATGCTTGAACTTCATCAAATACACATAACCATATCTAGAATGATCATCAGTAAATGTGATGAAGTAAGAGAAACCATCTCTAGCAGTTATTGACATGGGTTCACATACATCAGTATGTATTAGACCCAGTAATTGTGCAGCTCTTTCTCCCTTTCCAGTAAAAGGAAATTTGGTTATCTTGCCTAATAGGCACGATTCACATTTGTCAAATGATTCAAAATCAGTTGACCCCAAGAATCCATCCTATGTAACTTGAAAATGCGTTTCTCATTGATGTGACCTAGTCTGCAATACCAGAGATAAGTATTATTTAGATTATCACCTTTATGCTTTTTATTTTCTATACTCATAATAGATGACTCAGTATCAAAAATATAAATGTCATTTTGTAATATGTCACAACCATAAAAGATCTCATCTTTATAAAACGAACAACGATTGTTCTTAATAATAATTCAAAATTATTCATGTCCAAACATGAAATAGAAATCATATTTTTAGTAATAGCAGGAACAAAATAACAATTTTCTAATTCTAATACTAAACCCGAAGGCAATGGTAAGAAGTATGCAACAACTCTTGCTTCATTTCCCACACGCGGGTCAACTTCTCTTTTCTGCAGTGGTCTACTTTTCTTTAGTCCCTGCATATTTATACAAATATAATACCCACATCCGGTATCTAATACCCAAAAAGCTAATGAAGTAGACATATTAACCTCGATAACAAAAATACTTGAAGTAGAAGTTTTAGAAGACTTCTTTCCCTTCAAGCTTGCGAGGTAAGCCTTGCAGTTCCTCTTCGAATGACCTTTCACTCCACAGTGATAGCATGGGTCATCAGACTTGGTAATGTCCTTGTTTTCTTTAACTGTTTTGATAGTGCCCTTAGCCTTCTTGGATGTTTTCTTAAAACTTCCTTTAATCTTTCTCTTAGTGCACTTGAAGGATTGAACGGCTAATACATGCCCAGTATTCGCTTTGACACTGGGCTCAACAGTCTTAAGCATATTAAGCAACTCAGGGAGTGTGCATTCGTCTTATTCATATTAAAGTTTATGATGAACTGTGAATAACTATCTGACAGAGATTGTAGAACCAAGTCAACACTTAGCTCGTGGTCCATTATGAAACCCAATTGACCCAATTTCTAAATAAAGCCAATCATCTTCAGCACATGAGCACTGACTGAATATCCCTCTGCCATTTTGCACCGGTACAGTTGCTTGGAAGTATCATATCTTTTCACACGTGATTGTTCATTATACAACTCTTTGAGACGAAAAATCATAGCGTAAGCATCCATACCCTCATGTTGCTTTTGCAACTCAGGTGACATAGCTGCAAGCATCACAAATGCTGCAGTATTATCGTCATTACTGTGTTTGTTGTAAGTAGCCACATCTTCATCAATAGAGTTTTCAGTAGGTACCCCTGGAAAGGGCTGCTCAAGGACATACCCAATTTTCTCATGCCTGAGAACAATTCTCAAATTACGGTGCCAATCGAGAAAATTTGGTCAGATCAATTGTTGGCATCAAGTATGCCTCTTAAATTCATATGATTACTCATGTTCAAAAACTGTAAATGACGAAAAGTAAAGAATTAATACGTATTAAAATGCATTGCACAAATTTAATATGGACTTCAATTAAATGTGCTCCCACTATTTAAAATAAATTTATGACCCTCATACATAAATTATTAGAATCAACATTTGATTTCTAGTGGGTTGAGATCCCATCTATTATGTCAAGACCTTGAGTGTATTCAACAAATCTTAATAAAACATTTGGGTAGATACTATTATCAATTGTATCTCCATACAACTCTCAGATCATGAAGCCGACAACTCCTTGTCTTCACACATCTTATGTATTAACCTAACACGCCTCTAAATTTTATCTCTTTGAATGTACTCAACAAAAGATAAATTTTAGTTAAGTCAAACCTATCATTCAGAAACATCTAATGTTTCATATTATCAAACATATCACTAATAGACCAACCTTAAGTGTACTCAACAAGTTGAGATCGATTTAGGACTCTCGTTTTTCACTATAATGATGAAAGACAAATAATAAAATTGACTTAATATTTTGGTGAGAGATTTATCATTCATAGGTCTCATCAATGTGTGTGTGTCTATATATATATATATATATATATATATATATATATAAACATGCAACAATTATGCAAATAAACATACATATAATAATATGGGTGATTATGGACTAATTCTATCTAGTTTTCCTGAGCAAAGGAAGACTAGTTGGTCAATTCCTAGGGGGTATTACATTGAATCATTATCAATGCTCCATCTTCATGGTTTCCTCCTCTTCATGTGTCTTCAATTAGACCAACTACAACCTGTATCCTATACTAGTTGGCACGCATGCCAAAATAAAATTGGACTCGCAGGCCCATACATATAATAATAATAATAATAATAATAATAATAACGGACTCACATGTCCAAAATAATTAAGAACTCCCAGGCCCATAATAATAACAATATTAACGGACACGCATATCCAAAACAATTAAGAGTTCGCAGACCCATAAAACAGTAGGAATTAAACCATTCATTCAACACATCCACATGGTCGAATCCATAATCATCCACTAATAAATGTTCATCATATAAATGTTCCTATATAATGGCTAATATTATATGCAAACATGTTTCAAGAATCTAGCAATTAAAGTCGTCTAAACTATTTAGAGAAATGGATCAAAATAATTGATTAATTATTACTCATATTAATTAATTAATTTAATTAGCGAGTTTATTTAATTAAAATTAAATTTTAATTAAATACCGAATTGGAGTCAAACTCTAATTCCATAATTATAGGGCAAAATTATTTAATTAAAATCATATTCTAATTAAATATTAAATTAGAGTCTAACTCTAATATTAAGAATATATTAGGGTGGATAATTAAATTGAAATCAAATTTTAATTAAACATTAAATTAGAGTCTAACTCTAATTAAATTGAATTAACATTTTAATTTAGGATAAAACTCCTAAATAAAATAAAATTCAATTTAGGGTCCAATTTTATCCAGTTTTAATACTTAAGTTAAAATCTAATTTTAAAGAAAATATAAAAGTCATCAATTTTAAATAAAGTTTTAATTTTTGGTCAAAATTAAAATATAGGTCAAACCTATTTAAAATACAATTTTAAATCCCTTTTGAAATTCCAAAAAATTGACCCAAATTCAAAATTATAACCGAACCCATCCAATTTAAGAAATTGCAGAACAAGTCCCCTTTTAAAATTTGAAAAGTGACCCCTTTTAAATAATTGCAGGCAGCATCCCGAAATTTCACAAATTGCAGAGGAAGCCCCCGCCTCCACCCGATTTTTGAAACCCTAAGGAAAAAACAATTTTTTTTTGTTTTTTTTTTTGTTTTCGGGCTGTAGCGTTCGCTGTCTGCTGCTGCAACACATTGCAGTAGCACTGTCGCAGCCCAGCAGCAGCAAAAACGCTGCTGCTGCTGGGCCAGTGCGATGGCTCGCGGGTTGCTAGACGTCGCCGCCCCGACTGTCGCCCGCTCGATCCATTCAAAACAGATTTTCAAGGAAAGATAAATGAGAAGATTCTAATTGCTAGATTCAAGAGTAATATGAATAATCAACTTTTGATTGTGTTAACATTTAATACAATTTCTAACAAATACAAAGTATGATCTGATATCACTGTTGAGAATTTACTTAAACATACATAGCGGAAAAATAACAATTTTCAATTCTCACCAATGATCTGTTTTGTGTTTAGATAGAAATTGTGATATAAATTTTACCTTTTGTGAAATCTGCAAACTCATTTGCTATTCTTTCAGTTTCTGCAATCCTGATCTGCCTCCCACAGCTGTCTAATTTTTCAGCCTCCAATAGTATCCATACAGAGAACAATATTGAGAGAGAAAAACCAGGGTTTTATTTCTTGTGCTAGCAAAAATAATAATGAAAAATCCCTACAACTTTAAAACCCTAGCAACTTATTTATATAAACCCAAACGGGTTTGATTCGTCCCTTAAACTTAACCTGGTCCAGTATTTAATTAATCCAATTAATTAAATTCGATCCATGAATTAATTAATTCGGCATATTAATAAGCAACACAATTAATTAATTATTCAACGATTGTCAATTAATTAATTGGTAACTCTTATTCATCCAATTCTCATTTTGTGTGTGACCCATCAGGTTCCCAATCACGATGCCTAACGACGTGAATTATTATTTTGATCTAATCAAAATCAATAAACTAAAACACCCTTTTGATTTAATACTAATTCACATCTGTCGTCCCAGATTGACATCTAGCAATGTGTCAGGGTAATACATGTGACGAAAAATGTCACATGGTATGACAAAATCAAAACCGTTCGTTTATTGTGAAACTATAATCCCTTCGTCAATACAAGCCGATCAATTACGAGATATGGATAAGTGTCAATCTCAATTATCGATCATATCTTTCATTCCACTATTAAGTCAATGTAAATCGAAAACTCATTTTTGACTTATGTATACACATTGACCAAGGATTTCATTATCAACTTAATTGGATGAAATGTAGATCATAAACTCTTACTATCTAAGAGTGACGAATCATCTATTGATCATTCACAACCTTCATATGATTCTTAACATACCCGAACGATATCGTATTAGCGGCCATTGACAGAGGAACTTCCCGTATTACCGAAGTATGACCGTCCCCACATAAGGTACTATGATGACCTCAAGTCGAATGATCAATTCCACTACCGAACGTTAGAGATTAATCACTGACACTCACATAGTTATCCACATGGAATCTCCAAGTGGGTCTCCAATATTTTGTTCTATAACAAAACATTCACGTGTTCATTTAAGTGTCACCACACTTTAACTTCTGAGATCAGCTACTTACTTCATAAGTAAGAGAAGCCACACGTGATGGTCTATCCGTAATAACGATATTCGTATCTCGCTCTTATTTATGACCATGGACTATTTAAAATTCAGTCATACGTAATTTGTATCTCACAATCACAACTCTTTGTGATTAATAAATTACCGAAACTTGAATTTACGTGACTCTATTATTTAATATCATTCATCAGAATAGATCTTGTCAAAATAAATACATTAAACATATTAAAAAGTGTTTATAATCTAAGTCGATTGGACCTAGAGCATAACACCTACAGTTAGGTCTTCCAAAAATCGAGTAAATTTATTTCTGATTTATTAATATTACTCTAATCTAATGTAACAGGGTCAGGCAACTGTGAAAAATTGTATAAATTAATTTGAAACGATTTCACGAATTGACACATTGGACTCACTCGTTAGCGATTGTCGCTCTTGAGCTATCTTTTTGATGTGCTTATTAATAATACTTCACGACGTTAAAGTTAATTTCCGTAACATAAATCAAATTGCCAATGTGGTCCAGTCTAATTCAATTGTTTAATTTATTGGCTTACTTTTTAGGTTTAATTTTATCGTTTCCTGATAATTTTATTTAAAAAATAAATAAAATCAAAACTTTCTCCGTTCTTTCAATTGTTGGGCATTATTGACGATTTGCTGTACAGGGCAATCATATGGGCAGGGTGTGGGTGATTATTTTAATCACCCACGCCGTCACCCACGCCGTATTAAATAATCATCCACCCCCAGGCCCCATTCCATTGTCACTGCCCTGTACTTCATTGACGAATTTTCGAATATTTGATTGTCAAACTTTTGGTATTCAATCAAATCAGCACGCCTTTAGATTGTTAACATCAAGAGAGGCTCCACTAGGTAGTACAACTCGGTTCACCCTTGTAATGATCCGCTTCTACTTAGAGCAATTTAGGTTTAAAAGTAAGTACTTTTATTTATCAATATATTTGAGTTTTTAAATTTGTTTTTTTTTTTAATTTTCTACTTCAAAACTTACTTTTTAAAAAGTAATTCTTTATCAAAAATTCACATTTCTTTTTCTAATTTAGCTTATCGACAGCATGTTTGGCAAAAAGAAATTTCTTTGTGGTCCAACAACATTTGTTGTGAAAATCACTTAGGCCCTGCTTAATACAAGGGATTTTTCCTAGAAAAGGGAAAATGTTTTGAGTAATGCTATAATGACCACCTGGATGATCACCTGGATGACCGAATGTAAGTGTGAGAGGAAATATTATTTTATTCATGAGGGGTCCGCACACTCACATTCGGTCATCCAAGTGGTCATCCGGGTGGGCACTTTAGATTTATCCAAATGTTTTCTATTCCAATAAATTACACCCAACCCTACTTTAAAAATCCAGAATTCTAAAATCAGATGGGATGTTTCATTGTTCAAAAATCAGATATTTTATATTTAATTATTAAATATTATAATACAAATTTCATTCACCCTAATTGTTTTCATTTCTCTCCTCTCTTCATTTCTCTCTCTTCGAGTGCCGGCTGCCCATTCAAACTCCTGCAACCGGCGATGAAGGGGTTGCTCTGGGCGACACCACACACAAGCCCCCGTCGTCACCGGCGCTGCAATCGAGTAGGAGAAGAGAATGTGTGGTGGTGCTGGTGTGAGGCAGAGGCGAAGGGAATCAGTTTCTTTTCTTAGTTTGATTTCTTCGTATGGATCTGTGGAGCTGTGATTTGTGGTGGTCGTGGTGGAGTTTTTGGTGTGGTTCATTTTTTTCTTAGTTTGATTTCTTCGCACAGATCTGTGGAGTTGTGATTTATGGTGGTCGATGGAGGTTTTGTTGTGCTTCGCGATCGTTGTTGTGGCAGCGGCGATGATGCGGTGCGTTACGGTGGTGAGGTGGTTGGTGGTAGTGGTGTCTGACGGCGGTACAGTGGTGAGGCTCTAGGTGGTGGTGTGTGGTGATGCGGTGCACGCAGTGAGGCGCTAGGCTGTGGTGTTTGACGGCGGTTGGTGTGAACTGCGGTGCGGTGGTGGTCTGCGATCGGTGGTTGGTGTGTGATGGGTGGTTGTTGTGCAGTGCGATGGTGTTGGGAAGTCTTGGTTGCTGAGGCCATGGTGATAGTGTGCTGTGGCGGTATGTGGCGGCGGGTTTGTGGCTTCTGTGGTGGAGGGCAGTTTGGGTGTGGGGGTGGATTCGTGAGGTGGTGGTCCCTTGGGTTTGGTGGTGGTTTCAAATGATTTATTTGATTGTGACCATGAAGTTAGTTAATGTGTGACCAATATAAACAATCCGTGACCAATAAATTGATCAATTTGTGATCACGTATTTAGTTGTGACCTAAAAATTTGATAATATGTGATGAAAAAATAATTTGTGACCAATTACTGTGACCAAATAATTGTGATTTGTGATCGACGAACAAATTGTGATCTATAAAATTTTTGAATCGTGACATAAAATAATTTGTGACGTATTAAAATTTTGATTTGTGACCTCGAAAATAAACTGTGACCTGTAAAATATTTGATTTGTGAAGTTGTGACTTATAATAATTGTGATTTGTAATCGATGAACAAATTGTGACTTATTAAAATTTCGATCTGTGACCTCGAAAATAATATGTGACCTAATAAATTTTTGATTTGTGACTTTGAAAATAAATTGTGACTTATTAAAATTTCGATCCGTGATCTCGAAAATAATCTGTGACCTGTGACATTTAAAAATTTTGATTTGTGACCGAAAAATAATATGTGACTAATTAAATTGTGAATCTGTGACCGATGAACAAATTGTGACCTATAATATTTTTGAATTGTGACGTAAAATAATTTTTGACATTTAAAATTTCTGAATTGTGACCGAAAATAATATGTGACTAACTAAATTGTGAATCTGTGACCAAATTATATAGATATGTGACCTTAATATATTTAATTAATTAAATATATATTTAATTAATTAAATTATAAATTAAAATTAAAAAAATCTGATTTTTAAAAGTTGAAACTTATTTTCTTATTATTGAATTGGACCAAAGTTATACTCTTACTTATGAAAATTTCCCTAATAATTATTGTTTGATAGGCTCCAATTGACAGGCAAAATTTTTTCTTAGGTTGCCACTCACGCGCCTCAATTCAAGGAATTGAGGGAATTGTCTTTTCCACCTTTAATTTATATTTTCTATTCCAATCAATAATTAGTATTTTTTTTTAATTTTTTTTTGACAATTGAAATAAATTCTAGATATAATGATATACAAAATATTCATTTAATTAATAATTTACATGAAAAATAAAGTCAAACGATTATCAAAAATTTATGTTCAATTTTTTTTTCCTTTTTGGCAATCAAAATAAATTATAATACAGATTGTAAAAAAATTGTCTTAAAAAATAACAATTTGTATAAAAAAATAAAGCTAAATGAATTAGGTATAAAATTATACTAATTAAACACCATTAATTAAATTTTTATCTATTAAATAATTTAATTTCTTATAATTTATTTTATTTTTACTCAAATTTCATTTTCTCAATCAAACGGATTCTTAAACTTATCTATACCGAACATGGCTATGTCCCAATCACGTCACTGTGGAATGTAATGACAATTTATAGTTGACTTGAGAACACCACTGATGACGCCACCTTCAGTTCACAAATGAAGATGATTTTTTTTTTCTAGATCTGATTGGCTGGCAAATTGAACCATTCAACGAGAATATCACGTTTCAAAAATAGAGTGTTTGATGAGAATTAAAATTAGATTTTTTTAGTAGATTGTGATAATTTTTTTTTAAAATGTATGATTGAAAAGTTGTGGAATCTATGAAAGATGTGGTTAATATAAATTGTTTGACTTTGACTTAAATTAAAATCAAATTTTAATTCGAACCAAACAGACTCAAAATTTTTAAGGGAAATCCTGATTTCTAGCTAATATCGACTAGTGGAATTGAAATGTGGTTCACTTTGGAAGAGTTCACTAAAGTAGTGTGCATTAACCCAAAAAAAAAAAAATGCTTTTTATAAAAATGTAATTAAATTTAAACTATTTTTCGGAAAACCTTAAAAATATATAATTGTAAAGAAGAATAAGGGTGTGTTTGATAGGGTGGAAATGGAAAAAGATTGATGTTTTCCACCCAATTTGTGGTGTTTGATTGTCAAACAATTTCATGGAATTCATTTTCATCCAAATTCTTGGCATAATACTTTCAAGCACATTTTTCACCTTTTATTTTCCCATAGTTTTGGTGGAAAAAATGTTTTTTCAATTTTTTTTTTTTAACTTTTTGGTAATGGAAACATATTCTAAATCCAATGGTAAAAAAATTTATCTATTTAATTGATAATTTTATGTAATTTGTTTTCTTTTTACCCAAATTTCATCTTTGCAATCAATCGGACCCTAAGAATAAGAATTAGGTGGGTGGAGAAAATAGAGGAGCCTAATGTTGTGCGAGAAAGAGAGAGATAAACGGGAAGGACCATAGAAAATGGGAAGGGAGATAAATTAGACAATAGATTTCTATAAAGCGTAAAGAGAGGGTGGCATGTGCCAATGTCTCACTAGAAAGAGTGAGGAAGGAAGGAAGGAAATTTCATTTGGCCAAAGACGAGATAAAACAATTTCGTTTCGACAAATTAGGACCAATTTTTTTCTAAAGAAATAACGTCATCGAAACAACGTTGTTTTGGATTAAACAATAAATTGATGGATTCTTACCGGTGATTGAAGCATTGTCGATGATTCTTGATAACATCATTAACTTTATTACCATTAAGTAATTGATGATGAAAGCGTGTTAGTGATTATCAACAACATCACTGTTGGTAATTATGTCTAAATTACCAAATATATTAATATCAATCATAATGTCAAGTCATTATATCATTGATGATTGATTATCTTTTTTTGATGACCGTGAATGTTCGGGCCAACTTACGCGCACCTCGACTAATTTCACGGGGCCCTGAAATTTACAATCGGATACTCACCTCAGTGGCCATAAGAAGACTCGAACTGGTGACCATTGGAGAGCAAACTCAAAATCTGATCAACTGAGCTATCCCTTAGAGTTATCATTGATGATTGATTATCAACGATTTCTCACCAGTAACTGAAGTAGCATCGATGATTACCAATATTATTCTTATCAATAATTTGGTCTGAATCACTAGAAAAATATTGATTTCAATAAAAAATACCAACCATCAATGAAATCTTCGTTTGAGATCATTTATTATTATTATTATTTTCAAGAATGTTCCATTGACAGTTTTGTCAAAAGTTACAAATTGCCTGAACCACGTTCTCTTAAGAAAAATTGCCACACAAAGCGATTTCCATCATGTTCATCTAGGGATGACCAAAAAAAAAATTCGTTATGCTTGATACTCGCAGGTCCATCCTGAACGAGACAGGGATTTCTCGCGCTAATTAGGCACACGAAGCAAGGACGAGACTGAAGTTGTTGTCCCAATACAAGGGTCGGGTGGTACGAGGAACATGATCCTCGTTCTATTTAAAATTCATTTTTGAATACAAATTTTTTATCACATTGAAAGAAAATAATCATCATCATTTTTAAAGGTAACATAAATTTTTTTACATTTTGAAAAAGGAAAGCAGTGATTTTCACCAACTAATAATATTAAAAAATGAAAGCAAAAAATTAAAAAGAATAAATGGGACGATGAACATGACAGGAGACCTATCACGTCCCATCCAGCCTTAATCGAGTATGGGAGTGGGGCAAGGGACAGGAACGCCCAGCCCGGCCCATTTCCATTAAATGTAAAGCCCACGGGACTTGGTGAATACTTAAAACAATTATTAAGACCATTAGCGTGATTAGAGTGCTAACTTAGAAAAAGATGTTGACTTAATTAAGATAATGAAAATAATAATCTCATAAAGTTAATATGAAAACTCTTAATTTCCAATAAGTGGTTAGCATAATAGTTGTTCCCACGGAATTTGAGAACTAATTTTCTCAAACTTTCACACTAGGAATGCTCGTGAACTCGGGTTATTCAATATTCCTTGCTTTGGTAACCTTTGACCAACTCATTTTAATATATAAATTTATAATGATCCTTAATGTCGTCGAAGACATACATTGAACTATATACACTCGTAAATTGTTTAATTAACTCAAAGAGTCATCGATAATTGCAATAAAAATAAGACATTCTTCGTTATATTCATTTTTACCTCAAATATTTTTCATGATATCAAGATGTGTTCGGATTTATCCCTCCTTTTGCACTTGAATTTATGAAGCACTAGCGGCCGTTTCTAACTATTGTATCGCTCTAAGGGTTCGTTTGATTGCAATGATGAAAAATGAGTGGAAAAGAATTGAATTGTAGGAAATTGAATTGCTTGGAATTATTTTATCGGGAATTGAATTAAAGGTGTTTGATTGGTATAATTTTCTACTTTTCTATTATAATACGTTTGGCTTTGTTTTTCATGCAAATTGTCAATTAAATGGATAAATTTTTTTATCATTGGGGACAAAATATATTTAGATTGTCAAAAAAAAAAACCAATTTCATGAAAAAAAACGCCATCAAATAGCGTAAAAGTGGAAGTTGGAATTCGATTCCAACTTTCAGGAAAAATTTTCTCCTATCAAACAGATCCTAAGGGCAAGTTCTTACGTATTTCTCATCCGTCAACCATTGACAACATTACTTTACGGGATTGGATCTCTTTCTTGCGCCGAATTAATAAATTACATCCCAAATCTTTCTTGATAAACGCCGTTCGAACATGCCTGATATCGACATGCTACATCGTTTAGTCAGCATGAGCTCATACGCGGATTCAAAAAGTAAGTGGCAATTTTAGGATAAAATGAAATTACCAGACTTCTTCCATCCACTTTTCTAGGAAATGCTTATACACATCTCTACATCATACACAAAACTGTTTTTGAAGTTGACGTAAATAATTAGTCATTGGATTATACAAAAGGATTATTTTACTTGGTCCTCATGATTGATCTTATGAATGATCTCGACTCCACCACTCTCCTCACATGCGGGTCGGGTCTCACCTCATTAAATTTAATATTTTTGCTCCTCATGTGAAGGGAGTGATGGAATCGAGATCATCCATGAAGTCAATCATAATGGTAAGGTAGCATGGTTGGAATATGAAATGCTTATACACATCTCTACATCATACTGCTAATTAATGACGACAATTTTGATTATAGAAGATAAGCATGAGGTCATGTCCAACCAATCCAACAAGGCCACGCAAATAATGGTCCCAACTAATTTTAATTAATTATTCACAAAAATAAGCCAAAAAGTTGGATAATCTACACCTTCTTCTTCAACCAATTTTCTGGGTTGGATTTCGTTCAGAACTCAGAAAAAGATAATAATAAAGAGGAAAATTTACAGCATACTTCGAAGTTCGATCCAAAATTTTCTTGGTTGTTCAGATTATCAGAGCCAAAGGGCTCCAGCTTCTCTCAGACGAGGCACCAATTCGCCGGAAATATGAGCGGCCATGATTTCTTCAAGCCCTCCAAGCAATTTTCCGCCGACAACAACCGCCGGAAAATTGGCTCCGGGAGCTGAGCTTCCTTCTTCCGCCGTGATGATCTTTGACAATTCATTCATAACAACAGCTTCGTTCTGCTCATCCACATCGAATATGGTGGGGTTGACGCCATGGCCGTGAAGCAAAAGCTTGACCACATGGCACATGCAGCAACCTCTTCGGGCAAACACCACCACCGCATTTTCTGTCACCAGTTTTTTCACAATCGCCTTGTCGTCGTCACCTGTTCTTCTGTTCCCCGGCGGAGGATTCGTGGCGCCGCCGCCTGTGGTAGTTGAAAGCCAGTCTCTGTATTGGAGTGCCTTCTGCATGGTGAGTATTGGGTAAATGCAGGTGACCTTTGGGACGGTGGTGGGGTTTATATCAATAAGTAATTTGTTGTGAGAAGCCGCGCCTCTAGCGTCAACGGTGTGACGTAATTTTTAACGTCACCGTTACTGTGAGGACGTATCATTGATTGGGCGGTATGACCAAATCTCGACCGTTAGATGACAGATTTCAATAGGTCTTTAGTCGTTTTGATGACGTGGATAATTATTCCATTAATAAAGGGATTTTATTTTAATTATTTAATGATGGGATTAATTATTCCACCTAATTCACTGCTTAATCACAAATTAGCAAAATAATTTTTTGATCAATCATCATATGCGAGAAATCCTGCTTAGATTCCACCTAATTCACTGTTTAATCACAAATTTGCAATATATTTTTTGATCATGCATGAGTAAGAGGAACGATTCCGTTCATCAAATGCGAGAAATTCTGCTTAGATTGAAAAGTCTGCTCAAAATATTAGTAAAAGATGATCGTACGAATTAAATACTTTCAACTTTCAAGTATACAAAATTGTAATACATAGAAAATTTTATTTATGCAGTCTATTCATAAATTAAATAAACATAAATTTAAATAGCATCTTGTGTGTAACATATATCATCTTTAAATTTAAAAAGTAAAATTTTAGCACGTTCGGATAGACTATCTATTTTTAGCTTTTTATTTTTATTTTTTTCACAAAACATTATTGAATTTCCTCATTTTTTATTAACAGACATTTTTAGATGTCGATAACCAAAAAAATTAATTGTTTGAATAATCTAATAAGTGAAACATTAATATTTGTAATTTATTAAATTCAATAATTATAAAGTACAAATTGAAGGTGAGTTTGACTTGTCAATTTTGAATAAAGAAACTCTCTCTCTCTCTCTCTCTCTCTCTCTCTCTCTCTCAATTAGAAACGAGTGAAAATAATAAATAATTGTCAAAAAAGATAATATAAATAGTTTATAAATAAATAAAAATTACTCTTTAACTTTAAAGAAGATCAGTGAGTCTCTTAGGATCCGTTTGATTGGCTCGAATTCAATGAAAAATGTCACATTTTACTTTAACTGTTTGATATGAAAGTGAAAATAAAATTCGAATTCCAAAGTACAATCACTTTAGCTGCATTTTTTTTGTTTTCATGGAAAATAAATTCCTATGAGTTTGATGAGTTTTTATTTTTCAATTAACATGAAATTGCATCATTTTCACATTTGCCTATCAAACGGACCCTAAATTTGTTTTCAACTAATTTCATAGAAAATGATTTTCTATGATTTATGTGAATTTTTATTTTTTAACATGAAATTGATTTGTTTTTTCGCATTTACCAATCAAACGACCCTTAAAATATGCATTGTTTGACACTTTTAATTAAGGACCGCCAGCGAGCGGTGTGGTCGGTTTCTCTGTTGAAAAAGCATTTCCTTAATAGAAATTTGAGGGCCCCGAGGCCAATGTGAGCGTATGAAAGAAAACCCGTGAAAAGTTTGAATTTTAACGGGTTGCGACTTTTGGACTTGACCGGTCCAGTGGCTTATATTATATGAGAGTTTAGTCTAAAGGTTCCATACTAATCCCTCTTTCCCACCTTAGATCTGATTTACAGTTTGTCCATTTCTGACTTTAAATTAAAATTCTATGTGAAAAGCTAAAATAACTTTTATATGTCTAATAATAAAGGCAAAGACTCCGTAATCGATTCTAGAATTTCATAATTAAAATAATATTAAAAAAAATGTTACCCTGTATAACCTTTATTTTTGTTTTATTTAAAGATGAGTGTATATATGTTATTTTACAACTTTTAATTGAAAAATTTATGAAAATGATGAATTTTGAAATAAAATGTGAAAATAATGATGAAAATGTTAAAAAAATGAAAAGTAGAGATGTTTTGCATAATAATATTGAAAGGTATGGACATTTTGCGCTAATTACCATTTAAATAACTTATTTGGATTCATATGCACTTTTTTTTAAAGATTGGGAGTATGATTGTAATTTTTTTTTGAGTTAATTTCACAAACGGTCACTGAATTTATATAAAAATCACAAAATGATCATTGAATTTTAAAACTTACATAAACGATTAATCAATTTACATGCGATTTCACTAATTATCACTGAAAGACCTTTATGATTTGAATTCAAACTTAAATGACCAAAACGCTTGAAGATAGAACCTTGAGGACTAAACCACCGAATCTTGACAAAAATGATTTTTTTTCTCTATTTTTAGGCGAGTTTTGAGGCAATTTTATGGCACCTTTGGACCACTAAGACCATCGGATTTGGATACAGTTGGAAAACCCTCAATGTCATCTACAATTACCACCCAAAATCTCCCCATAACCCCAAAAGATTCGGTCGGAATAAACCCACAAAGTCGGCTACCTGAAAATGTGAATATCTGGGAAAATTTCAAATTTTTTGGGCGAGTTTGAGGCAATTTTTGGCACCTTCCGACCACCAATACTACTGAAATTTGATACCTTTGGAAATTCCACAATGTTATCTTCAATTAACACCCAAAATCTCCCCATAACTCCAAAGGATTCCGCCAGAATAAAACTACAAAGTCGGCTACCCGAAAACGTGAAAAATTTTGGCAAATTTTTTGATTTTTTGGGCGAATTTGAGGCGATTTTTCGACACATTCTGAACACCAATACCGCCGAAATTTGATACATTTGGAAATCCCACAATGTTCTCTTCAGTTACCATCCAAAATATCCCCATACTTCCAAAGAATTCGGCCAGAATAAACCCACAAAGTCGACTACACGAAAACGTTAAAATCTGGGCAAATTTTCAGATTTTTTGGACGAGTTTGAGGCAATTTTTCTGCACCTTCTGACCACCAATACCGCTGAATTTGATATCTTTGAAAATCTCACAATGTCATCTTCAATTACTATCCAAAATATCCCCATAACTCCAAAGAATTCGGCCGGTATAAACCAACAAAGTCAGATACCCAAAGTCCTAGATTTTCCCATTTTCAACTAGCCGACTTTATGGGTTTATTCCGGCCGAATACCTTGGAGTTATGGGGATATTTTGGATGGTAATTGAAGAGGACATTGTGGGATTTCAAAAGGTATCAAAGTTCGGCTGTAGTGGTGGTTGGAATGTGCCGTACAATTTCCTCAAACTCGTCCAAAAATTCTGAAAATTTGCCTAGATTATCACGTTTTCGGATAGCCGACTTTGTGAGTTTATTTCGGCCGAATCCTTCAGATTTATGGGGAGATTTTGGGTGGTAATTGAAGAAAACATTGTAGGCTTTCCAAAAGTATCAAATTTCGTCAGTATTTGTGGTCGGAAGTGGGCAAAAAATTGCCGCAAAACTCGCCCAAAAATTCTGAAAAATCTGTTAAGATTTTCGCCTTTTCGAGATGCTGACTTTGTGGGTTTATTCTGGTCGAATCCTTTGGAGTTACGGGGGATATTTTGGGTGGTAATTGAATAGAAAATTGTGGGCTTTCCAAAAGTATCAAACTCCGGTGGTATTGGTGGTCGGAAGGTGCTCGAAAATTGCCTCAAACTCGCTCAACAAATATAAAAATTTGCTCAGATTTTCACTTTTTCGGGTAACCGACTTTGTGGGTTTATTTCGGCCGAATCCTTTGTAGTTATGGTGAGATTTTGGGTGGTAATTAAAGATGACATTGTGGACTTTCCAACGGTATCCAATTCCGGCCGTCTCGGTGGTCGAAAGGTGCCAAAAAATTTCCTCAAAACTCGCCTAAAAATGAAGAGAAAAAGTTCATTTTTCTCAAGATTTGGTGGTTTGGTCCTCAAGGTTCTATCTTCAAGCGTTTTGGTCATTTAAGTTTGAATTCGAATCATAAAGGTCTTTCAGTGATCGTTAGTGAAACCGTATATAAATTAGGTGACCATTTCTGCAAGTTTTAAAATTTAGTGACCGTTTTGTGATTTTCAAATTCAGTCACCGTTTGTGAAATTAACCCAACTTTTTTGTTTTATTTAAATATGAGAGTATATTTGTCATTTTAAATAAGAAATTGGATGAAAATGATGATTTCCACAATAAAATATGAAGATAGGGATAAAAATGCCTAAAAATGAAATGTAGCGACGTTTTGCACAATAACGTTGAAAAGTAAAGACATTTTATACTAATTACCCTTGATTAATCATTGAATTTGCGAAAAACCTGAAGTAACTCAATCGTTCATTCTCTTAACACGTACGCGGGTTAAATTCAAATGTGTAGTACAAAAAATGACAATATTTACAAATAATGTCATAGTACCCTACATTTGTGTACATTAATAATGTGAAAAGGCAAAAGTTCCCTGGATACAAAATCAACAAATATTCTGCAAAGAACATTCTTAAACAACTTTACTAAACTAAAAATGTGGTGAGATGAAATAAATTCAAATGTGCATGCCGTGTCTTTAACGATCACTAGTATGTTCTACTCAATTCAAAACCATCGAAAGATCCCGGCTCCTGATGCTGCTCGGGTTGCCTTCTTGCAACACTATCTTCATCTGAAATAACACCACCGTCACTAGCATAACCGATTTCTACAGAGAACGAAGGATCAAGAGTACTGAATGATGGAGAGGATTCAACTGACGTATCGAGCAAACCATCTAAAGAACGACGTGCCAAATCCGTGTGACGCTTTCGAGCCAAGTTTTTCTTCGCTTTGACTCGCCACCTTTTTAGGCCTCCCATCACTTCTTCAGTGAAAACATTATTTCTCATTGATGAACCCATCTGTTAATTCATTTCATTAGGATTACTTATGACACGAACCATGGTCAATTTTTTCCTTGTGGAAGAATAATGGTGTTTACCTGATTGATTAATGCATAGAGAGGCAGAGTCACATAGCCACAGAGAAAGTTGACCACTACTCCTACTGTGAGTTTTATGACGATATCTTCAGTTTCCCGATGGAAGCATGATCTCAGACCGAATTTGTACTGTTAAAGAAACACAACTGGTGATTCTTTATGTGCTTGTGTTATAGGAAAACTCAAAAATAGAAAGACTATTTTTTTACTGCGCTTACCCAAGACCACACGAAGAATGCCAACTGAAATGAGTTCTGCAATGCCGAACAAGGTATTCAAGAATCAGTGCTACGGAGACACAAACAAATCTTGCATAGAAGAAATGCCAAATATTTGTCTACAGAGTTGTCGAAGAAATCGAAAAACAATGATATTTGCAAATCAAAATATTCTCAACATAAAAATTTCCATATACAGTCCAGACAAGATAATGGTTGGTAGTTACTTAAGCTTTGAGATTTTCCTTATCTTAGAAGTTATGCATTGATGATAGCAGTAGTAAATTAATGGTTTGTTTGCTAAGTTGGACCGTAGAGCACTGGATATTACTGAACAAGAAAGAAAAAACTAAATTTATACGAAGTAGTGAACAAGCACGGTTAACCTTTAAGCATACTAGGCACGAGGAACGTAATTATATTAAGAGTTTAAATCTAAGTACCTGAAATAAGATTAAGTGCATGAGGTGGAGAAGTAATTCTGGTCTATCAAACCAGAAGAAGTGGTCGCCTGGCCGAACAAGCAGAGTTCCTTGAACAACATGAGATTTATATCTGCTGTCTAAGCACATTTTGGTAATGACACCTTGCAGCTTTGTCCCAACAACCAGTAACATCTGAAATGTGAATAATTGATTTTGTTAGTTATTTATCTTAATTTTCTTGCAATAAAACAAAGTACTCTTTATTTATAGCATGTCGTTACCAATAGCGGAATGAATGGGAGCCAAAAATAGTTGCGAAATACTGCATCAAGAAAGGCATGGAATTCCAGTCAGGGCTATTAGCAAAATGTTCAGGATTCATTTATTTGCGTCAAGAGATTGGTACATTACCAAATGCATTGAAGAATATGAAGAGTACAGAGAAGATCCAGATCCAAAGCCTGCAAATTATAGACATTTATATCAGAATTCAAAAACTATCACTACATGATGGAATTAACGATTAGAGATGCCTGGTGGTCGGAATTACCTCATGCCCACGACGATACCAAAATCTTTTTCCAGTGCTCTCTTAAGATACTTTTGGAAATTAAAATTTCTTTCTTCGGCAAAATGGGCCTGAAACAGAATATGCGAGTGAAACGGGTAGTAAAATTTCAAGTTGAATTGTGAAAAGTTTTCATGCATATAATAGGCATATAGAGGTATCATACCACGATGAATCCATGTCGAAGAGTGAAATAATCTACTTTGGAAACAGATCCGTAGAATTGACGAAGAAAACAAGCCTGGTAGAATATGGCAAACATCAGGTTTAATTTGGAACAGTTAGCAAGAAAATGAGATATCAGAAGCTAAGAAGCTGTTCGGTGAAGAACTAACCGGCCAACGGAGCAGTGGGTGTTCACTCCAAAATTTAAGATGTCGTCTTCCGAATGATGTTTGATGAATGAACTGAAACCTCCGGTCATCTAGACAGCATAACTTGTGAATCATTCTCTAGCCATTGAACTCATCGTTCACAATAATCACAGGCATCGGAAAGGAAAAGATAAAACAGTACAGAACACGAATGAGCATTTACAAGACCAGAGTACAGCAACATGATCAATAAATTTTCATGTCATGAGACTGGTTTTTCCGGTTTTCAGTTTACCATGTATCGATGTTCTTGCTTTTCATTATGTTGTTTTTGTTATGTGTCTACTCGAATACGAAAATTATCTCAGTTAGTAACTCTTCAGATAGGGTGAGAAAATATATCAAGCCCTTTTATTCAAGGAGATTGACCTTTCACTAACCATTTGAAAATTCATATTCCAAAGTCCTGGTTTCTGCTTCCCAATGTTCCCATCTTCTCATCTGAAAATTTAAAAACAGCAGCCTTAATCAAAGGTCCAAAACTTGTTCCAGAAACCACCCTCTTTTTGTGACTTATACATACTGGCAACGCACAAGAAAACAATTCAACATCCATGATCCACCATCCAAGGTAAAAAGGAAAACTTACCGAATTCGTTTAGATTAAGAATACGAAAAAGAGCAAAACTAAGTTGAATATAATTACCTTAGCTATCCCAAGACTGAATGTAAGAAAACTGGACAAAACATGGAAGAAAGCTAGAAAAAATATCAACAATTGGAGTTGCTGGATGCCCACTCTCGAAATCAAAGATATCTTGTCCTGTTCCACAATTTCAAAAATCAATAAGATGCTACTAAAATCTGGAATTTACAAGTTGATTAATTGCATCAAATTCATTAACCCCAGTTTACTATACAAGAAATATTCCATGCTACATATAAAGTACCTGTTCTTCACATTTGGATTCCTCCTCTTCTTCACTCGTCAAGCTATGGCACGGAAGAAAAGAATGAGCAACACCCTTTGGAACACATATATTTGCAATTGGCTTTTCACATACGGTCAGCAACAAGGAGATGAAGCCCAAAAGCAACAAGTCTACATGATTGGCAAATTCAAGGACAACAAGCAACATGATTTTTTTTTTTTTTTTAGCATTATCAAGAAAATTAACCAATTATATATTCATCCCAAAAAAAAAAATGTAACCTGATTTGATTTTGTTAAGAGCATGAATGAGATATGTCCTCCTCTTCCTGCTCAAGTACTGCACAAAATGATAAAACATGAGTATTTTAAAATTTGAAGTGCATGCATATAATGTTTAGTCGATTTTTCCCAAACTCATTTTTAACCATAGATTCTTACACTAAAATAATTTTACATGCAAACCCCTAAAACTTTCCTATGTCTTATCCAAATGTTCACCAAAAAATCAGTATTACAAAATCTATTAATTATACCTTAGCTAAGAGATGAAGACCGTGTTCTATAAGTATAGAAACTGCTATCAGACAGAAACAAACAGTCGCCACCGCCCATGTTGGCGTCGTTTCAAGAGTTGCAGAATCGCCACCGCTTTCCCCAGCCATTCTCAACACCAGTTGTTTTCAAATATTTCAAGTTTTTTTTTTTTTGGTTGGAGAATGGGTTCCTGTTGCAGAAATTATTATTAGAACAAAAAAGCATGTGACGAAAGGTGTATAAAAAGTCGGTTTCCAGAATCACAGTTTGGTCAAATACTTGCAAAGCAACGCAAGCCGTCAGATTCTGTAGGCGCCATTTGCGACTCGTACGAGTCATCACTGAAACGGGACCCACTGTAGACGAAGGCCGTGACGTGGCCACGTTGCTTTCATATTTACAACTGCTATGAATTTGCCGACACGCAAGTTAAGGTAAGAAAATCCCGTACGTAAAACGGGAAATGGAATGGACTCGTTCCCATTTTAAGTTTTCATACTTTTATTTTTAAACTCTTTTCCTAATATTTAAATATACAATTTTTTATGCGCTGAGGCTACTGTAAATCTGCAACTCGAGGCTTGTGTATACAATTTTCTTAAAACATATTCGTCCCCTTATCATAGGTGCTTCGAGTTTAGTTTGAACATCCGTCTCTCAAGATACAACAGAAAAAGAACCGGTAAAATCTGAACACTTCAATTTTACTTTGATGAAATGAATGTCTCAGAACAGCACCACCATGACTTGGAAGAAAATGAAAATTGTTTGAGAATTGTTGAGAAATTGGGTTGTTAAAAATCAACAAATGAAGAAGTGTAAAAGTGTTGACAATTTCGGTCGACCGAATTGTACTACGGTCGACCGAAACTCTGCAGGATTTCAACCAAGAAGTTGCAGGAGTTTTCGGTGGACCTTTCGGTCGACCGAAATGGAGTTTCGGTTGACCATTCGGTCGACCGGAAAAGTTCGGTTGACCAACCGGTCGACCGAAAACTGTGACCGTTGGACGGTTTTTAGCCGTTGGAAATTCATTTTTGGAGGCTTTTCACTTGGTTTTTGGCACCACTTCGTGAATATGAACTAGGCCTATATATAGTGGGGTCTTGTTCAATGCAAAAACACTTTTTGAAATCATTACAATCTCCATATACAAGATTAAACCATTTCATTCTCATATTCTTTCATTTTATTGTGTTTCTCAAGTTTTGTTGGTAGAAATACTTTGTGCTTTATATTTCTACTACAAGGCTTTATCAATCCTTCAAACCATTTGCCGGAAAACCTTTAAGCATCTCGAATTTACCGGAGAAGGGGCAAATATTGTTTGAGGACAGCGATCACGCGGTTGAGCCTTTGAATCGAAGTTCTTGTTATTGATTCCTTGTTACTTTTTTGGTTTGTTTATTCTCCAACTCGAAGGTAATATTTCCAACAATCTCAAACAATATTCTTGCAATGGAGAGTGAAACAACGATGGCTACCATAAAGTTGATGAATCAAGACTTGGTACGGTTGGATCGTTTTGATGGCACGAACTTCACAAGGTGGCAAGACAAACTGAAATTCCTCCTTACGGCATTGAAGATCTTCTATGTGCTTGATCCGAACTTGGAAGATCTACCCGAACCATCCGACAAAGACACCGATGAATCAAGGGTGAATAGAAAGAAGCGTGAAGAAGATGAATTAATATGCCGCGGCCATATTCTCAACTCTTTGTCGGATCGATTGTATGATCTCTACACAAACACAACGTCGCCAAAAGAAATATGGGATGCATTGGAAAGTAAGTACAAAGCGGAGGACGAAGGTACCAAGAAATTTTTAATTTCTAAGTACTTCGATTTTAAATTTCTTGAAAATATTCCCTTGCTTCCCCAAATTCATGAATTGCAAGTGCTAGTCAACAAGTTGAAAGCGGTGAAGATTGAAATCCCGGAGACCTTTCAAGTGGGGGCAATTATTGCTAAACTCCCCGGTACTTGGAAAGGATACCGGAAGAAAATTATGCATAGTTCTGAGGATCACTCCTTGGAACAATTGCAAAAACATTTGCGCATTGAGGAAGAGTCAAGAATGCGTGATAAGAGTGAAACCTCTTATGAAGGTACTTCCAAAGCAAATGCAATTGAGAAAACTGAACCGCCAACAAAGTCCAACAAAAGGAAGCCTTCAACGAACTTCAATAAGTTCAAGAAGACAAAAGGAGGTTGTTTTGTGTGTGGCAAATCTGGTCACTGTGCAAAGGATTGTAGACACCGAAAACAAAACAACTTCGAGGGCAAAGTGAATTCCATCAAAGAGGATAAAATTGTGGCCACCATTTGTGAAATCAATGCAATCAAGGGAAAAGTTCCCGGATGGTGGTATGATACTTGTGCTACAATACATGTATCATATGACAAATCTTCTTTCAAGACTTATCATGAAGTTGATGGAGACCAAGAGATTCAAATGGGTAATGAGGTTCGATCTAAAGTGATTGGAAAGGGAAGTGTGGATATCATCTTCACTTCCGGCAAGACCATTACCTTAACCAATGTACTACATGTTCCCGACATGACTAGAAATTTGGTTAGTGAAAATCTCTTAGGAAAACCGGGTATCAAAAGTGTATTTGAATCCGGAAAACTTGTATTATCCCTAAATGGAAAATTTGTTGGAAAAGGCTATTCTAGTGAAGGAATGGTCAAATTATGTACTGTTGACAATTTGAATGAGAATAAAAATAACTTTGCTTATGTTGTTGATTTATTTTCATTATGGCATGCTAGATTAGGACATATTGGAAAAGGTACTATGAAACGTATGATGAAATGTGATTTAATTTTATATGATGAAAATGATGTCTTTAAATGCAAAACTTGTGTAGAAGCAAAAATGGTTAAAAAGCCTTATCAAAGTGTAAAAAAGACATCTAGTATCTTAGAACTAATTCATACGGATATTTGTGAATTAAATGGTATGTTAACTAGAGGTGGAAATAGGTATTTTATTACCTTTATTGA
Organism: Osmanthus fragrans; assembly: GCA_019395295.1. NCBI lineage: Eukaryota > Viridiplantae > Streptophyta > Magnoliopsida > Lamiales > Oleaceae > Osmanthus > Osmanthus fragrans. The sequence continues at coordinate 7,871,659 of CM033362.1, forward strand.
TGATTGCACTAGAAATACCTATGTTTATTTAATGAAACATAAAAGTGAAGCTTTTGATATGTTTAAAGTGTATAAAAATGAGGTTGAAAATCACCTAAACAAGAAAATAAAAACCTTAAGAAGTGATAGAGATGGTGAATATTTTTCTAGTGATTTCAACTTATTTTGTGAACAACATGGCATAATTCACCAATGTTCGGCACCTAGAACACCGGAACAAAATGGTTTAGCTGAAAGAAAAAATAGAACTTTAGTTGAAATGATAAATGCCATGCTTACCTATGCTAAATTGCCATTTAATTTGTGGGGTGAGGCCTTGTTAAGTGCATGTAGGATATTGAATAGAATTCCTTCTAAACAAACTAAGGTTTCTCCTTATGAATCTTGGAAAGGAAGAAAACCTAACATTGGATACTTCAAAGTGTGGGGGTGTCTTGCTTATTGTAAGAACACAAACCCTAATAGGACCAAGTTGGGTCCAAGAGACATTAAGTGTGCCTTTGTTGGATATGCTAGCAATAGCAAATCATATAGATTATTAAACTTGGAGACCAATGTGATTATTGAATCAAGTGATGTAGAGTTCTTTGAGGATTCGTTATCTTCGGAAAATGAATTGAGGGAAAATCTCTTAGATATCCCTAGCTCAAGTGGATCACAAGATGAAACATCTTCTAAAGGTGTTGATGAGTCAAGTGAGCCACGAAGAAGCAAAAGAACTCGAATTGAGAAGTCTTTAGGACCGGATGAAATTGATTCTCAACGCATTTCTTTTTACTTAGTAGAAGGAAATGAGTTGAATGTAGTAAGAACAACTCCATTTGTTCTACATGTTGAAACCGATCCTAAAACTTATAGAGAAGCTATGACTTCTCGTGATAGCATGTTTTAGAAAGATGCAATCAAAGATGAAATGGATTCAATAATGTCAAATAACACTTGGGAACTTGTCGATTTACCACCCGGATCTAAACCTATTGAATGTAAATGGGTATTCAGGAGAAAATACAATGTTGATGGTTCTCTAAATACCTTTAAAGCTAGATTAGTAGCTAAATGATATCGACAAAGAGAAGGAATAGATTATTTTGATACATATGCACCGGTAGCTAGAATAACATCGATAAGGATATTATTTGCACTAGCTTCGATACATGACTTGCATGTTCACCAAATGGATGTCAAGACGGCATTCTTAAATGGGGATCTCGATGAGGAGGTTTATATGGAGCAACCTGAAGGTTTTGCTCTACCCGGAAATGAACATAAAGTGTGCAAGTTAGTAAAATCGTTATACGGTTTAAAACAGGCACCTAAAAAGTGGCATGAGAAATTTGACTTAGCTATAATTTCGTTCGGTTTTAAACATAACAGTGTAGATAAATGTTTATATTCAAAAGTATGTGATGATTATGTGATATTTATATGTTTATATGTTGATGACATGTTGATTATGAGTGATCACATGGATGGAATAAAGGAAACAAAGAGGTTTCTATCTTCCACATTTAAGATGAAAGATCTTGGACAAGTGGATACCATTTTGGGTATCAAAGTCACAAAGACTAGTGGGGGTTACCATTTAAGTCAATCACATTATATTGAGAATGTGATAAATAAGTTCAAACACTTGAACATAAAGGAAGCAAGTACCCCAATTGATCCAAGTTCAAAACTTGTAAAGAATGATGGAAGGGCAATTGCTCAATTAGAATATGCAAGTGTCATTGGGAGTCTTATGTATGCAGTTCAATGCACAAGACCAGACATAGCATATGCAATTAGTAAACTTAGTAGGTTTACTAGCAATCCAGGCAATGACCATTGGAAGGCAATTGGAAGGGTTCTTGGGTATTTAAAGAAAACCAAGAACGTAGGTTTACAATATACTAAGTTCCCGGCTGTATTGGAAGGATTTACCGATGCTAGTTGGATATCTAGCACGGGTGAGAATAAATCCACTTCCGGTTGGGTGTTCACTCTTGGAGGAGGAGCCGTTTCTTGGAAATCAAAGAAACAAACATGTATAACGCACTCGACCATGGAATCCGAATTCGTAGCATTATCGGATACCGGGAAAGAAGCTGAGTGGCTTAAGGATCTCTTTTATGAGATACCTTTGGGACCGAAGAATACATCTTCAATATCTATCTTGTGTGATAGTCAAGCCACGTTAGCAAAAGCATACAATGAGGTATACAACGGAAAGTCTAGACATATGAGTCTAAGACATGACTACATAAGGAAATTAATCAAAGATGGAATAATTTCCCTAAATTATGTTAAGTCTATCGAGAATCTAGCGGATCCTCTAACTAAACCTCTAAATCGAGATTTAGTAACATCTACATCGAGTAGGATGGGGTTGAAACTCTTAAAATAGAAAGATTCACCAATGATAGCAACCTTACCTGTCATTACTCAAAAGGTAATTCACGGGTTCAAAGGGTAACAACAAGTCATTTGATATGTGGATAGTTTCAGCATTATTCAAATCCGCGATAACCCTATCCTAGTTAAATAATGCTGGTTGTTACTGAAGTGAGGGTTGAGCTTCAAGCTCTTAATGAAATTCAGTGCTAAGAGCACAAACATTTCTAAAAGTAACAAAGATGCTGGAAGAATTTCACCTAGATGAACTTCGAGGTGGTGCCGCCTCAATAGAGAGCTAGAGTTACTCTCTTAAAAGTTTGTCGAAAAGGATGAGCGCAAGGTCATAAAAGCGCTAAGCGAGTTTGAGGAACTTGAGAACACGTGGTGCTCGTGTGTGTGTTCTTACCGATATCGTCACATGGAATAACTGGTTCAAAGCTTCAAGCTACCTTTGATTCCGACTTTACTTTGTTAGAATTACACTATGGTTAGATTCAAATCGAAAGATATCTAATCCTTAGGCATGAGTATTGTTCATGTTGAATATGAGACTTGTTAATTTTGAACAAGTGGGGTCATGTTGAGACCGAATTGTACTACGGTCGACCGAAACTCTACAGGATTTCAACCAAGAAGTTGCAGGAGTTTTCGGTTGACCTTTCGGTCGACCGAAATGGAGTTTCGGTTGACCATTCGGTCGACCGGAAAAGTTCGGTTGACCAACCGGTCGACCGAAAACTGTGACCGTTGGACGGTTTTTAGCCGTTGGAAATTCATTTTTGGAGGCTTTTCACTTGGTTTTTGGCACCACTTCGTGAATATGAACTAGGCCTATATATAGTGGGGTCTTGTTCAATGCAAAAACACTTTTTGAAATCATTACAATCTCCATATACAAGATTAAACCATTTCATTCTCATATTCTTTCATTTTATTGTGTTTCTCAAGTTTTGTTGGTAGAAATACTTTGTGCTTTATATTTCTACTACAAGGCTTTATCAATCTTTCAAACCATTTGCCGAAAAACCTTTAAGCATCTCGAATTTACCGGAGAAGGGGCAAATATTGTTTGAGGACAGCAATCACGCGGTTGAGCCTTTGAATCGAAGTTCTTGTTATTGATTCCTTGTTACTTTTTTGGTTTGTTTATTCTCCTACTCGAAGGTAATATTTCCAACAAGAATTGGAACAGACAATTATGCAGAAGAATGATCATTGCTTTCATCAACTTCCCATGTGAGATAAACTTAAATATTATTTTTCCTCCAACATAAACATTCGTCCATGGTCCACTTTGAACCCCAATTTCTCATTCACGTGTTTATCATTTTTGGCAAGTAGACATGATTTTGATATTCTCACGGAAGAAAACATGGATCAACTTTGATCTTCTAAATTGAACCAGCGGGTCCCACCTAAAATTGTGCCAAAATTAAGCCCTAGAAAACCAATTTTCCAACAAAGATAAGATTCAACCTGCATAGATTCCGAGTAATACTATTTTTACCCAACTACATTAAAACAGAACTTCAGACACAATCATGCACAATGCTAGTACATGTTCTAACTTGCCAGTTAATTTAGGACTATTTTACACTCAGGCAAGATGACACAATGATTCAATAGGGCAAATTTCCATTGTCTTAAGGATAGATAGTAGATTGATTAAAGACATCAGAATTTCAGGAATAAGTAACTTGCTAAAGCTCTATATCGAGAAGCCTCTCTTTTACAGCATGCATATCACTTTGGTACAACTTTTACCCATTATTTTGGTTGCCAACGGAGGTTTTGGATAGAGAGGCGAAGAAAGTATTTTCATGACTATACGAACAAGCAGATTCAGTTGGACGACTCCCCATTCTTGTAGCCACATATCCCTCCTTCAATGGAAAACCAAAGAGCCTGCAGCTACTTTTGCACATTGATACAAAATTTTCGTTGCCTTTAAAGGATGCGGAAGACGGAAGAAAACCCATTTGGTTGTGCTCTTCTGAACCACCCACAGATAAGCAACCTTGCAGATCTTCCCCCGCATCACCACTTTCAGAAGATGAGCAGGATGTTAACTTCTTCGCAAATCGTGCAGAAATATGAAATTTGTCATGATCTCTAGGCTCGAGATTCTTCTGATGGCCAGAATGTAATGCCTGAAATCTAGGTGGTGGAGAGCTTGCTTGCTGACATAATAACACAGAGGAAGGGGATGATGCCTGTACAAGTGCTGCAGAAGGGTGCATATGAGTGTGGGTCAAGTTGGACCAACTATTTCCATGAGTTGGCAACTGAAAACCATTCATAACATTACTGATGCCATTTTCGTGCACCTTGTTAGCTGGTAGACCTCTTGGAATTACTTCTTGACCTTGCAAGACCTTATGGAATTGAAAGGATTCACCCCTGGAGGAGTTTTCGGAGTCTGCCTGCAGATGCCTACTGCTGTTTCCCACTGCAGAAATCCTAGAACCATTGTTACCCAGAAAGCACCTCATTGCTGATGGATGCTGACTTGGAGCATCAACTTCGGTATACGGGGTACAAAACCCCAAAATTTCTTGACCTTGCAAGACCTTCTGGAACCTTAGAGGCTCCCCAAAGTCTGAAACTTCATTACCATCTACAAGAAGTGTAGGTTAGTAAGTACTCTTAGAGGAGGCACCAAGCAACCAGCAGGAATGAATATAAATGCAATAAGACAAAATAAGAACACGAGAAGACCTTTGAGAACTGGAAAATCTGGCTTTGTTACAGGAAAGCCGACTCTGATTCTCTTGGCAACCGGTACTACGAAGCCGCCCGGTGCAGACCCTGAACCGCATGGCTCTATCTCCCAAGGGGAAACTCTATCAAGGCGATTGACCTGCAAATCATCGTACCTAACCTGCAAGTGAAAAAAGACCATTAATGTCACAAAAAAAAAGGCTACAGACACGATAATAATTTGCTGCACAACAGCCAGTGATGCAGACACATGCTGGGCACCGAAGCACCAGCCATATAAAAGCTTCGGTCATTAATGAAATAAAAAATATGATGAAGGATCATCTCTCATTAGTAGATGACTATGAAAGCACAAAGCACACCGTAAAAGACTAGAGAGTCAGAACCAATGCTCAGTGAAACACTACTTAGTGTTTAATGATATTGGATATCGTATCGTAAATAATATGACACATGATCTCAACACATATAAGCTTTAGGAGATATTAGGTCGATGTAGGTTGCATTAGCAACTCTAGTAAGCAAGAGTTGGAAGTCCAAAAAGAAAGTATTTAGACTCCATAAGTAGTTATGGGTATACAAAGGGCTTGATATTGAAGCAATAGACAGCTCAGATGTGAAACTTTGAAGGACATTATAATAAATACTATACAAAGCTTCCGGAAATAATTGCCGAGATGATTTCAAATAAACGGTATTGCACCAAGTATAATTGTTTCAATTTCCAATTAAATCTTTCTCATATTCTTAAATGTATAATGAGCATTATAAATAGTCATAGTAGCTTAATCTTTTTTTTTTTTTTTTATAACTCAGGTGTCCAAGTTTCGCCCGACTAATCCTGAACAGTAACTGTCTTCCCCCTTGGTTCATCGCTTGAGTAAATCCGAATGCGGACACAGCTTATACATACTTGAACCAGACATCCGGGATACAACTCTCATGCCTGTGGACCTCCCTTCACGACATGCGGACAGAATCCCCGGAGGGCGACAAAGCGCACCATAACTTTGCCTCCACAAAATATTTGTCTTCCAACTGCTGCGGGGATTCGAGATGCTCCGTATAGAATCCTCCTACTCTACCACTGCACCATGCCCGTGGGGGCATCATAGTAGCTTAATCTTTGTCTTACTAGTGGTGGTGGGCACCTATGATGCTATGGCAATAGTTTGAAAATATATTAGTTAACAACTGCATGAAAAAAAATTCGATTTTATTTTTAATGAAGGCAAACCTGAAGAACAAAGTACGAGATTCAACTCAATATAATGAATTATTACACTAGAAAGAGTGGAAGCTAGAGCTGAATAGTGCACTTTATACTAGGATAATCACTGTGCTATTAAAATATAAAGCAGAAATATGCCAAATACATACCAATAAGCACCTCCATTTTGAACCAGGCCATCTAACAGGATCAACCTCACTAACCCCAACAATAAGTCCACTGCACTTACCCAAATAATATCAATTTTCCTGATGATGCAGGGATATAAAATTGAGAAATTCTAAAGAAACCAACCTTCTCTCAGAAGCATCTTCGGTTTCAACACGCATCTTGAACCTCATTCCAGCAGAAAAATATTGTCCAGCACTCTTTGTAAATTTATGACAAGGTACAATAATCTCGGATGAACTAGCCCTGCAAACACAATATCAAATGACACTTAGAAACCACAGCACAATAGCTGGAATAGAAATTACTAACAAAAGTACTAGACGTAGTTTAGAAATCTCAATATCACACACTCTTAAAAGTAAAAAAGCATATATGCCAATAGATTACTATCACAAATATTAAAACAGGCTGAATTTTTAGAAAGAAACATCCAGGTGAACCAAATGAACCTTGAGCATACCTCTAGTATCTTATATAAAATATATAGCAAACAGAAAATTTGAACAACAAAGCACAAGAAGGATAAGATATAATTCATCAAAAACGTCACATTACAAGATTTCATCAGCTATTTTAGTGAACAAACATGCATCATAGTCAGTATGTTTGCATTACCACAAAATAAAGGACAGTAAAAATTAAATCTTAAGCTGATGCATCAGAATGATGCCATACCAGGTTGGATACAGTTAGGTGTATCCCATTTCAATCTCTTAAAAAATCATTTCGATATTTTCCAGGCAGTAACCATCTTTTAAAACAAAAGACAAATTTGATAATATTTAGGTTGACTCAATACCTTGGATTATAACAAATGTTAAAAATACTTTGCGTAGATATGGCATTCAGTACACTAGCAATGCTGCTAACACTAAACTGTTGGGCAAGGAAAGCTGGAATTGAAGCACCACTTTTAATTTGCGAGGCTTTTCGGATCCCTAGCCTGAGTTCTCCATCCCCACCCCTGCAATGGATGCCCATATCATCTATATAAGAAAACAAATATAACTAAATATATTTCACTTTGGAAATATTTAATATTTCATATCCTACCTTATAAAGAGCACAGCATCTCCGGACATGAGCTTCTTTTTATTGACAAATGCACTCCAACCAGTAGTAAGCAAATGCCTTCGAGGCTGGCCTGCTCCAAAAGTTTTTAATAAATAACAAATTCAAAAAATTTGGGAAATAAGTCAATACGATGAACTTTTACACTCGATCCCATACATTCAAACACAGAAATGGCAAATAGATTCCAAAGTTCATACCTCTGTAGATATGCCGAAATTTCCACTCAATCCCATGTAGATCCTTAGCAACAAGCTCCTGAGACGGCCTCTGTTGTTTATAGTCCTAAAAGCAAAGTGTGATAAAACATCACTACAGCAAAATAAGATGAACAAATGACTCTAATCTTATTATACAACATCAACAATTGGTAATATTATACTAAAACCCGAAGTCAAATGTGATTTAAGTTACCAGTGGAGGGAAGCAATCCTCAGCAGCTCGACGAGGAACAGAGAAACCACCATGAGTGCTAGTATCAGAAGCAGTGAGAGTTTTACAAAACATGTGTGGTATAATAGACGTCCTAGCACCTTCGGCATCTTCATCTTCAGTCTCTGCTTCAACTTCCCTATCCCTCCATTTTTTCTCAATCTGCCCAAGATCATACAACTTTCTAAGAAAGGTCATATGTCATTCTTTCTAGTAATGGTCCATGTAGAAAGCTGAGGCCATACAGAAATTAAAAAGATGCAATCCTAGGAAAGTAACGTTTCAGATAGCCAGAATAACACAGAAATTCTTTATGATCATTAAAAGTATAAAAGTTCCTAAGGCTAACATATTTCACATAAAAATATTACATTGAGGCATAATTCCCCAGAATCCAGATAATACTTTTAGATCTAGAGAGAAAAGGTAGCTTCTTTTAGATACCAAATGGAGAGTAAAGTGCCTCTCTAGATAAGGATATTATACTCATCCATAATTTTTGAAGAAAGATTTTTTTTTCCATGACATATAATGGTAGAGGAAAACCATTTATTTAGATCGTCTGAGGAAGCATCCAAAAGTTGTTAAATTTTGCAGTTTGTAATAAACACGAGAAATATAAGCTGAATTATTGCAGTTACGCACCAACTATATGATCATACAACAGACTCAAACACATTTCCGAGTATATAGAGCCTCACCTGATTGTCCATAACCAGAGAAATTTGAGCATAAACTTCATCATTAGCTGTCTCGGCCTATACACAAATTAAAGTAAGACAAGAAACTCTCAATATTTCCAAAATTCGGCAATAAAAGTTCATAATCAATTGAGGCAAACGAATTCTACAAAACTTACATGTAGTTTAACATCGACAACGCGACAGAAGACATGCGGAGGAAAATCGTAGGCTACAGCCGGGTTCTCGGAGAGGTATTCCAGGTGGCCTTGAGGAAAGTACACCACGGCGGTCCCCTTTTTAGGAAGCGAAATCGAAGGCCCAGCACAAGCGTGCCATAGCTCCATACTTACCGCCGCCGCGGTCTCCGATGACTTCATCGTTAATTTCGAGTTCCATGAAGTCGCCGACGATGCCGATGAATTATATAACAACTCCGTTTCAACTTCATTGTCCACGGTGTTCAAATCGATTAATCGGCACATCATATTTGAACCCTAACAACAACAAAAAATCCAAGTAAATCAGATAAGCTGTGAATTTCTTCAACTTGTAACACTGTATAGAGAGATAAAGAGAGTACCTATGTTGCATTGCTTTCTCTCACTAGAAATATAGGAATGCTTTCTCTCTCAGATATCAAATCACACTTTATAGTGTTATGCTGATACATTTATTTTTATTTTTTAATAATATTTAAAATATACATACAACAATGAATATATGTAAATGACCTGCAACTGGCAGAAGCAGCAACTGCAAAGAACAGCGCTGCAGCTGCTGACCGGAGAAAAAGCATATAAATACATGATTGTGTATGTATAGATTTTGAGTGTAGTACAGTAGAGTGGACTGGACTGGACTAGATTCTGTGTGATTTGTTGAGGAGGACTGGAATAAAAAAAAATAAAAAATAAAAAAAGTGGGGCTCGGCAAATAAACTCCCTTTATTTTCGGGGGGTTGTCTATTCTGTCCCCTAATAGTTCAACAAATCTCTCTCGTGGCCCTTTTGCATAATTAGTCCTTTTTTTTTTTTTTTTTTTTTTGATATCCAAATTTCTCAACTTATGCCAGACTATATTTTGGACCATCAGTCACCGACCTCTCAGTAACTGACGAAAGTAAATCGCGAATTATGCCCAAATTAATCAAGATTCGTACACCTTTTATACTCCTGACCCCAAAAGAACCTCCTCCTCCATAATTAGTCCTCTTTGACAAAAATGTTTGAAACTTCATTTTTATTCAAATTCGTTTTCGACCTTGTATTCTCTCAATAAAAGCCTATTTGCCAACTATTATTTGAAAAAAATAGAGTTTTGAATATTGATTTTTAAGAAAATGTATAGTTAAAATAGTGAAAAATTATGAATTTACGTACAAAATATTTTATTGCGTAAATGTATGATGAAAAATGAATATATAGAAAAAAAAAAGTTTGAAAATTATAATTGTCAAACAGGGACAAAATAATTTTACATGTGAATTAATAATATTTTTTCATGTATTTAATATTTTTATTTCTGTTCATTTTAAATTTATCTTTTAAATTATTTTATGTTAAAATTGTGAAGTTACAATTTTGTGCTATTTTTATTTTGTCAAAGTCAATTTTTTGGTCAACTAATGATCAAATAGATGAAATTTATCATCTATCCTTCTACTGTAATAAAATGAAAGGTTTGAAACTAAGAGTGGTACATATGAAAGGTTTTAATAAAGTTTGTAAAAAATAAACAAAATTAGACCACTGCTGCAATTATTCCAAAAAATTAATTCCCACAAAATATATTAGTGTCCATACGGGATTAATTTATCTCCTTCTTTTTCTTTCATATTATATTTTATATAGAGGGTGTTTGGTGAGAATTAAAATTAGATTTTTTAGTAGATTGTAATAGAAGTTTTTGAAATGTGTAGTTGAAAAGTTATGGGACTCATGAAAAATGTGATTAATATTGATTGTTTGATTTTGACTTAAATTAAAATTAAATTTTAATTCGAACCAAACAGGCCATAAGCTCATAACATAATTATTAGTAATTAATCCAATGTTACATATTAATATTTGTCGATTTATGGAATACTTTGGACAAAGGCATGTAAGTTTTTGAATTGAAATGTGTAATTGAAAAGTTGTGGGATCCATAAAAAATATGATTAATATTAATTATTTGACTTTAATTTAAATTAAAATCAATTTTTAATCCGAACCAAACAAATCCATAAACTCATAACATAATTATTAGTAATTAATCCAATGTCACATATTAATATTTGTCAATTTATGAAATAGTTTGGACAAAGGCATGGAAGTTTTTGAATTGAAATGTGTAGTTGGAAATTTGTGGAATTCATAAAAAAATGTGGTTAATACTAATTATTTAATTTTAACTTAAATTAAAATTAAATTTTAATTTGAATCAAACAGTCTCACGAGCTCATAACATAATTATAATTATTAGTAATAATAATTAATCAATGTCACATATTAATATTTGTCAATTTATGGAATAGTTTGGACAAAGGCGAGACGGTAGATAAAAGAGTCTAGTCGTTATCATAGCCATTCAAATATAAAGCAACCCAACGGAGGTCTAGGTATAGATTGGTACACCCTAGGAAAGTAACCCGGCCAAAAACGGGTTACAACCCAAAGGACCACTTACTCAACCTATGCTTTTATCCTTAATGGGATAACTTCCCATCACAGCACGCTCCTTTTCAACGCGTGTTCTTCAATTGCCTTCCAACTTTGGCGGTATACAAATTGTGGTCATAAATCGTTTAGGTAGTATGAGGCCATCATCATTCATCAAGACAACAATCATGTAATAAAATTTGAGATAAGTTTTTACATCATTTTGTATCAATTTTTAAACTAATCATTTCTCGTTTGGTACTCGTTTTTTTTTCATAAAAATGAAAAAAATATGATCGTTATCAATTATATCCAACCACCATTTTTACTTTCTATCTCTTGTGTGGAATCCTAACGACTATATTTTTCATTCTCATTCTACAAAAAATGAGAATCAAACGAGTTCTACAAATTATTTCCAATCCATTACACTAAAACTTATACCAAATGAAAAACATTTAATCATTTTCTTCATTTTTTTATTATTAACAATTTATTGTTTGAAAAATCATTTATTTATTTAGCCCTCGTTTGATCCCTATTGTCCTATAATTCAATTTTTTTACTCATTTTTCACCACTATTTTACCAATAAAATAATTTGCACATAAACTCAAAATTATTCTTTACTTTTTAACTACGTATTCTCCAAATAAAAATCACTATTACATAATTCATTTTTAACATAAAAATAGGACTCAAACAAGGGTTTATTTTACAACTACATAAAAATAGGAGAAACAAGACGAGCCTTACCCTTCCCATAAAATATGTTGCAAATGGCGAATTAGTTTTCGCTGTAAAAAATTGAATGGAAGTTAATGAAGCACGTAACATTTGACACGTTAATAATTGTTTCAATTGAAGGAATAATAAAATATTATTTGCTACATGGCAATATGATCACTACCACTTCGATTAAAACCGTTACAAAAATGCAAGATAAAATCAAATGTAAATCAATTGATTGATAACGACCTTGTCAATCAAAAGGCAACATGTGTATAAAATGTGCTGGAATCGAAAACCCAAACCAAATCGCAAATGACACGCGTTCGAAGGTCGTCAAAGGTCTAATTTACCTCTAACCTAACATGAAGAAAAAAAGGTATGCAATCAAATTCCTAGCCAAATCTTTGTCCATTTTGTTTCTCTTGCACTTATATCTCATCTTTTTTTTTTTTTTTGATACCCAGGTTTCTCAACTTACGTTAGACTATATCCTGAACCACCAGCCACCGACCCCTCAGTAACTGGCGGAAACTTATATCTCATCTTTCTACCTCTAATTTGATTGTTGAAGTGCGAATGCAGATCAAATCATGTGCTCGCACGGCTACCTTTGTAAGATAATGATTGTGTTCAAGTATAGAGATCGGTAAATGAGACATGATTTTTTGTTAATAATTTTATTTTATGAGGTCGTTAGGTCAACATCTACGAATAAATGGGTAAAGAAAAGTAGATGATGATGGGAAAACCAATGTTTCTAGTTTTAACTCGTTTACTTTATATAGACACTCTAATACGTTGTAAACTCGGACGAATTGATTCAAGAATGAATTTTATTTGTTTTCTTTAATCAATGTTTTGGAAAAGAGCCTTGTTATTTCCCTAAATTAAATGGTTCACCCCAAAGTTTCGTGTCCTAAAGATTTTCCATAACAGGATAATAGAGGAATGTTCTTTGACATATAAATGTGCTGAACAAAGTTAGTGTGGAGAATTGAAATTGACTTATCAATATATATTATCTTTAATTCTAATTACTAATTCTGTTCACTCTGAGAGATGTTAATGCGTATGTATGACATATAACAAAGAAAGTTGTAGCAGGAGCATATTAATTGTAACAAGAAGTTACAACATGGACCAACTACTTAAAAGCAGTATTGCAACAAGGGCAATTTTATTTGTACCGAATAAAATGTGTCGAAAGTCGTCTCACCTTTCACAATGCACGCGGTCTTCACGCGAATATAAAAATTCTCAAATGTGGGCCTCACCCCCTATCGTAAGTAGTAGGTAAAAAATTAGATTAAAAAAAAGAATCATGCTATGGTAATCTAAAGGTTGACCTAAAGGATGACATCCTCCTCACACATGAGGGAAATAATATTATTTTATTCAGGTGGCCTCACCTCATGTGAGGGGAATGTCAATTTTTAGGTTATCCTTTAGGTTTGTTTAGCATAATTCTAAAAAAAATGATGTATATGTAGCATTGTCTTTGCAACAAATGGGTGTTGAAAACATCGATATTTACAATAGTTTTATTCTAACTTCAAAAAGAAAGGTATAATCCGACTCATATTAAATAGAGAGACAGAGAGAGAGAGAGTATTACAACATCAACCTGGAATTGAATAAAGTGTGTTGCATTTTAAATAATTGTAATCAGTGACGGAGCCAAGACTCTAGTTCAATGGGAGTCTAATTTGACTACAGAATTTTGTTTTAAACATAAATAGTGTGATATACAAGATGAAACAAAAGTTCAAAATATATTATACTGTCAAAAGTTAAAAAGACTATAGTTTGATAAAAAAAATATGTGAATTTGCTCTCCAAAATTAAAATAATTTTGACTGAACATCGATTCATCTCCAATATATAAACTAAATAATTTTTTTAACGCATAAGACACGCTATGTGTATGAAGTAAATTACCTCTATTATAGGCGACTATCTTAGCTATATAGATTCTTTAAGATTGGTATTTTTTTTTATCCAATTTATTTTTAGAATAATGCAACGTGTACACCTCAAGGTGTACACATCGATTTATAACCCTATCACATGGAGGAAATCCACGCATAATTTATTGTACATGGGTCCCTCTACATGTGAGGGGGTGTAAACTAGTGTATACATCATTATGTACATGTAGAATCATCCTTATTTTTTACTACATATTATTTCAATAAAATAATTTTACGTGTGAATTCATAAAAAATTTCAAATTTTTAACCACACATTTTCCAAAAATACCATTTTTCATAAAATATATTCTCAAAAATTTATATCAAAGATGCAATTGGAGAAGGATTATTCCCCTTTGTATAGGAAAAGTATGGGTGTTGCGCTAGCAGCAACTATGTGGTTGAATTTTATTTATTTTTTGTCAATGCCAAATGTCCCCTGTAAAAAAATCTAGCAAAATTATCTATACACTTAGCACGGTTCATTGGAGAGTGGTATATTCATAATGGTTAAGTCTGTACTTTAAGATCGCAACATTGAGAACCTTGAATCATCATCCTTCACATTCACTAATAAAGTTTGTTTTATAACTTTTGTTAGTCTCTCTTTTCATTTTAGTCTAGTTTTTACCTGCATGTTATCTTTTCGTAGCTTTTGAGTTTCTTCAGTCATGCCTCGATTTAAGTTTATGAGGTTTTTTCTTTTTTAAAGCATAGATTTGAGAACTTTAGGGGGCGTTCTCTTCGTATTTCAATTTTGTATTCTAAGTTTTGAATTCATTTTGTGTTTTGTATTTTGGGTGTTCATTTTGAGATTGTTGAAAACTCGTTCTTTTTGTCGTTTTGAAAAAATATTTCTCAACCTGTATTTTTTGAGTTTTGGCAAATTTGTGAAGAAAACAGTCAAAACGTAAAAAAATTAACGGCCCGAAAATAGCAAAGAAAACGTCCCCTTAAATTCTTTCATATTCTCCTTCTATCTTAAGTAAAAGGATTATCTTCCTTTCATGTAAATGAAGTTAAGTGGTTAGTCACGTAAATCTATGTTACTTTTCATATGTTGTTCGTTCGGAACATAAGTTGGCCATGAACATTTCTTAAACACGTTTGTACTTCGTGAATGGTCGAAACGTGAAGTTTAGCTTTTATAGTTCGAAGTGTACTGCCTTATGTAAGGAATTACAAAACAAGTTCTTTCAACAAAGATGTGAACTAGGAATGATTGGTCAACGAAATATGAACCAAAGACTGAATCTTGATATACTCCAGAACAATATATTTTTGTTACCACGACACGAGACATATTGACAACCGTTGATCATTTGATTGAACTAAAATTTAAAATGGGTATATATAATGATATGAATCGTTTGAAAAATAAACGTATTATTTCGATAGCAAATGATTTTTTACAAGATCAATTCGAAGTGATCTAATCCCTGTGGCAGATTCCAATTAAAAGGCACTAGATGGATGAATGGCAAGCAATATGAAGAAAGCCTCTAACCCTGTGTAAAACCTTGTCGCAAGAGAGTATCTCAAATAAGACAAGGTAGTCGTTCCACTTAGGGATCTCTTGAAGTGTACTGCCTTATGTAAGGAATTACAAAATAAGTTCTTTTAACATAGATGTCAATTAGGAATGATTGGTCAACGAAAAATAATTTGAAGACTGAATCTTGATATACTCCATAATTGTTACCACGACACGAGACATATTGGCAACCGTTGATCATTTGATTGAACTAAAAATTGAAACGGGTACATATAATGATATGAATAGTTTGAAAAATAAACGTATTCTTTCGATAGCAGATGATCTTTTACAAGATTGATTCGAAGTGATCTAATCCCTGTGGCAGATTCCAATTAAAAGGCACTAGATGGATGAATGGCAAGCAATATGAAGAAAGCCTCTAACCCTGTGTAAAACCTTGTCGCAAGAGAGTATCTCAAATAAAACAAGGCATTCGTTCCACTTAGGAATCTCTTGAAAGGTAGACCAATGCTCAATATTATTAGATAAAGTATTACCGTTTTAATATTTGCGAAGTACTTTATTATATAGTAGGATTTGGTGTTTATATAATCACTTGGCCTTATTGGGAGATCTGAAAAGCTAAGGATGTCTTGCCATTTTTATTTTGGATGGAACAAAAAATCAGCTAATACTGAATTTGCATATACGCTCGTGAAATGCGGGTGGTGAAAAAAATGAAAATGGTAAAAGCATGTATAAAGACAAGGACTGATGAGAAAAGGTCTGGCTTTTAATCTTTTGCAGAGAACCCTCGACGTTTTCGCGGGCATTTCTGAACCCATTTTCTGGCTTCTCTGGCACGGGTCGGGTCTTTCAGACCCTTTTTTCTCTTTCAACTTAGGCTTTTGTTGCACTCTAGTCATGTCATTTACACGCTTTCCCGTGTTGTACCTCCGTCGGTAATTGTCAGAAAAGAAGGCATCACTTTGTCCGTCTAGTCTATTATCTCACCGTCCACGTGTCCTTTGAGGACTACCTTCAGAGATCTATCTTGAATATATATTTTATTTCAAAACAATGACAAATGAAAAAAAAATAGTAGATTGATTGAGAATTCTTATTGAAAAAATATTTTAGATTTACGTATAATATTAATTCAATATTAATAAAAATATGTGGTTAAAAAAAAATAAAAAATGTATTTTGTAGAAGCATGAAATTAGTTTTAATTGGATGAATTTCTTGAAATAGTCGGACGATCTCTTGACCTTTTTAAGTGTAAATTGGATAGAAACCATATACAAGTTTAAGATCCTAATTAAATTTGTGGGCTTGTTATGTGTGTCAACTGGCCAATTTCCGTATTAACAATGATAGTGTTGGTTGGGGTGCCACCTCGCGTTTTATTAAATAAATATCTCAAGACACTGTTTCCATATTAACCTATCGATCGAACGCCGTGAAAAATTCAAATCGTATACATGAATGTTGTAATTCATAGAAACATGATGGTTATAATAATTGTTGCACTGACTCATCTCACCACCAACCATTCCTAGAGTAACGCATGGCAGCAATGACTTCAATGCCTGATTTTCAACAAATTACAAGATATTAATGATTATTCAATTGCAGACCATCATTACCTGATGACATAGTTGCGACATAGACATCATGACGACATGCATGACCGACCTCAACGACCAATTAGTAATGACACAGTCTTATGTCAGCATTGTAGTTAAAATGGCATTGGACGGTCTCTTTCAGCATATAACTGAGGACAAGTGATCCCTTCCTAAAGTATAGTCGAGGGATTAAGCAAAAAAGCCCCCCAAACGTCTCTTTAACGCAATTATTAAGTAAATTTTGATCCAATTACAACAATACTTAATAACTTTTTTTCGTTAAAATTAAATTAGCCCTTATTTAATTCTCTTTAAAATTGTAATACATTTTTCTTTTTTTTTCATTTCAACAACATATTTTTCAATAAAATCATATTATACGTAAATTCAAATTTTTTTCTTTTTTTTTTTAATCATGCATTTTCTCAAAAACAATAATTTTAAAATACATTTTACCCAAATTTCTAATTATAATGGTTGTCAAATATGGACTTAATCTTGCCACGACATTTAATTATGAACATTGATTATCTCCCATGTTTGTTGTCATCGACCAAATATCTTTAGAACTACACAAAATTGAATACCTTTAGAGTCGAGATCATCATTATTTCAGTATTTTGGTAGAAAATGACACAAAACTGTTTACTTGTGATTAAAAGATGATGGCAGACCTTGAGGGGGGACCCACCATGGACTTACCAAAACGAACTAGACAGGTCTTTGTCTCATCAGAGGGTGTCGGCTACTACTGAATCCCTAGGGTTGTGTGTATTGAACCCAAAATTTCTGCAGTAAAACGTCTCTGTCCAGACTCGGAAGGGCTTTGATTGAATGCTGCAACTTGCAAGACGCACCATGTCAATCATGCACGCGCAATTGCTGCTTTCTATGAGATACTCCTCCTCCAAAGCAAAAAGACGTTAAAATATGAAAATAAAAGAAAATTAAAATTAGGGTAAATTGCATCTGGGGTCCCAGACCTTCAAATATTGTGATGATGAAGTCCTAAACCTTGATTTTTAGCAACTGGAGTCTCGTAAGTGGTACAAATGTCTGTGCCTGAGGTCAAAATTTTAACGAAATAACCATTTTAACATTTTTGTAAAGCTATTGGAAAAATGATTTGAAACTAGGTCTTCAATGTTGTACTGTTAGCCTCCGTCCATTGATCTACAGTTTTTTTTAATCAACCAAATAACTAATGTAGGTTGAATAACTAATTTATCGATTTAATCAGTAACCCGATGATCGAATGATTTAGTGTGTGTTTGAGCCACATTATTTTGAAAGAATGTATTTTGAAATAGTAGATTGATAGAGAATGTGTGATTAAAAAGAGAAAATTTGTTGAATTTGCATGTAATATTATGTTATTGATAAATGCGTGATTGAAATGATGCCACATCACGACTCAAACAGGGCCTTAGTTGGATTAACGACCAGACCGGATCTAATTACTACACATGAAACTTTTTAATATTTTTCCTTTTTTAGTCTTTGTTTGTCAAAATTTATAAATCATACTTCATTTTAAATATATGTACTTCAATGGCCCACAAATATTATTTACTTATATACCACTTATTTTTATTTTTATATTAATTAAATAGTTTATAAATTCATCCCATGAATTTTGATGAAATGGATTGTATAGTAACTCAGTGAATGGAATAGCACACGAGACTGAAGGAAATGTACTACCAAGATGCTAAATTTATGTATCTGCTTTGGAACTGGGAAACTAGCTTTACTTAGATTAGGCATCTATGAGAAATGTACGTTGAAGTTGTCACTTCTCAACAATAATTGAACTGACAATAAATCAAAGGCATGAACCCCCCCCCCCTCGCCCCCCCCCCCTTTTTTTTTTTTTTTTGTTTACTCTAAATATTTTTACCCATGTAAAATAATAGAAAAATCAAAATCTTTATTACGAATTGTGCACGTGTAAAATTAGATGTTTTATGTGCGGCCCATAGAAAAATCAAAATCACATCTAACCACCATTTTTTACTTTTCATATGTTATATGGGATCACAACGATTATATTTTTCATTCTCATTCTACAAATAATGAGAATCGAACGGAGCTTAATGAAATTATTCTGACGATTGCATTTTTCTACTATGTTTATAGATTTAAATTTTAAATTAAAAAGTATTAGGAAAATCTTTTGTCAATCTTAAGAGGAAGGAAATTGGTAGAAGTGTCTGCAAAAGATTCCTCCTATTCATTTCAAGAAACTAGGTAAATAGGTATTTTTTTTCTTCTTATAACTCCTTCCTATATTAAAAACAGGTACTGGGCCAAACATGAACACGTTTTTAAATGAGCAAGTTTTAGGTGAATTCCATTGATTTAACCTTGTGAACCCAGAAAAATCTGCTGGATTTTAAAAATGTTTCTTACATTGTCAGGTTTTTGCTAGCAAGTAAATTTGTTCATAGGGTTTTATGACCAAGGCTTGTAGGTTTTCACAATTTGGTAAAAAAAAAGGAGAAAAAAGTGTAAGTCCAATTAGGACAAGCCCATCTGACTTTGTATGGATCAGGAAGCACCGGCTCGTTATCCTTCCACTGCAAAGAATGGGAGGTTATCGCTGCTCTGTGAAGCCAGCCTGACGCAGTCTCCTCCACTCTAAAAGCCAGGCGACTCAAGCTTTCACTTGAACCACAAGGCCCAATTCCTTGCTTGGAATGGGCAGGCCAGCAATTTGCAAGCCTGAATCCAGTCAGTTGGCCTTGAACAATGTCCAAACACCATAAGGCTCCCACTCGGGTCACAAGCTCGCGTTACCAAGCTCAGCAATTAGTAATCAAGTTGTGATGACTAATAAAGTGGTTTAATCTTTGATTTTATTTCGATGTGGGACTCTTAAGCAAGGATAGACAAATAATTAAGAGTTTAGTTGTCTTCGGTAATCGAGATTTGAAGCTGTAAGTGGTCTGAAGTTTTTGATTATTTTATTTTAAAAATAAGAACTTTTCAAAAATGTTGGAGAAAATGCTTATAATTTGTTTGATATCTGTGGAATTTTAAGATGCAGAAGCAATGGCTGCTTTAAAAACTGTCTGGTTTGCATTAGATTAAACTCACATATTCTGCAAATTACACACATTCCTGGAACATTAATGGCACAGCTTACTGAATATTTCTACCACTTTTTGCAGAAGATCCTTCGGTGGTGAACACAATCTTGAAGTATACTAATGAATCAGTTCTAGATTCTGAGATGATATTTTGCATAGGATAAGACCAGTCGAATATTATTCGTCTACTCTTTTCGAGGGAATTATTCTCGTAAAATTGCAATGTATACTGGTTTCAGCAAGTATGAAACCCAGGACAGCTGATGAATGATGATAGACTGATAGTATTGTCGTACATAAACCTTATTTAACAGTATTGGAAAGCTGTGTTATGTTTAATACGTAATACTACACAACATCGAACAAGATAAAGACGAAATTTCAACTTCTTTTTCTTTCTTACTCTTTGTTTAACGTCTATATTCTAGCATACCAAATGTGGCAGCAATTGGTTGATCAATATCCTTTTACTATTCCTTCACTGGATTCCCTGCTCTAAGGGAAGTGAGTAGAGGAAAGGCAATGAAAGTTCGATTCTGTGTTCTGTTCTCATTTCATTCTTGTAAGGGGAATGAGCGAACCGAAAAACCAGACAAGTTGCTCACTTACCTCACATCAGTACTGGAACGTCTTTTCAGTTTTTATAAGTCATTTCCTAAGCTAAGGCGACCCCTATTATTCTATGATAATCCAAGCTGCAGCTTCACGAGTCTGCTTGGAACTGGTCTTTAATTTATATGCAATTCAGTTGAAATGAATAGCGTCAAGCAACAAAAAACCACTGCCAGGGGAAGAAATTCAACTAATTAAAAACAAGTGTTATATCCATCCTTGAAAACACCATACATCAATGTTATAAAATCTGCATAAGGGGACATTATTTTTCACTATATATACACATTACTTATATATTTAACTTCAAACTAACTTTACATTGCCCCCAGCCAGAGAAAAGGAAGAAAAACTTAATCTGAATAGACACGACACTGCAAATGGCTAAAATGCTACCAAAAAGAACTGAAGAAACAACCAGAAAATGACACCGGCAATTTGAAGTTTCATGTACAAACAGGTTTGACACTTTACAAAGCTAATGACACTTGAAAGTTACATTGTGACCCTTCGAATTGGCTCTTTTCAGCAAGTCTCCAGCATTCGTTTGACATTGGAGCATCGAAGAAGATGAGACACTGCGTAGGAAAACAGAAGAAGGGCTCTTTAGGATTCCTTTAATGGGCTTTTTACCTTTGCTGGAATCATCAGATGACATACCCTCTTTATCTTTAGCACATGCAATGCAATCACACAGCTGATTACCCTTACAACCTTCTGTATTATCAAGATCATCATCAGATGAATCCTCTTTAAACCTAGCACGGGAAGAATCATCATTGGAAACATCCTCTTGAACTTTGGAATAGGTGGGACGATTTTCAAAAGGAACCTCCAAACATTTGGTATTGACAGGAATGTCATCGTCTAGCCTATACGCTATTTCTCCTCTAATCTGGAAACGAATATCATCAACTTCATTGGGAACTTTACTTTTATGGTTTTCCTTCTTAAGCTTAGGCAATTTGAACCATCCTTCTGCGAATGAAGGTAGAGAATTTAAATTCTTAAGAAATGAGCTTTTCTTTGGAGAATCCCCCAACTTTTTCTTGTCGTTGCCAGCAATCAATCCCATGGCAATGGTGCTGGTAATGAAAAGTTGACAGATTGCACATTTTATTTGCTCGTGTCTCTCAAAAGATGAAGCCTCCGTCAAGCCTATCATTCTCTTGATCCCAAGAACTTTACGCGCTAATTCTGCTAATTCCCATCTTTTATATTTGGAATCTTTGAGGATTTTGGCAGCTAGATAACCAACATCAACTTTGCTTTTAGTCAATCCCAATTCTTCAAATGGGAACAAATCTTTCGTCTCAGGAATTCCAAAGCCCACAAAATGAATTCTCTCATCGGTAAGAAATTTGCGGATTTTAGGAGGCAGTGGTTCCCCTGTGTGAAATCTGAGGATCACACAACCAACACCAAAACACAATAGCATCAGCAGAATGAATGGATCTCGCGGGTGGGGCATAACATTGAGGCCAACAACAGGTGGACTAGCCCAAATCTTTCCATCCGGGAAGAGAAAATCCATCATGCACAAAGATTCAAAATCCTTCGTTTTGAAGGTTATGCCTTCCAGTTTAACCTCGAAGCAATTGGTTCTCAAGTACACGGTCCCTGCCATGCTGAGACGCCGATGAATCTTGTTCTTTTGGGGATATTAAGGCTGATATATGTCGGAAATCTACAATCAAAACATAAACATATGTGAAATCTCAGAACGGCGCATGGTTGTTCCTACATCAATGATCAAACAACTCTTTTGTTAAGACAATAAATCTGAACCAAATTTGCAGGTAAAAAAGCGTTGATCCTGATTCAGGCACAAGGCAAAAGCATTTTTTACTGGAATGAATGCTCTACAACTGCAAATGGAGGAAAAGCAGCGAAACTAATGGTTCTTCAAGATTGAACACCGAATTATTTGTATGACAACAATAGATAGCCGCCATTAGTGTCCCTTCGATATTTGAAGCCATAGATTTCTAACTGATTTTTGACAATTCAACTAAATTAGTGCTGCTCCACAAATTAAGAGGTTTAAGATAAGTTTTTGACTCCATTAAACAAGGGAAATATCCTTGATTTTCTCAAGAATCCACAACATTTTTAATGGTCGTAAAATAGAATTTGCAGTTTATCAATTTCATATTTCAAAGAATCCAACTAAGAAAAAATTATTGGAAACAAATACTGTGCTGCCGTCTTACACGATTCACAGCTTCGTTGCTGCACCCATGTCGTATAATTCATCTATCAACTTATTTTCAGCTACCCATGATCATAACAATGGTAGAAGAATTATCTGCAAAAATGTTAAACGTCCGAAAGTAATGAAGTTATATTTATATTGACATCACAATTTTCGCAACTCGGTCAATGAGGAAGAGATGGCCTCTATCAAGACATATGCCGAAATCGATCCAATTTTTATGCATTCGTCACAATTTCAAATGAAAACGAATTCTTAAAGACAAACATGTCAAATTATATAGGGTTATTACAAATTCATGCCTTTATATAAAAGAGGATGAGGCGAGCACTATTCATTTTTGGTACGCGTTCACACTAGGTGGTTTGAAAATCATGCCTCTATATAAAAGGATTATTATGAGCACTGTTCATCGGTAATTGTTCATTTTTGGTACGCGTTCACACGGATGTGGTTTGCAACTAGGTTTTTATTTTTTATTATTATGTAAAAGGAGAAGGGTTTAGGGTTTAAACTTGATTTACACAAGGCAAGTATTTTAGGTCCTGTTATTGCATATATATATGTGATTGAATTTCAAAAAAGAGGACTTCTTCATCAACATATGTTGTTAATATTCAAATCTGGACATAAAATCTCTTGTGCTAAATTAAACAAAATCTTGCCATAAAAAGAAAAAAAAAAACTTAAATTGTAACCGTAGCCAAAGCTATCTTCGAAATACTAAAACACGTACGAATATTTTGCATAATTACTTATGAAGTAATTCTTTTCAAAATTTTGCCAAAATGGCCAATCAGCAAAAAAATTTAAAAAAATACAAAAAATCCCAAATTGGAGGAGAAAATTGATAAATGAAGGAAGAATGACCAAAATTGCACAAAAAAAAGATTTTGGGGACATAAGTGTACAAGTGCCAAAAGTTTAAGGACCTGGGGTTACAATTTTTGAAGGATGAAATTGATAGGAAAGTCAAATTATGAGGACTAAAAAGTACAAGATGAAAAGTTAAAAAAACTGGGCACACAATTACCCGAGAACTTAGCGGCAAGAAATGAAAAAAAAAAAAAAAAAAAAAAAAATATATATATATATATATATATATAAACTCCCCGAGAACTCTCTGTGCACCACGGAAAGAGAATCTGTTGTATTCAAACTTATATGTAAAATCGGTATGTGGAAATTCAGTATTTAAAACTATTGCAAATACGGTGAGTATCATATACAATATGTGCATATACGAAAAGTGACAAATACGGTAAGCACATATCGTGTAACTGGATATACGGTGAGTGCATATATATTAAGGGCTTGTTCGGTAGAGATTAAAATTCAATTTTAATTGAAAATATAGCCGTTATGTTTGACTTTCATCTCACGCATGGTACCCACTAACGGTTAGTTTTTCAATTGAAATCTAATTTAAATCTCCACCAAATACACTCTAAGTGGAAAATATGATGAGCACATATCCAGTAAGTGAATATACGGTGAGTTCATATTCGGTTGGTAGCTATACGGTGAGTGACAATACGGTATATATATATATATATATATATATATATATATATATATATATATATATATATATATATTATTTTTAATTTCTTATAGCTAAGTTTTTGGGGCAATTGCACGTCCAGTCATTCAACTTCTATCTTGTACTTTTTAGTCATCATAATTTAACTTTTCTATCAATTTCATCCTTAAAAAATTACAACCATAGATCCTTAACCTTTTATCACTGGTACACTTCGGTCCCCAAGTAATCTTTTTGTGCACTTTTGGTCCTTTCTTCATTCCTTTATCCATTTTCTCCTCCAATTTGAGATTTTAGCTTTGGATCACCCTTAAATTTGGGATTCTTTTGAGTTTTACTTGCAAATAAACATTCTCCTAAAAAGAAATTTTACTTTAATATAATTCAAAAAACACTAGAAATAATGGTTAAGAACTTTGTGTGGTATGGTTACCATCTTTTAGATTTGCTCATTTTGTCATCTCCATCTAAATTATTCTACCACAACCACCTCCAAACAACTTTGTTTTATTTTGCAGCGCTGGTCGCAAAAGTTCTATAACGCTTTTGACTTGTAACTTTGTTTTGTTTTGAAACACTACTTTTGTACGAAAAATCTTCCATGAAGTTTGAGCTTAGCAGCAATGTATAACAAGTTTCATGATGTTTTAACTTGTAACTTAACTATGATGGCGTATCAAGTGCAGCTTTTGAAATGTGTAAATCATTCATCATTTGCTTCTTAGAATATTTGTTTGTAACTCATTTTTTTCACGAGTATTTTTTATTTTATGCTCAAGTAAATTGCATGTCTAAATGTGATTTCTTTTTTTTCATTTTTATATCTACGCTATTACATAGCCAACTTTACTGTAGCATAGCATGTGCATTGCACATCGGTCTTACTAGTCATTATTAAAATTTCGAAGAATCAAAATTGTTCTTCCCGTCTTACGCGTGGCGCTGCACGCATTTGCCTTCCTTCTTAAGAAACTCGTCTCCTCTAGACCAGTCAATACTCCATTCCTCAACTAACATTCGTGATTCCACGCACATCTATAAATACATAAAGATCAGATTTTTTTTTCTTCGATTGTATTTGAAGATCAATTAGCAAGAAAAGAGTGATCAGTAATGGTCCTCCCTTTGTTGAAGCTTGGGACGCTTGCATTGAAAACTCTGAGCAAACCCATTGCTATTAGGCTCAAAAAAGAAGCTGGGCGCCTTCCGAGGTTTCGCAATTTCATCATCAGCTTTGCCCAGGTAAATCTGTTCATGAATACGTGAAAAATGGCTCTGTCTTTGGATGAATTACGTCATTCACTGTGTTTGTGAAATTAATTGGTTCATTCTACTGGTAATTGGTCATTCAAGGAAAAGAAATGCGATTAAATTTGCAGTGAATATGGAAGGTCAAAATGTGCAGCATCTTGATTTCGTGATGCTTGATTGTATCACTGTTGCTTTTAGTATTTATGAAGTTGTTAATTTATTATGATACAATTCAAATCTCTCCACCCAAATTTGGTGGCAATGGCTGTCTATTATGTTGAATTGACTTAAGAATTTTATTTATTTTATGATGGATAATATCAATAATTTAGCCTCTGTTTGTCACTTATATATAAATAGTTTATAAATTCAGTCGAAATCAAATATTAATTTCAATCACATATTCATAACTATTACTCATTTATTATCCATACATTTCGTGGGATACATAACTATTCTTCTTACTATTCCTGTTTATATACCATATATAAATTTGCCGAATGGAGGCTCGAGTATTACCCTTATTATATATATGGGAAAATTACAGTATGTATCAATTTTCTTGTATCTAATTACAAAAATGTCACTTTTTTTTGGCATATCAAAAATGTCAATTTTGTACATTTTTACCCTTCGCAGAAATTTTAATACCATCCATATCCTCCACAATTCTACAGAAACTCTGAAAATGTCAGATTTTTTTAGCATGTGATTTTCACACGTGGCAAGTGACCCACTTATTTTTTGGAGGGAAGCCTGATATTGTTGACCAATTCTTTACTTCAGTTTTAAAATGTCGGGTTTCGACAGTTCAAATGTCGTTCTCGACGGTTTCGAAATGTCTAGTTCGACATTTCAACTATCGGGAGTCGCTGGAGAAGATGATACATTGTCCGTCGTCGGAAACCTGAAAACATGAGGACGATCAGTTCCTTCGCCGGCGTCCCTACTGAAGACGATCATTCCTTCGTGTACTTCCATTTTTTTTATTACGAGAATTACAAATTTTTGAATATAATGTACATATATACTAGTATAAAATATGGAAATTAAATCATCACAATCATGACATTCAACTCATATAATAAATGCTCCAAAAGGTTTTTGCAAGGGTAATTTGGACCTTTCACAACACAAAAATGACATTTTTGAACAATTTTAGTGCAAATGAACATTTTTGAGGGATTTTCAAAATTTGTGACATTTATGAAAATTCCCCTATATATATATTTACAGAGATTTCTTTGGTTTCTCTATATTGAAGTAGACCTAACTCACAAGTTTATTATAATCTCGGAACACATTGATTTCCCCTTTTTTGCATCCCCATGTGCCTGCTGTGCTGAAGTGGGAGCGATGAAAAGGAATGCGTGTGAAAGCACATAATCAGTTGATTTCTGAAGTATGGACCATGGAAAGTATAATTCTACTTTAGTATCACATTCAGCAACAAATAGAATGCAGTCCAACTTTTATATCCTTATGCTCACCTTAAGAGTGGTTAGAGTTCATGGAAGCACAAGGCATTGTGGTCTAGTTGAACCATTCACCATTATAGCTAGAGAATGTCCAGAATTCAAGCTTCTGCTGTTTGAAATGAATGGTCTAGTTGAACCATTTTCCTTTTGCTCTCCTAAATTCTTGTCATATTTTCAGATGCAAAAAGTGGAAATAGTTGTTCCTGTTAAGGTGAGTTGAATTCCTTTGGCCAAATTCTGCCATTAGAACAACTTGTAGTATTTCATTGTCAATGTTCGGGGTTTATGCTGCTTGTCTCATCTCATAAGTATTTTGTTTTTGATATTGTGAATGCCACACTTTGTTTTTGGTATTCTCCTCGTTTATTGTCAATAAGGGTCCGTTTGATTGCCAATATTTTCCATGAAAAATGTCACTTTTTCACCTAAATTTTCATTTTTGTGCTGTTTGATTGACATTATTTTTCTACTTTTAGTCACGTGACCTGATTTTCCTTGAAAATAGGGAAAATATTTATTTTGGGTTGGGTAACATTTTATTTTCCATGGAATTGAAATTGTAGCTCTATTTTATCGGGACCTCCACCTACTCACGTATTCAATCTCCCTCTCTCTCTTCTTCCCCACGTACAAAACCCTCTCTCACCATACACAATCGAACCAAAATCAGGAAGAAAGAAGAAGAAACTAGCAAAAAGGAACAAGAAACCAAATGCTCAGACATCCGAACCAAGAAAAAAGAAGAAAAAATCAAGGACCCGAACGAATCGCTGCTTCCATATCCACCCTATTCACCGCAAAAGGTCGACAACGAGCCATTGATTGCATCGATTAAGGTTTGTTTCACAATACTTTTAAAAATTGATGATCTTCCATGTGAATGTATTTTATGTATTAAGTTTCGAATTGTAAAAAATTGTGAATATATTTATCAGATTGCTTTTGCTTATATTTCATCAAACACATGGGAAAATATTGCATTTTTTTGAGTTCCATATTTTTTGTTTGATTCTAGTTGTGAGTTCCACCCTCATTCGTATTCAGGATATAATCCAGTTACATGGGTTTGAAATTTTATTGGTTTTGGGTATGTATTTTTGCCATAACAATGAAGCATCTGTATTGGGTGCAGTAAAAGGGGAAGTGCTTAGCGATCACTACAAATTACTTCCTGTTGACTTGCGTGATTTACAGAAGTTGGAAGATATTGTTACTTTAGCTAATATAGATCTCAGTTATGTGTACTTCATTTTTCTGCCTTATGCACATATTATGAAAATATGAATGTGGTGTGAACCACCTTAATAGTTTGGATTCTTGATGTGTTTCTGAAGTTCATTTAGTTGTTCTTTGATACCATCTTCAAGATGATATATATTATTCTAAACTTCTTCAATTTTCCAACTTGCGAGCAAAGTTGTCTAATGTAATTCTTTTTGACTTGATTCTTGTCATACCAGTCAACTAAAAATTTTGTTTCTTCATATTCACATAGAATTAATTCTGACTTATGTCAATATGAAGTCTTCATCATTCGGGGGATTCTATGGCATTTTGGTCTGCACAATATTTTAGCTCCTGTTTATGTAATTAATACTATGCCCCCCCTTTTTTTTCTTTATTTCTCATTCTATCCCAAGCTTCATCTACATGTATGTGTATATTTTGTGACAAGTGTACTGAATGAAGATGGCATGATGTGTTTGCAAAAGTTTTGGTTTCATTAGATGAGGCTTAGCCTGTTGTTGTATAATTGTATTAGATTTTTTCTCTCCTGCTCTTCAGCTAACATGCATGATCTTCGATGATGTGCTCATAGATAGTTGTTTAAATAGCTCTTTCAAATGAAAGGTTTGAGACGCCGAAACTCATTTTTGACCATGTGATTGATTCTTGTAGCACGCTCAGATGTGTTTAGCAGAAAATTATAGAGTTTTTTGTATGATTCCTATTCTTATTTGGTCTAGCTCTCTTGTGCTATGTATATGTCTAGTTTTTTTTATGTTTCTCAGATTCTTCCTAGATAACTTCCATACTAGGTGTTGAGTTATAAATTTCTCTTTCTTTCCAATTGCCTCCAACCCCCCCACCTCCCAAAAATAAAGAATACGGTTATGATAAATGTGATCATCTTGTATTTTTGGTTAATGTAATAAAATGTTTAACCTTGCCAATCTGATGTTGTTATCAGTTTGCCAACATTTATAATTGCAGAATGCGTTCTTGTATTCCTGGATCCAGATTCAGGCCGCGGTATACTTAGATGGGCTTCTAAGACATTTTCTACGGCTGTATTTTTCTTATATGAGCAGGTTGCGAAACTTTTTAAACCTCAACTTTTCACATATACACCCACACCCACACCCACACCCACACCCACACCCACACCCACACCCACACCAAATGATTGAATTTTGTATTCATCTTGTCTAATTATAATATGTAATTTATATGTTAATTTTTTTTAACGTCATAGTTCATAACATGGTTGCAACAAGGAATCAACGTCGACGCGAACGACAACATTTAGGTTTATTTTGGACGATGGTCATACAAGCGATTGTGATATATAATGATATTAGGTGTCGTGAACAACATCTCCCTAGAGCTCCTTATACAAATTGGGATTCCGAAAGAGAGATGACACTTACATGAATGTTTGGCACGAGTGATACGATATGTCGTGATTTACTTAGGATGAAAATAGGTTCGTTTCAAAGATTATGTGCTCGTTTGCGAACTTATGGGTTGGTTGATAGTAAATTTGTCCGAATTGAGGAACAAGTGGCTATTTTCCTGAATACCGTCGGGCATGACCAGCGTAATCGAGTTGGACGTTTTACTTTCTTTCGATCTGGTCAAACAGTGAGTTTTTACTTCCATAGAGTCTTACACGCTTGTCTTGGACTGTATAAAGATATTGTGATTAACGCCACTCCTCATAACTCTCCATATGAGAAGGAAAATGTGAAGCCATGGTATTCATTTTTTCAGGTTTGAGGTTTGCAATTATTTCATTAAATTTCTTAGAACTTCAATATTTTAATATTTTGAAAAATATTCTTTTTTAAAGGATGTTGTAGGGCCAATAGATGGTACACATATTGCTGTGAACGTCTCCTTAGAGGAGCAAGCTAGGTATCGCAATAGAAAGCAAGTGATTTCTCAAAATATTTTGGTGGCTTGCACATTTGATATGAAATTTACATATGTGCTGGTCGGTTGGGAGGGATCCGCACATGACGGTCAATTGTTAAGAAGTGCAGTACTACGCCAAGGGCATAAGTTAACAATTCCTTTTGGTAAGTTATATTACTATTTTGAAAAAATTTCTTTCACGTACAAATTATAATAATGAAATAATTAATATGTAATAACAACTGTAACAGGTAAATATTATCTTGTGGACGCCGATTTTCCATTGGTTTTTGGATTTCTTGCACCATACCGTAAGACTCGTTATCATTGTAGAGACATTGATGGTCAACGTCCTGAAAGTAGTAAGGAGCTATTCAATTTTCGACATTCATCTCTACGTAATGATATGGAGGCTTTATTTGGAAATGACTCTGCTACAGGAGATCGTGCTGTAACCAGCAATGACAATTTATCCCACAACCTTGGTCTGTAAAAGATCATAAATAAAAAATTACACAATTCATATTATATGAAAGATTCTAACAAGTTTTTTTTTTCAGATGAAAATATGAATGAAGTTGACGGTCAAAATGAGGATATAGATTCAATCCCAGTTCGCGCTCCTAAGCGTAACGTCGAAGGAGGAACCAACAAAATTCGACGACGACGTACCCAGCCTAATGATGAGAGTCTTAGTGCCCTATCAAGCATTGCTGAATCATCTAAAAAAATTGCTAATGCTATGGAGATTCAAGCAACGTTAGATACGCTAAACCACATCAATTGGCAATTGGTTCTAGAAAAATTACGTAGCATGAACATTGGGAAGCATGACCTAATGCAAGTCATGAAAGTATTTCGATCGGATGAGAGTCTGGCTAGAGTATTTATGAGCTTGACTGATGAAGAATTCATGCGTGATTTGGTATTTGAGAATCTTGGTCGTGATCCACCTCCAATACTTTAAGATGACGTGCTTGGATAATTTAACACACATATGTAAAAGTATGATATTTATGTTGATTTGAATTGTTACTTTTTTACAATAGAGATTTTTTTTTTAATATTTTTGTTATTTGTAATTCTTATGTTATACATTGGACAAAATCTGATCATTATGCATGAAATTGATTATTTGATAATTACTTTTGATTGAAATTAAGAATAATTAATTCACACTTAAGAGTAGAAATCTGAATTTGTAAGGCCATTTTTCTTATTTGTTATAAATTTTATTAGTTTCTATCACATTATTGTCGAAATATGTTTTTTTTAAATAACATAATCACGGTGTGTATGCAATATTACCTTAACTATGAAGATACAATTGTATAGTATTTCTAAAAATTGATTGACAATTTTCATGGAAAAGTGACAATTTCCATGGAAAAAGTGACAATTTTCATGGAAAAAAGTGGTTGTCAAACAAGGAAAGTTGGAAAATATGACAATTTCCATGGAAAATAATGTCTATCAAACACTAAAAGATGGAAAATTGCAACATTTTCCCGGTAGAAAATTAAGGCAATCAAACACATGTAATTAATAATTTCCTCGAAATTAATTTCTAGGCAATTGAATTACCTAGAAAATATTTTCTTTACATGCAATTTCCATGCTTGCAATCAAACGCATCCTAATAGCAAAATTGTTCTTCACCTGAGGGTTTTGGTTCATTTAAGAAACCTTGTTAATGCTGTTTTCCTTACTTTCTTGTTCATCTTCTCCACCTAACAATTATTGGCCTGTAAATTGAGTTCTGCAATTTTTTTTTCTGAAATTCTTCTGTACTTAATGGATATCGGAACCAGGCAAATCACCGGATGACAACAACCATGCAGCGACGCATACATAGTCATGCAACTGACGTTAAAATTAGACCTATGAATGAAGAGAAAGCTGCTCAAGCTGCTGTAGATCTCTTGGGGGAATTTTTCATCTTCTCGGTATTCTTTCTTTCCAACTCAATGGTTTTGTACATTAACTAGGTATTTTTTTCAGTGAGACGTATATTTGGAGATGAAAATTTCCTCTTTTGAAAAGAAAGGAAGTAATTGATGACAACAAATAATTAACTTGTCTATGGGAAAAGATATGGACTTTTTCATATTGATGGAATAGAATGGTGACTGTAGAATGCTTTTATATTAAAATTCGTTTTTATGAAATTGCTCCCTCTCTGTGTGCAGTGTTGATTATAAATTATTGCTTCCCTCTTGCAGATTGAAATTATCTTATATATAGTAATAAGTCAAGAGTGTTGGTTTACTGATTGTTATAACATCGATAAGATACCAAAATTAATTGTAGGATTTGTGATATTTTGTGGAAAGAAGCCAAATGATGCCATGGTAAATGCACAACCTTGCCTTCTCCCGCTTACATATAATTAAACCACCTTTTCCTGGTATGGTCCGGCCGGTCCATTTTTACACCTCTATACGTGACTAGATTGGGAGTAATGTAATTTCAATAGAACCAAGTTCTCAATTTGTTTCTATTTGGCATTTGTTCCATTTGATTAGGTTGCAGTAGCTGCTCTTATCTTTGAGGTGCAAAGAAGTTCTCGATCAGAAGCCAAAAAGGAGGAACTTCGCAAACAAGAAGTGGAGGTAGTATGCGATTAAGTTGTTTTACCTTTTCGCAAAGTTAACTATGCAATGCTTGTATGTTTGCTTCCTCTTTACTCTCGAAACCTTGTCTTGTTACTTGATAAAATGATATCAAATTTGTTTTGCCTAATTCATTGTCCCAAAACAATCTTGTTTTCAGGGAATGCGGAAAAGAGATGAAGAGTTAGCGAAAGAGGTGGAACTTCTAAAGCAAAAACTTGAAGAGATAGAAGTGATAGAACAGATGGCGAGGGGACGTGGACTTGCCGGTGTTTTTAACATTAACTATGCTCATGCTGAAGAAGTGAAGCGATAATTGCAGCTTGATCTGATTACTAATTATTGACGAGTAACATTACATCCAAGATAAGTTGACAAATGGACCCCCCCCCCCCCCCCTGGGGACTATCCGACATTAAAATAGAATGTGAAAAGTGCTTCTTACTTCACATGATGTCCATTTATATAAAATAAACGAACAAATCAAAATTTATTTTGTTGGAAATTGGTTTGAAAATGAGTAAAATTGATTAAGTATGAAAATCAAAAATTGGGAAAGTGACTTTCATGTCAATTTCTGCCAAATACTTTAATTTGATTCAATGGTCAAATTACTAATATAAATAGACCAACTCAGCCATTTCTACCCTCAACAAAATAGAGATACTCTTGATTGCAGCGATTATGAAAACTCGGCCAAAATAGGGTGTCCAATTTACTAAATTCACTGCATTAAAAAAATGATATAAAATACACAATATTCTTGCAAACAATTTTTTTTTTTTTTTTTTAACAAAAAGAACAAAATTATTAACCAGACATGAGGATATATTAAGGATGCGTTTGATATAATTTTCGAAAAATTAAAATTTGTTTTTGAGACTAAGAAATTACGAATGAGACAAGATAGTTAAGGATGAGATGTGAGTTTGGTGGAGATTAAAATTAGATTTTTTGTGAAAATAAATTTGATCAAAATTTGATCCAAATCAAATGGGAATAGTATCCATGTGATATGACTTTGAAAAGTAATTTTTTTTTTTTTTTTTCTTTTGTAAATATTTTATTTGACTAAAGTAAAACTCTTCGATGTCCTTTTTATTTTACTATTACCAAACCAGTCGACCCTAGCACTAACTTGTGTAAGTAGCTTTATTTCTCCAATTAGGGTTTTCTGTTTCTCAGAAAAAAGGTGAATCTTATTCAAGGAAGGAGTCCAAAATCGGCCATTTTCCTGTCACGCGCACTGAAATGGGAAGAGGAAAGTTCAAGGGCAAGCCCACAGGCCGTCGCCAGTTTTCTACTCCTGAGCAGATGAGTATGTTTTGCTGTTCCCATCCTTGCCTATTTTTGTCTATAATAATTGGCATGTATCCGTGTATGTATTTGTATAGCTGTTTTTGAAATTTTCTTGTTTGTTTCAAGATTAAGTAGGATTACGATCTGTGTTTGTGGAAACTTGGGATTTTATATTGTCGATTTTGTTAGGTTTTTTGGTGCTTCAATATTGGTTATTGCTAGATTGTCTTTTGTTTCCTGTGCAGTTGTATATTTTGTTTTTGATTATTCGAAATTGTTTTTAACTTTTTATTGCCTCTGGTCTCAGCGTGGGATCTACGCATTAGAAACTGGATTGGAAAATTCACCTTTTGACATGGATTGATTTTTTTATTTTTTATGTGGCAATTACATTCAAAACTTGGTTCAAAGTCTGATAGGTTTGCATGGAAACTTGGAACATTTCCATTTTAGCACGGTGAAAGGAAATGTGAGAGAGATAATTAAATTTGAATTATTTAGTGATTTATTATTATTTTTTTTTCAATTTATTTTTGAAAACACATAAAACTAGGAAAAGATTTTCATTTAAAATAAGTTTTTGTTTTTTTTCCAATATGTGGAAATTGAATCACTGCCTTACAAGCAAAGCATTATGTTTTTATAAAATTTTGCAAATTCTCCATAGCATTTTTGACACCCTACCAAAGCATCTAAAATGTTTCCGTTTTTTCGTAATTACATAAATTATCATGGAAAATTAACTTTGACACACAATCCTCCCTAGCTCTTAGTTACATGCAATTATATACATCATGACACGTTCATTGAATTCATTTATAAAATTTCCCTGGGAATATTAATTGCTTACCATAAATAACTAATGTTGAGAATTCGCTTGGATTGACTATTTGTTAACTAAAATGGCAGTTCACTCAAACTTGGATTCTCATATGTTGCTAAGGCATATTCTTTCTTGAATATATAATACTTCTTTTCCTTGAATTGCTGATGTATCAAGATTTATACCGTCTTTTTGTATACATGTGAAATGTGTTGCTTCCAAAAGTAGAATGATGCAAATATTTGCCTTGATCACACTTCATTACTGTGTGTTTAGAAAGCAAAAACTATGAAGTTAACGATTTCACATGCTTCAAAGAAGCAGTGGGTGAAAGAGATGGAGGGGAAGGATTTTTTTTAATTTTACTGTCCAGTTTTGAAGTAATGTTTTTTACTCTAAACTTTCTGTTTTCTGGATTCAGTGGCGGGTACCTCTGCTTCTCGTCCTCGTACATTTAAGAAGGTAATTTTTTTTCCTTCAGTTTTGCACCCTATGATATTTCCATAGAGGTGCTATTGCTTCAGAAGCTATGATTTTTTTTTTCGTCGTTTAAGTTTCTGAATGGTGAAAGTTCAATGATTTTGTGCAATATGGTGATGTGAAAATATATGGCTGTTTCTATTGATTAAACAAGTGAAGATGAACATTGGAAATTGGACGCCTGTGACCCCATAGCTATTCTGCACGTTTTGAAACTTAAGAAGTGAATATCTATGTGTGTTTGATTGAAATTGGTGAGGGAATGGATCTCATGTTGGCCACTGATAGCACCAATAGAAAAGGGCATTTGAAAATTACTTTACTATATCAATGCTTATTTTCTTCACCCCCACCCCCTCCCCCTCCCCCTCCCCCTCCCCCCCTTCTCTTTTCAACTGTTGGACCCGGCCAGTTATGCTGGATCTTAGATGATTCAAGTATAATTCTGAATTCCGATTTCCATACGACTTTCAGTTGTGTTTTATTTATTTTGCTGTATATTAACAGGAAGCTGTGCTGGAAGAAGAGGAGAGATCTGAAGAAGAATCAGAAGAGGGGTCTGAGGATGAAGCTGGAGCTGGAGCTGAAGTCAGTAAAATATGGCTCATTTCTGCTTGTGAATTTTTCATTACATAATCAGTTGAGGGTTTTTGAGTAGTGCATTCTGAGGTGTCTTGATGCACTTTGGTCTTTTAATTAAATGTCTAGACAAATAAACATTTGCTCTCTTTTTTGTCAATGCTGTGCACAGAAGCAGAAAGGCACTGAGGGTATTATTCAAGTTGACAATCCTAATTTGGCAAAACCAAAGAACGTGAAAGCTCGAGATATCGATGTAAATATACTCAAATAAGTTTTTGTGTTCTATTAGTAGTTTGTAGTGTTTTTCACTTACTGAATGATCCTTTTGTTTGACAGATGGAGAAAACAACTGAGCTTTCTAGGCGTGAAAGGTTTGTGAATATGTTTTTCTTGGCCTTGGATGTGAATGGAAATGATTGAAAAATGGTCTTTCCTCCACTTCCTTTTCCTTCCCTGTTCATCTTCTCACCATGTAACATGTGTAATAAGATATTAAGATCCAAAGAAGAAAGCTGGAAAGGTCCAATTCGTTCTTGAATGCTTTCCCGCTCTAGTTTATATTATTTCCTGCTGCTTGTTAATGTTTAGAAGATCCAATTTTCTTGATGTCAAGGTTTTCCCCTTTTTTTTGGGTGGGGGGTGGGGGGGGATGCTACATTCCCACTGTGGGGGTTTTGGTGTGCAGTGAACTTTATTATATTCCTTCCAGATGGACCCTCCAATGGCCATCCACTGTAGAGTTGGATACCAGCACCATGTAGGTTTTGATAGAGCTGGCCAACTATTTTGTGGTTAGATTTGCCTGATATTGTTTGTTAGTAACCAGAGATACATGGATATTTTGTTTACGAGTTCTCGAGGAACATTGACAGGAAAGATAGATGCATATTTTTTGATAATAATTTGCCTGAACCTTGAAACATGGCCATTATAAAGGCTTCTAAGGGAAACCGGTTAATCTTTTGAAACATAAATGTGTGTGAATTCAACTCTAATGTGTCATGACTCAAAGTTCTATGGTTAACCAGTTTGAAGGAGTTGGTCTCTTTGAGTGTAATGCTTTCCTCGTTGCTCTCTTTTTTTCAGCCAAATGCTCTGTAGCCTTAGTATTCATTACTTTGTCTTTGTTCTGTCATTGTTTAATAGAGAGGAGATTGAAAAACAAAAAGCTCACGAAAGGTATATGAGGCTGCAAGAACAAGGAAAGACAGAACAGGCGAGGAAAGATTTAGGTAACGTATTTGAATATGCTGAGAGTTTGTTCCTTAGCCTTAATTAGGCAGTTATACACCACCACTCCCAAAATGAAAGGAAAATAAATAAGAAGTATAAAGGAACAGCTTTTCTTACATTCCCATCTTTCTAAAGGAGAAATGCTATATTGAATTTGCCATTTATTGATTGAGGTTTTTAACCTTTCAGACCGTTTGGCCCTTATACGACAAGAGAGAGCAGAAGCAGCTAAAAAACGAGAAGAGGAGAAACTGGTAACTGCCAGAGATGTATTTTCAAATTTTGAATTTTCAGTGGAATTTTATTTTTATTTTATTTGCATTTTTTTTCCTCCCTGCAGCCAAAGAGCAGAAGAAGTTGGAAGCTCGCAAATAATTTTGGCAATGCTCCAAGAATTATATTAAGCAAGTAGTTGGATACGAGTTCAAGGATTATTATATTTCTCTGTTGGCAATTGTTACAACAGATGTTCAGCCCATCTTCATTGCTGGTTTGTCCATGTTATACATTAATTATATAATTATAAATAAAATGAGATGGTTCAACGTAATATCATTGGCGGACTACTTTTACTATGCGAGAATGGTCTCATCCGTAGATATCATGTGGAGTTATTTCTATTTTGAGTTAACAAAGACTTGTAAAAGTTGCCATTTCAACTTTCTTTGGAAGAATTTGCAAAAATAAAAATTAAAAATGTCATAAATTTTTAGACACCGATTATTCTTTGTGCTCTGAGGTAATTATTGATTTATTTGTGCCGTATTCCTATAATGTTGGCGTTTGAGCTCGAAGTTTAAGCCATTGGTTTAAGGTAAAAGATGAAACTGCATTCCATAGCATGGTAGGGTTTTTGTTTGAAAGTTCTTTCAATTAGATAAAGCATTTTTAGAAATAATTTTTAACTTTTTAAAAGTCGTGACTCGTGACAAGCGGATCCCAATGTATATGTTCATTTTTATACTTGTGATTTCAACTTTATTGAGACCCTGTTTGATTTTCATTTTGGGAGAAGAATGTATTTTAAATAGTTGATTGATGGAGAATATGTAGTTAAAAATTAGAGTTAGGTTATGGGTACAATTTTTTACACAACATTGTTCACAGTATATTCACATGTAAGGGGTGGTGGGGTTCATGATTAAAAAAATTGTTAGTTCCACTTTTGAGTGAGGGATGTTTAAATACTAAAAATTTGGGTTTGTGTGATATTATTTTATTAAAGAATGTAATTGAAAAGAAAAAAATAAATAAATTAAAAAAAAAAAAAAATCAAACAGGGACTATATTTTTATCTTCAATCTTCTATTAATAACACATCTTGTAATTATGATAGTTTAGTTCAAAAAATCAGCGAGATGGGCATGCACCTTTCATATTTTTAAATAAGCAACACACACACACATCAAAATATTTATTTTCTTTTCAAAGCACGATAATATAATATTGGAATAAAAAATTGTGATGAGAATATAAGTTCAAAAATTATTAAAGATTGAATCACTTAGTCCCGTTTGATCCCCATTCTTTTCACACGAATATATTTTTGAATAGTGTATTAATAAGAAATGTGTGATTAAAAAGTAAGAAAACGTTTTGGATTTATGTGTAATAATTTTATTAAAAATGTATGGTTGAAATTATGTCAAATTATTATTGTAGAATGTATTTTTTAGAAAGAATGAGACTCAAATATGAGTTTAATAAAATAAAAAATATATAACGTGAATATAATTATTTTAAAATATTTTTTCTTTATGGCGTAAAAGATTACTGTCTCCACTTGAATTTTTTTTTTTTGGCCCCCTAATTTTGACTTACATTTGAAACCCAATAAAATTTTCACTACAAAATATAAATATATACTAAGGATAACTGAAAAGAAAAATGGTGTATATACTTGTGTAGTTTTGTCCTCTGTTTCTAAATCATTTTGTTCGGTGCGAGTAGCAAACTCCTTCCATGGCCGATAAGCAAAATCCTGAGGTTAAGCCCACTCAAAACCTCACTCCTCCGGCAGACCCACCCAAAATACCGACTGGGAACTCCGGTGGAACCCACTATCGGAACCCCCCTGAAACGGTGAACCCGGATGCTGCAACGCTGAGAGATCAATGGCGATTCGCTATTAGGCAGTACAGTAAGTGGTACTCTCACGCTTGGGGCACCGCTATACTCGCGGGTTTGTCATTTTTCGCTCTCGGTTGGATCATCAAAGGCTCCAATCCAATTCCCACCTCCAAACCGAATAACCCGAATGCCAATAATAGCGAAGGCTCTTCTTCTTCTTCTAGTAGTAGCGGTGATAAACATGCTGCTGAGGTTCATCAAGCTCGATGATTGTGGATTCGTTTCTGGTCTGTCACGAAATCCCTTTTCTTTCTTTTGCTTTTTGAAAAAAAATAAAAATAAAAATAAAAATTCTTTCTCTACTTTTGGAGGAAAAACAAATAACCCACTAGGTCATTCCAGAATTTTTTACTATTTACTCTATTGTTGTTTAGAATAAAATTGAAGTTATAAAATGATGCTGATTTAGGTGACTAAAATATCTGTTCTGATTCTTTGTTTCTCTGTTTCTGTCTTAATTTGAGGGTGCTCGCATATGTATGGTGTTATTTGTACCGATTGAGGTGGCTAAACTCCTTGGTTACGAGATTGGATTATTGGTGATTTGAACTCCCAAGAATGTTTGTGTTTTGGAATATAATTGAATAGTTAAAAGGTAAAAGCTTGTTTCTTTTCTGATCTGAGTACATGTTTATGATTTTATAATGTGGCAATGAGCAACGAAGGTACTCACTCGGTTACAGTTACTGATTTTTTCCTATTTTTTTCTTTCCTTGTGATGAACATTCTGCAGTTTTAAGCTTTGAGCAGCAAGTTCTTATAAGACAATGATTAGTGATTAGTGCGAAATAATTATTAACATTTACAAGAAAGACATTTCATGACTCTCTCCAACCAAAAGGGGAATAAACAATGACAAAGGCACTTAAGATTTGAACTAACTGGTTGCCAAATTCGCTTTGTTTTTGGGATTTACTTCATTATGAGGTAACTTAAAGTTTCGGTGTGGTCTTGTATCATGTACGTGTTTTGATGTAGGTAGTATTTCTTACTTTGCTCCTTCCATTGTTTTTTGGTCTTGTATCATGTACGTGTTTTGATGTAGGTAGTATTTCTTACTTTGCTCCTTCCATTGTTTTTTGGTCAACCGATATCAGAATCTAGATATGAATTATGATTAACCATGTATATAAAGTCTAAAAGGTTCTCGGGGATTTCTCTTTGACTGCCAGACTTGTCAATAGTTTTGAGCTTGTTTAGTGCATTGATAAATTGATGGTGTTTTGAATCCAAATACAAGAATAGAAAATAGAACCAAAGTGGGTGCTGGATTTTTCAATAAAAGAAATCATAATAACATTTAATCCATTAAAAATTTCATTATTTTGGAACGGTCTGAGGACTTGGTGCTTGTTTTTGTTTTTGTTTCATTTTAAGTTCCTTATAATTTAAATGTCAAAGTCAAACTTTAATTTTAACAACACATTTCGTAAGATCCACAACTACTACTCTCTTATCCATCTCCCATTTTTATTATATAATAATTTTTACAGCTTATAGAGAAATCCAAACAAGTACTTATTTGTTGAAATTCTTCTGTCTGTCGGTGAACATACTTCGAAAACTAGGATATTTTCCCATGGATTAGGTTATTTGATGGATACTGATAGCCAGAGAATCCATCATACCCGATAATATCTAAGCATGCTTCCTTTTCAGAAGAAGTTTCATGTATATAGAGTACAAATGCGAAGCATAACAAGTTTCCAATCGAATGGTAGGAAGGTTCTTGTGAACCATATTTTATTGGACTTGGGTGACTTCCCTCGACTGTATTTAACTGCGAATGTTGCCTCTTGGTGAGTTATACTGCTGGCATATGGTGTGATATATAAAATTTCTTTGCTTGATTGTTTTATTTAGTATATAAATAAATAATATTACTGGTGGCATTGTTTACTACATGATATGAAGAGAACTTCAACGTACACTTTTACTAAGTATGTGGTTTTTGTGAATAATTGAATTTTGGTTAGATTGCGACCGTTGTGGTTTTGGGTTTTTGGTGGCTAGCGTGGCAATGGAGTAAGAATAGGTTTTAAAAGACTGGGGACAGGTGATGTGCTATTATGCATTTATTTCTGTACTGATATGGAGGGGAAAAAAGAGAATAGAGTCGAGAGGCAAATGTGATAACTTAACCTGAGGCTAAATTTGGAAAAACACTGCAAGTGTTAACTTAGATAGTGGTATTATATGATTAGATAATGTTAACTGGAGGAAGGGCATGGAAGTTCACATGTAGGGTAATATTATATATTGAAAATAGCAGTAGCATGGTAGCCTGGTGCGGTCTTTTTATTTTATTTTAAAAGGCCCCCCAGTCATATGCAATGTTTTTAGGCCTGGTGCATTGAATATTGTACATTACGGACCACAGTGGCAATGGTCTCCTAATGGGGCAAATTTGTGATTGGGATATGTATTGGAAGTAAGTATCTTCGCGGTTCAGTGTGCAAGTGCTAATTTTGCTGATACTTTGGTTTCAGTTTTTGTGCTCGGTGTGCATACTATAAGGTCAATTTCTGTATACTCGAATTACTTTAGGATAAACATCTTGAGATCTATTTGTTTGTTAAAAAAAAAGCACGAACATTCTGATGTATATTCTTTTCACCTTCTTTTGGCTAGTGCAGGGGCTTACGATCCTGTACTCGTGACTGATCTCATACCCCATGGGCTGTAACCTCAGAGATGATTCCTTACACTTCTTTTTAGTGGCCTTTCAAGTTTCGAGCACAAGTGGATCGGAGCAGATGAAGAATGAAGTTAAAATTAGAACTTACTAGTGTTGTATGTTCCCGTGTTTTAGTTGCAATAATCGACCGGTATATTCTGGAAGGATGCGTTGAAGGTTCTTTTGCGTGCTTATTATATTTATGACAGATATGATGTTAATTCCTCTTGTATGGTTACTGTGCTATTGTACATTCTGTTACTTTTTATAAGGTAGTATTCAATCTATCTTACCATACACGTTTCACATTTTGACAGTATTAAATTTTTGCCATTTTTTATGTTTCCTCGTGCTGAACATTTTGCAGTTGTAAGCTGTGATTAGCAAGTTATTATTAATTGAAATCAAAGGAAAGAGCAATAATCTAGTCAATACATAAATTTAGATGGTAAAAGCACTATCAAGTATCCTTAACAGTATATATTTGTGGTCCCTTTTCTATCAAGTACAGAAGTATCTATGTCAATTTCCCTACACAACAAACTAATAGGCTTCTTTTTCTATACATATCCTTTTCCTGGGATGTTGAATTCTTCATGCCTTGAATCTTATTTCCTCAGGATCTACCCGGAGCAGCATCCGGTCTTCTTCACGGCCGATACATCATCCTTGGTTCCGATATTAATGGTTTGCCCCTTGGGCAAAGCAGCAGGATCATCTCCTATGTCAAGAGCCTTCTTGCTGACTACACGATAGATTTGTGTCAACACTTCTGTGAAGGCATTTTCGACATTCAAAGCTTCCAGAGCTGAAGTTTCCATGAAAAATGTGCTCTCCCTTTGGGCAAATGCCTTGGCGTCTTCTGTGGGAACAGCACGCAGATGACGAAGATCAGCTTTATTTCCAACCAGCATGATCACGATGTTCATGTCTGTGTGACCTCGAAGCTCCTTCAGCCATCTTTCCACATTTTCGAACGTTACATGGCGTGTGACATCGTAAACAAGTAGAGCGCCAACAGCTCCTCGGTAATAGGCGCTCGTGATTGCACGATACCTAGAGTTAGCAAGAAATCAAGTACATTCATTCCAAGCAATTCTTGTTCTAACACTATAAAATAACATGTTCCTTTTTAGGCTCATTCGACATGAATTTTGAAAAGTCAAAAGAAATTTTTGGACCTATTTGACTAATTTTATAAAAGCGTTTCTGGTAGTTAGAAGAGTTTTTAGAAAAAGTTGGTTCAATGTGATTTTTTTTCTATTTTTCAAACAAAAATCAAGGTAACTTTCTCAAAAAGCTTTCTGAAGCAAAAGTAAAAACAAAAATTATGTCAAACGGATCCTTAGCCCATCTATAATTCCACATAAGATGCTTTCAGGACAATGAATGAAATTCCTCAAAAAAAGAAAACATTTTCAATGCAAATTCATCTAATTTTTGAGACATGATTGGATTGGAACATCAATACACCTCTGAAAACCAAAGAATTTCTATATGATCAAGACTTCTCCGATCAAACCTTTACATTGCAATCAAACAAGAACACAACCCAGAAATATCTCGTGGATAAGAAGATGGCCTGTTAATGTAACAGTATTCTTAGATCAACCCAGAAAACATCCAAAACCAAAACAAATATTAAACAACATACAAATGTTTCACGCAATCATTACCAATAATGAATGATACCTTTCTTGGCCAGCAGTGTCCCAAATCTGGGCCTTGACGATCTTGTCATCGACTTGAATCGATCGGGTAGCGAATTCAACGCCAATGGTGGATTTTGATTGCTGGCTGAACTCATTGCGTGTAAACCGAGAAAGAAGATTGGATTTTCCGACGCCGGAGTCACCTATCAGCACTACCTTAAACAGGTAATCATAATCCTCATCTGCCCTGAACGCTCCCATCCTTTAATGATCCTTCCCTTTCTGGTAATAATTTTCAAAGCTTTTTTTAAATTTTTTGGTGCAGCTGGAGAGAGAGAAAGGACAAAATGTTTGGATGATTTTGATGGATGCAGAATGCTATATACAGTGTACTTGGCTGAGTGGCTCCCAATATTTAGGAGCAAGGGAAGGAGCACTTATGTTCTCCTGCGCGCCACGCACACAGAACAAAATGAGCTTTGCCTCATCACATGCAACTATGCAAGGCTTCTTTGTGTGTAAATTATAAAATGTCAGTCGCAATTCAAGCGGCTGTCAACATTTTTATTTAATTGTT
Source organism: Osmanthus fragrans (assembly GCA_019395295.1). Taxonomy (NCBI): domain Eukaryota; kingdom Viridiplantae; phylum Streptophyta; class Magnoliopsida; order Lamiales; family Oleaceae; genus Osmanthus; species Osmanthus fragrans. The sequence continues at coordinate 7,916,183 of CM033362.1, forward strand.
TTTTTTATCGTTTTTTTCTAGTTATTGTCTATAAAAACGGGTGTTGATCATTTCTAATAGATTAGTTATGTTCTCTTGTTCTTTCTGTTGAATTTTCTGGTAAGTCTTTTTCTTTTTCTTTTTTTAAATGTGTTGTGTTATATATAAATGTACATTTTTAATTTGTTTACTTTTGTAATATGGTTTTAATTTTATTTTTGTTACATTTACAATAAATTTTAAACATGTCAACGTTTAAATTATTTCACAAACTAAATAATTTTTCATATTAATTTTTAGGAATGGAAGGGGATGACAATGTATTTATTCCACAAGTGAATGTTGGTGTGATTTCGATATTCGGTCAAGAATTTCAAACGCTTGATGATGACGACCATTAAACCACTTATTGTTGTACTCGTTCGACGAAGTTTGAATTAAATTTGAAGAAAATTGATCTAATTTATGCAATTTTTTATTTTGTTTGAATGTGTTGCAATGTTAATACAAATATCATATGAAATTTGCGGTATTATTATTAATATCAAAAAAATGTAATATACGTATATTAAAAATTATTAATACTAAATAAAAGACAAAAATAATACATTACAAAAAGATCAAAATATAAAAAATGCTAAACATAACAATTGAAGGACCACAAAAAAAAAAAGACAATCAACGACAAAAAAATAATAAATAATAAATAAATAAATAAAAATGTTGTCAGCCGCTTGAATTGCGGCTGGCATTTTATAATTCACACGCAAGGTCTGCTTTAGGGATGGTTAGTTAACCTGCTCCACTTCGACCTAACGGGGCCTCGCCCCTAATGGGACCTAAAAAATTCGTCCCGACGGGTTGGTGGGGCCCGACGGGGTGTAAATGGTCACCTTGTGGCGGGTTGCGGGGCGAAGATTGCCCACCCCGAACTCGTCCTGTGAAAAAAATAATTAAAAATAGAATTTTAATAAATAATTAGTTTTAAAATATTGTTGAATATATTTACAATTTTTAAACATGTTTCTAATCCAACAATTATATTATACAATTGTTAATTTAAAATTTTACATAACTAACAATTGTTTATATAATTTATAAATTCGGTCATTTAATCTTTTTATTATAATTAAATTATATAATCTGAAATTATGAATCATGATAGTTAAATAAATTTTTTTGTTTATGAAAGATTTATACCAATTAATCAATGTAAGTTAATATCTTGATAAAAAATATTAGAAAAAAATTTAAAATATATGGAATGACCTTTAGATTTTGGGTTAAGGGTTGAACTTTAAATAATAACATAACTCGAATTTTTGAAAATGTAAAAAAAATAAAAATAAAAATTAATTAAATTGGACAACAAATAGGGCAAATTCTTGCCCCGTCTCCTTCCCGTCTAAGGTGGGGCGAGGCGAAGTTAGGGGGAGGCGGGACGAGCTGGAGGTGCCCCGCCCCATTGTCATCTCTAATCTACTTGCGGCAGGCCTTATATGTGATGAGACAAAGCTCATTTTGTTCTCTTGCAAGTCACGCGTAGGAGAACAAAACTGAGGGAAGGAGGGAGGGAGATTTATTTCAGAAATCATATTTACAAAATGAATATTCTTTAACAAAATGAATTAGTATTCAATAAAAAAAAAAAAAAAACAAATTGACACATGTAAATAAAATCAATTCTGAAAAAAATAAATAAGGGGCTTTCATTTAATATGCCTAGTCAAACTAAACATTAGTTTAAAAAGACCAACAACTATCTTTTTTTGGCTAGATAGCCTAAGGATACAAAGAAAATGAAAATACAATTTATGAATTACTAAAATATCTTTGTATGTAAAAAGAAATGATACCCGATTTCCCCTTTCAATTTTCATGTAGCCCTAATTCAATTGACTTCCATTTCTTCCACAGTCAATGTCAATTTCTCTATGGAATTATTCTCATTTCTTTATCATCATCTTATTTCCTTCATGGAACCCTAAAATCTACATCTCATTCCCTTGAAAACTCATTTGATTGATGGGTAATCAAAACTTGCAACATTATTATTAGGTATTTTGAGAAGAAAAGAAGATATTGTCAAATTTCAATTTTTGAACTACTTTTTCCTCATTTTTCTGAATCATTTCTTCATATTGTTGTGATTTATGTTTATGGTGTTCATTTTTCAATAATGACTTTGAATTCATTTTATCATTTGATTAAAGTTTTGATATGTGTTACTTCCCAACCTGATCTTATTATCTCTTTTTCATATTAGTTGAAGTGAAATGTATGTTGGTAAATGCATGTATGATTAGTCTATTTTGCTGTTTTACTGTAAAATATACATTTCATTTTTTGATGTTCATAACGACTTAGATTTCGTTTTCTACAATCTATAACGACATTCACCTCGTTATCAGTACTGTACGAAGTTTGATATTTGATGAAATTTTGTTATGTTGAAGTGTAATTATGGACACTATAGATATGATATTAACATCAGTTTGTTATCCAGTTGATTCGTAAACAGGAAGTTAACGGTGCTTGAAAATGGAAATATAGAGAAAATGACAAATGAAAAACGTCTATTCTTCGTTCGAAAATAATTTCTTATATGAACTTGTATGATGAAGTCAAAGATGTGTTGAAAGTTGATACAAGTTCACATATTGTACATGTCCAAGTTGTTGATATTGTGCATATTCATGTTTTACTGATCCAACCATAATGATATTGAAATCGTTCATGAAGCACAAAATGACTTCCACATCGTTTCAATAGGAAAAACTTACTGATTCAACCATCATGACATTGAAATCGTTCCTGAAGCACATAATGACTTTCATATTATTTCAATAGAAAAAACTTCACTACTCTACTGATTGTTGCATAACGACATTGAAATCGTTCTTGAAGCACATAACGGCTTTCATATCGTTTCCGTATAAAAAAACACTATTTTCTACTAAAACCGTAACAACATTGAAATCGTTCTTGAAACACATAACGACTTCCATATCATTTCAATAGAAAAAACTTTACTGCTCTACTGATTGTTGCACAACGACATTGAAATCGTTCTTGAAACACATATTGACATCCATATTGTTTCAATATAAAAACACACTATTTTTTTGATTCAACTGTAACGACATTGAAATCGTTTTTGAAATACATAATGACTTCCATATCATTTTAATATAAAAAAAACTTGTTGAAATTTTGGTTCAAATAGGATGAAAGAAAGAACAAAATAGGTTGAACATGTCGGATATGAACTTACCGGATTTAGTTGAACTTACTGTATTTCACTAGAACTTATCGAATTTGCTAGAGCTTACCATATATGCATTGAGCTTGCATATCAGATTTACTCTATACTAACCGTATTTACTCACTTCTTCAACACTTACCGTATTTCACTCTGAAGTAGGGGTGTCAATTAAGCCCGAAAGCTCGGACGGTCTGGGCTCGGTTCTGAAAAAGCCCGAGCCAAGCCCCATTTTGGGGTGTCGGCCCGAGCCCAGGTCGACCTGTGTAGCTCGCTGACCCGTGAAAAAATGTAAATTTTACCAAAAAAAAAAAGGGTAAGAAACAAGGCAAAACCCGAGCGGACTTGGCTCGGCCCACTAAGGCCCTGGCCGAAAGCCGGGGCCGAGCCGAGTAAAAGCCCGGCTCGGCTTGGGGCCAAAAAAACTCGACCAAAAAAAGTTCGAGTCGAACCCGAGCTTTTTTTCATCGGCTCATTGCCATAGCTACTCTGAAGCATGCCGACTTTGCTTTAATCTTACCGTATATGCTCTACTGATTATTGCATAACAATATTGAAATTGTTTCTGAAGCAAATAACGGCTTCCATATCGTTTCAATATAAACGACCACCAGACATGCATTTGACATGTATGGGATGATTGAAATAGATCAAGTGGGTTTGATCTCGCTCAAAATAAACTATGAAAATATTTGTGTTCTCATATTTGTATACCATCTTCGAACTATTCTGATAGAAGGTATCTTCGTTCCCTCTTTCTAAATCATTCGAGTGGTATCAACCCATCTGATGACCTATTTCGATCGTCTTACGTATGTTGAATGCATGACGGGTGGTTGTAGACGGTCGAATCGTTATTTTTAGCCAGAATGATATAATTATCGTTTTCTATGAAAAGAAACGATATCTATGTCGTTGTAGTTATTATTTGAATTGGAACGATTTCGAACTCGTCAAATTTGTACTAAAACGATATAAAAGTCGTTATGTTATTTCGTGAATTTGATACATAACGATATCATTATTGTTTCAATACAATTTTGACGACATTGATATCATTTCACTTTTAATCTTAATTAAAATGACTTATATATCGTTTTAGGGTATATAAAACGACAATTATATTTTTTAAGGTATATAAAAAGTATATCTTGCACGGCGTAAAAAAGTTTACGTAAGGGATGAAGGGGAAAATAAAAAATTTAATTTTTTGGACCGGTGGATGATTACTTAAAAATATAAAAAAAATTATTTAAAATAAAATTAAAGATTTTAAGTTAATTGTCACTAATTATTTATATATTTTGAAATCATAAATTTTGTAGACATTCAATTCATTTTAATTGAAATTAATCTTTCAATACATAATACATATATAAAATAAAGTGAAATATTTGACTATAATTTTTCAAGATATTCAGAATTATAGGGTTATAAATAGGTTATTGCATTAAAGTAAACAAAATTGTTCAATGTCTTAGTGGTGAGGGAAGCATCAATTTTTAAGAGGTTGAAGGTTCAAATATTTGGACATTGAAAATTTGACTATAATTTTTCAAGATATATATAGGTTATTGTAATAAAATAAACAACATTGTTCAATGTTCTAGTGGTGAGGAAAACATTTTAAAATTTTTTTTCTTAGAGATTGAAGGTTCAAATCATTGGATCTTGAGAATTTGAATATAACTTTTCAAGATATATATATATATATATATATATATATGTATATGTATATATGTATATATATATATATATAGAGGTTATTGCAATAAGATAAATAATATTGTTCAATGTCCTAGTGTTGTGGTAAGCATCTTCTTTCCATAGAGGTTGAAAGTTCAAATCCTTAAACCTTCAAAAATTTCTTTAATTTTTTTAGATTCGGTCAATCGGGCTTGACTGGGCTGGGTTTTGGCCCAAAATCCTTCATATATTTGGTTATACAAGGGAGAGTAAAGTAGACATTTGAGATTTTTAAATAATTAATTTTTTTTCCCTTTTAAAAAATTTGGTCAAAGGCCATTTGAACAAAAACATCTTGAGTGGTGGCCATCACAACTCATTCCACCACTATTATGCACAGGGTAATTCGGATTGAGGCGAAATTAAGGGTTGATACTCTTGAAAATCTTATGATTCTCCAATTGAAATACACTTCCCAGCCAAAGTAGCGCTGGAACTCAATCTTTCTTATTTTCTACAAAGAACGCACCTAAAAAAAAATGTAAAAATGGACAAACAATTTCCAAAATTTCGACAGAAAACTTGATAGTTTTGAAAAGCAAAAACTATTTTTAAGATCAACAATCGCACCGTTTGCCACTAATTCCTTTACAAATATGTTACAACTCATGGCACTGAAAATTTTGATACGGGATGCATTTGAATTTGATTGCTTGTAGAATTAGAAATTGGTGGCCGGTTCCTCAATTATGGAATTTTGAAGTCTATCGTGTTCAAAATTGGAGGGTAATTTTAAACTTGTGGACATTACGTCAAACCTTGATTTTTAACTAATTTCAAAAATAAGATTTACAACTTATTTATTCAAAAATCAGATCATAATAATTCAATATTTAAATAATAATAATAAAACTACTAGTACTATTAAATATAATTAATATACCTTTTCCATTCCATCTACCCCACAAACCCTAATTCATTTTCACAAATTTCTCTCCACCCCCTTCATTCCTCATGCCTCTTCACCCAATAATCTCTAGCAAATCTTCACCACGCCCGTGCACGCCAATAACAAATGCAGCAAGCGGTGCCTATGTCGCTGCAGTTCGGTGGTTGGTGCAGTTTTTGGTATGGTGCTGATGGTTGTGGTGTTGGTGTTTGGTATGGTGGTGAATGAGTCTTTGTTGTGGTGTTGCTTGTAGTGTTTGTTGACGCAATTAGAGATGAAGAAGACGGCGGAACGAAATCCATGGAGACGGCGACCCCAACATCACCAACCCATTTCAAACTCCCAACCTGCCTAACCTAATCTAAAAGTCAGCTAGAGTTCAACTTTGGTCTAGGGTCTGGATTTGGGTTTGATAAGATTGCCCGATTTGGATTAGGTGGTAGCGCTTATAGCAGCGCTGACAACGTGATGCCGTTGCGTAGTGTGATGACACCTACTGTCAAGTTTCTATGTAGGGCTGGACATGGTCCGATTCGATTCGACTCTCTTCAGAACCGAATCAAACCAATTTTTTTTGGGTATTTAGTAAATTAAACCGTCGGGTCCAGATATAATTATGGACTCGTTCGGATTCTGTTCGGTTCCGTACCATTATTAAATTTTTTAACATTTATAATAAAATAACTAATAACACGTTCAATCTTAATTTTACAAATTGACGTAGTTCAATTTAATAATATATAAATAACAAGTTGGATAATAAGATTAATTCACAAATGTATACAAACACCAAAAAATATATATTAATACTAAAATATTGGTGATCCATTCCATATCAATAATTCATTTGCTTCAAACATTCAAATCTACATAAAATAAAGAAATATAAATTAGAAGTCATAGAGATAAAAATACTTTAAAGTATTGTTAATACTTACCAACTATTTGTTAATTTGTTAATTGAAAATAATTTGTTAATTTATTTAGAAAAAGTTAAATAATTTAATTTATATAATATAAAAAAATAAAAAATTTAAAAAGATTCGGTTCTTGATCTAGAACCGAGAACCGAATCAAAACTTTCGATTCTAGATTCGGGTATTTAATTTCAGAAGAATCGCTCGATTCGAGACTTTTCTCCAACCCTATTTCTATGTGTGGTTTTTTGTGGTAGTTGTTTGTGGGTGGTGGTGGTTATGTAGTTGGTGGTAGAGATGACGGTTGTGGTGTGGTGGTGGCGGTGACATCGTCATTGTGCAATTGGTGTTTTAGAGATGGCGATTGTGGTAAATGTTTTTTCAGTGGATAGTTTTGTGGGTGGTTGTTTTCGGGTGGTAGTTGTGCAAATTGTGGTGGTGGTTATGGTTATGTTTGGGATTGGGGTTGGTGGTAGAGCGTGGGACGAACATTGTTTGTCATCAATTATTTGGTTGTTGTGACCAATAAATAATATGTGACCTAAAAGAATGTGTGATTGTGAATAAATTTGGAATTGTGACTCAGAATTTGGTAAATTGTGACCAACTAATTCGATTGAGAAGTAATTTGTGATAAATGAATTTGATAATTTTTTACCGTGAAATAGGATTTGACTTATAAAATTTGTAATTTGTGGCTGATAAATAAATTGAGACCTATAAAATTTGTGATCTATAATCGATGAATAAATTGCTACATATAAATTTTTGTATTTGTGACCAAGAAATAATTTATAACTAATTAATTTGATAATTTGTGATTAAATTGTATAGAATAGACACCTTAATATATTTAATTAATAGAATATATATTTAATTAATTATTTCATAAATAAAATTTAATAATATCTAATTTTTGAAGTTTTAAATCTTATTTCTTGATTTTGAAATGGATCATAGTTAAATTCTTAGATATTAAATTTTCCCTTTAATTTTTTTGGGAGTCATTTTACCCATGTTCGTCTTTGAAAATTATTTAGGCCCGACAAGGCCTATATGGGCCAGCACAATTTATTAGTGGTCCACCTTTTCGAACTTAAACAACTCGATATATTTTGACCTCTAAGTGAGTGTATACATACATACATACATACATACATATGTATATATATATATATATATAGAAAATCGATAACCATTTCATTAAGTAATATCGCTGGGTAGTGGGCGAGAAAAATCGAAGAGTACAATTGATCCATTGCATAAATAGACTACCAAGATTAATAAAAGATGCTACAACATGAACCATATTATTTGCTTCTCGAGAGACAAATTGGCAAGAGCCAAACCCAACATCCGAGTTGAGAGCTTAAATTAGTATTTTTAAGAGTAACAAAATTTGTTGAGATAAATCAATTAAAAAAAAAAATTACATATCAAGTGATCTGGTATCTCGTGTGTCCCTTTGGTATATTTTACAATAATATGAATTTTCTTATGATTAATATGACTTGGAACTTAAAAGAAAAATGACAATATTTGAATCATAAATTTAAAGAAATACGCATCTTCTTGATTTGCGTGGCTTTTTCTTCACTTTTGGGGGTCTCAAAACAACCTTTATTGCAGTGTCAAATACGGCTTTCACGTTCTGTATACACAAAATCATACTAAAAAATTAGAATTAGAAAAATGTCCAAGAAATTGGCCTTAATTAGCAGAAATTTGTACCTGTTGAGTTTTGGCACTGCATTCAATGTAAGTAACTGCACCAATCATCTTCTTCAATTCTTCGCCCTGCTCGAAAAAAAAATGGTCCTGAATTCAAATTTCGCTGGGGAAACTATTTTTAGGTCATGGTCCTCACGGACTTATATATTTTACCTGTGCAGTAGTTATAGGAGTCATCCCGGGATGACTGCTTAAGTATTGCTTGTCATCGCGTAAATCTGGAATCATATGTTATTCGACGTGACATAACAAAACTTTTGATTAATTATCGAACTTATAATTATTCTTACCGAGTTTGGTTCCGACGAGTACAATTGGTACATTTGGAGAGTAGTGTCTTAATTCAGGTATCCACTGTGATTAACAAACAATTATGTAGTCATGTTATTGAAGGAGCAAAATGAAATAAATCTGAATAATTTGGGGGAAAAAACTAACTTTTTTGTAAATATTTTCATAACTGGCTTTGCTGATTAGAGAGAAAGCTAATAAAAATACATCAGCTCCTCTGTAACTCAAAGGCCTCAACCTGTTATAATCTTCTTGCCCTGGATTGCATAAATTCAGAAAAAGGTACGTTAAAAAAATACCGTATAATTTGAAATTCGAGGATCTTGGTTAAGAATTTGTGGTTGTACGATAAAGAACCCTTCAATAAGTCTATTGGAATTGACTTTGGACCAAAGGCATAAATTTAATTACCCGCAGTATCCCAGAGGCCAATGTTCACAGTACTACCATCCACAACAACGTTTGCACTGAAGTTGTCGAATACAGTTGGGACATAATCCTATGAAATTAGAAACTTATAAAATGTTATACTAATATTTTGACGTGATAGGATTTGACTAATTTTATAGCAAAATTTATTTTTCAAAATCATACCGTCGGAAAAGTGTTGCTAGTGTAGGAAATGAGCATACACGTCTTCCCTACCGCACCATCTCCCACGGTTACACACTTGATGAATCGAGCCGTGTCCATTTCTTTTGCGTAGCTTCTTCTTCGATCTAAATCTCAAAAGAATTTGCGTAATCTGTTCTTCGAGTTTACAAATCCTAATTAATCTTATAGTGAAACAAGATGAAGTTATGAGAGAGAAGTATGGGAATTTGAATCTTAAGAAGATCTCATAATGGAGATTTGGTTTTTAACAACCAACTAAATGATTGCTATGTGACTTTTCCTTAGCTTAAAGTTGAAGGACACAACCAAATGGAGTGTAAAAAAGTGGAGTTAGTTGGTTAAGTGTAGAACAAGCGAGGGAGAAAAGTGATTAAAGAAAATGAGGATTGCTTAATTTATAACTAATAAATAGTAGAATTGTGTCTAATCTACTAGAGAACCATAGTCGATATGTTCGTGTTGTTGAAATATAAGATTATTATCTTGATATAATTTTATTTGTAATGCTAAACTAGGATTTTGGACAAAAGAAAAACATGCAGTAACATTTCGTGTGTAGCCAAAGCCAAGCTTTTGTATCCTTAAAGTTCACCTGTATCTGTTAGATTTATCTGAATAAAAGTGTATATAAATGAGTAAATGACTGAGAATAATGTTATTATTCTCAGTGGCGATCATCATCCATTTAGATAGCAATAGATTTCCTGATTCATTATTCAGTGCACCACAACTTCATAAATAGTGTTATTCATATAATCATTAGTCTACATGATAGTGAATCTCTTGATTCATTATTAAGATCATTTGAGAGTTCATGTACAAGCTTATTATTGAGGAAGTAAAGCACGAATTCAACTTGTTTATATACACTAGTAGTAAGCACGTGCTTTGTACGTCATATGTATCAGAAGAATGATAAGCGTTATATTTTTGAAATACTAATAGTATATTTTGAAAGTTGTTGATGTAACTGATATTATATTAAAAAAAATTAAAATTATTAAAAATAATGAATGTAAAATTAAAAATAATGTTTTTAATCACATTTATATATGTTTGACGATTTAGAATTTCAAAAATAATTATTCAAATAATTAATTACTTAATTCAATCGTGATGAACAAAAACTATACCATTAACTATTTCTTCAAGGGTAATGAATGTGAATTATTTTTATTATTATTATTTTTTGGCGTGTGATCCTTCGGTTTCTTTGAGAATTCTTGACCTCGATTTCCGCTTATGGCTATATGATTTTTATTCTCGATGCAAGAATTTTTGGTTTTTTCTTATTTCAATGAAGGTAAATCAAGAACACGTGTTCAATAATGATTAAAAAAACATTATTGCATATTATTGTTTTTAGAATTGTATGTAATAATGTTTTTATTAATTGTTTACTAATAATTACTAATAATTGTGTTCGGGGAAAATTAATTGACGTAATTCTTGAAAGCAATAATAATTATTAATTATCTTATTTGGAGGAAATAAATCGAATCATTTGGTATTCTATTTTTATTCGTATATTCATTTGTAATTTCCAATTAAAACAACTTTTAAATAAGTGTCAATAATAAATATAACATACTAATGCAACCTTTCAATTTTTTTTTTCATCTTTCGTAAACCAAATAAGGGTATATTAGGTATATAGGTAAATATGTAGGGGGTAAATTGGTATTCAAAAGTTTTTCCTCAATCTCCACTTTTAATATATTGTAATAATTGTAGATAGATGTAGATGTAGATGTAGATAGATGTGCAATGTTATCGAGCCATATAATTAAAACAATTTTGTTTAGGACTTTATTTCAAAACTATGATTAGATTATTTTTTTTTTGGATTTATATGGATTTGAATTGATGCTAGAAATGGGTCGAGTCCACACGAGTCGAACAACAAAAAATAGATTTGGCCCATTGTGAGCTGAGCCAAGCTTGTACCAAACCACGAACCCTTAAATTTATTTATTTTTCTTAAATTTAGCATTTTTTAATCATTGAAATAAAAAAAAATATGTAATTAAAATATAAATTCAGGCAGCCTATTACAACGTGTTCGATCTTACACATCTCATGAAACCTGATAAGACATAAAATGTCATAATTTTCATCCATTAATGCTTAGAATTTTATGATTTATTGACGTCTAAATGTACTGAGTACCTTTATATTTTGATTTAGGTTGCAAATGGATAGAAAGTGTAGAATTTGGAAGAAAAGAGTGAAAATGACCAAAATGGAAGAAAGTGAAAGTTCAGGGACCAAGTTGCAAATAATCCATAGATGAGACAGAGGATGAAATGAAGATTCAAGAGTATTAGAGATCAATCGGATGAAAAAAGAAATCAAAGAGATGAAATATAATCGAAGCATTATCACATATCAAATTTCAGGGGAAAAAGTTATGCTCCATATTTTTAGTCTCTATTTGAGACTCATTTTTGGCATAATAAACGTTCGAATCGAAAAAAATCTATTTTTATCTCTTTGCGTTTTTTTTTTCAACGCACTTTGAATCACCTCAATCAGATATTAGAAAAGAAAGTTATGACCAACATATTGAAAAACTATCTGACGTAGAAAAATTGTATAACCATGCGATCGTACAACACAAAAGCCATGTGACTGCACACAAGGCTGCATCGATTTTCAGGGCTGAATTTATTTGTTCCATGTGACCGAAACACTTTCAACCATGCGGTTGCATAGTTCATTTTCGAGGCAAATTTTCTGGTTTCCTAATTTCGTTCAATCACTTATGGAAACAAATCGTTTTTACGTTTTATAAACCTTAGAACGTCCAGCACTCACAAAGAACACCCTCCTTTCTCTTCTATTCTATTTTTGCTCTGAGATTCATGATGTGTAACTAAACTTTATTACTTGGTCGAGGAAGATTGAAGCCTTGGAATCTATACAATTGTGAGATCGAATTATTTTCTTAGTTTAATTTATGTTTTTGAGTATTGAATGTTCTTCTACACTTATTTTCATGAATGTTTTGTTTAATTACTAGGATGCATATTAGTTTATTATTCATTACAATCTATAGCTAAGTTAAATATCAAATCAATAATTTTTTGATCTCTTTAACTTGTGAAGCAACTGAGATTTTATGATTTTCTGCGATACATGTTATTAAATCGTCGGGAAAATGTTTGAATATGTTAAATGCAACCGTTGGTGCTTATGTTATCTAGTTTCATTGATCTTTTTGGTTATTAATGTTGTTACTAGATTAAATCTTGAGCACTGGTCTGTGATTGTTTATTAATTAGGGTTAATTAGAGCACACAATTTTCTAATTAACTACAACTAAGAAAAGATAGGAAAATAGTTCCAACGGTGAATATTCAAAATATGAATTCATTTATACCTGCATCTATGATAAGTTATGAATTTCAGATGATGGATATTGATTCAGACCAATGTTAGTTTTATTGATTTAATTTAATTCATTAATTTCCATTGCTATTAGTTAAAATTGATTTCATTACAATCAAACCCCCCACCATTCATGTTAACATAGCATAAACATGAACTAATTACTTCTCGTGGGATTGATAATTACTTTCACTACTACATTTGTTTTCAGAAGTATATGTATTATTTTTGGGTGCCTGGGACAGCATACCAAAACCCTTAAGTCTGACAAGTTCCAATATTTGTTCACCCAATATATGTGGAATTTACATGAACTAAGTATTTTCAAGATCTCAATTCATATTTTAGAGTTATAAATATTCTTTTTAAAAGCATATATAATTAAAATTGTAAATATTAATAATATTATTTTAAAACTTATTTTACATATTCACCCCATTATCGTTTACCCTACCAAACCCTAATTATTTCTCAATCTCTTCTTTCTTTCTCTATACAGCTATAGCCGACCTTCTCTCTCTCCTACCCCTTTCTCTCTCACAATCTCATCTTTCTCTCTTTACATAGCGACTGAGCGACGATGATGAGCGCAATAAAAAAGACAGTGACAAGTGCCGCCCATAGAGTGATGAGACAAGCGCATCTCAACCGCTGTACAGCGACGCAAGCGAGGAGCGGCTATGTGTGGTGTTGCTTCCTGTATGAAACTAAGTGAGAGCTGTTGTGTCACCATAGATGAGATCGTCGATGGTTCAATCGTGATCGAGATTTGCAGCGCACCATGGCCTGGATCTGTAGTGCGGCTGTGGTTTTGTTGGTGGCGGTGGTGGTGTATCTTGTTGCTTGCGGTGATGGTTTTGAGGTTCAAAATGGTAGTTTGTTGGAGGTTGCAGTGTTGATTTGTTCCAAGAGGTCAAGTGGTTGTTGTTGTGGGTTGTGTAGGTAGTGCTGTGGTTGATGCGACGGCAATGACAGAGGTTATTGTTGATACAAGTGGTGGTGGTGGTGGTAGTATCCGACGGCAGATTTGGGAATTTTTTTGGTTGAGGTTGGTGTTGGGGTTTGGAGCGGTAGGTTGTTGGTGGTGGTGTTGGTTGTGGTGTTCGAGATGATGGTTTTGCTATTGGGAGATGGTGGTGTTAATTCTGGCGGTGGCGGTTTCTGTAGCGATACGGCTAGTGGCAGTGGTGAGGTGGACTTCCCTCCATTGTTGGCGGATAAAAAATGAGAGCTTTCCAATCCATCAAACAAAAGGTCTGGCAAAAACTAGAGAGTTGGAAAGAACAATTACTTTCTCAAGGGGGTAAGAAAATTTTACTGAAAGCAATCGCCTTGGCCATTCCTACCTACACAATGAGCTGTTTCTTGTTGCCTACAAGTTTTTGCATTGAACTAGAAGGTTTGATGGAAAAGTTCTGGTGGGGACAAAAACAAGAGGAAATGAGAATCTACTAGGTTAGTTGGAATAAGATGTGTGAAAGGAAATCTAGAGGAGGACTGGGCTTTAAAAATCTTAGAAATTTTAATCTTGCCCTTCTAGCTAAGCAAGGTTGGCGACTCCTACAAAACGACTCCTCTGTGGTGTATAAACTACTTCAAGCTAGATATTTTCCAAAATCCTCATTTATGGAATCCAGCTTGGGAAACTGCCCTTCCTTTACATGGAGGGGCATCTGCGAAGCAACAGTTTGGCTTAAAAGGAAATGCTGATGGAGAGTTGGAGATGGAAAAATGGTGAATCTATGGAATGATCAATGGATCCCAGGTCACAAGTCGTTGTCCCAAGAGCTCAGACTGCAGGCTAACGATAGTGAAGAATTGGTAGCTTCTATTATAGATGAGCACACTGGATGGTGGGATGTTTCAAAACTCAGAACTCTCTTCAATCCAAATATAGCGACTGAAATTATGAAGATTAGGGTCTCTCCAAGAGGTACAGAAGATAAACAGATTTGGGGCCAAGATAGAAGCGGTCTCTTTTCTATCAAAAGCTGTTACAGCCTGATTAAGACCTACAATATTTCAGATGCAACAAAGTCTTCTTCAACAAGGAGTCAAGAAAAGTTATGGAAAGTCTTATGGAAGATGTCAGTACCCAACAAGATCAAAGTCTTTGCTTGGCATGTGTGCAAAGATTTCCTTCCATCAAAGGAAAATCTAATCAAGAAAAATATTATTATTGGCCCGTCATGTAGCTTCTGTAAACATCCGGAGGAAGACCTCTCACATGCGATACTCAACTGCGATCAGATCCATGAGACGTGGAGGCAACTTCTCCCATCGCTACCGGTACGTACCACCCCCTTATTTCCAGATTTAGTCTCTCACTTTATTAAAGCTAAAGACATGAATAAGTTAGCCAAGTTATTCTGCCTTGCTTGAGGTTTTTGGTATTGGAGAAACAAGTGGGAATTCGATAAGGTCATGCTGAGCCCAAAACAAATATCAAACCAAGCATTGGGTCTGGTGCAGAAGTTTAAGTCGTGCTCTTTAACATCTAATAGCTGACCCGAAGTTCTCCTTAGCTGGAATCCCCCCTCTATTGGCTTCCTCAAGCTTAACACAGATGGAGCTATGTTTTCAGATTTACACAAGGCAGGTATGGGGGCTATATTACGTTACTCTTCAGGGAAAATGATGATAGCAGCCTCTATAGTGGAACCAGAAATGGAAAACCCAGAGGCGGTGGAACTAATGGCGATATTCAGAGGGCTCCAATTATGTGCCACCATGGGGATTTCCCATATTCAAGTTGAATCCAATTGCCTCCTGGTGATTCAAGCTTTGCAGCAAAAGAATATGATGAATTCATTGCTTGAGAATCTTTTTGTTGAAGTGCAGCAGCTGACCAAAGACTTTGAAAGTTGTGTTTTTTCACATGTGTATAGGGAGGGTAATGGGGGCAGCCCATCAATTGGTTCGCAATGCTTGGAGAATTGAAAACATTGAAATGTGGTGAGATATGATTCCAGACTTTCTGTCTCAAGTCTCATGACTTGATAAATGTCTGTAATTTTGTGATATCCAATGAAATGATTGATTTTCATAAAATAATAATAATAATAATAAAATTGGTTAATGTGTTACCAATAATTAATGTGTCCAATGAAATAGATAAATTGTGATCAATAAATAATGTATGACCTAAAAATTTGTTAATTTGTGACTCATAATTTGATAATTTGTGATATAAATATAATTTGTGGCCAATTAATTTAATGTTTTGTGATCATGAAATAAGTTGCGACTTATAAATTTGTGATATGTGCCCAATGAATAATATGTGACATATTAACTTGATAAACTTGTGACCGTGAAATAATTTGTAACCTATAAATTTTTTAATTGTGACTGAGAAATTATTTGTAATCAATTAATTCGATAATTTGTAACTAAATTGTATAAAATTGTGATCTTATATTTAATTTATAAAATATATGTTTATTTAATTATTTCAAAAATAAAATTTAATAGATATATAATTTTTGACATTTTAAATATTTTATCTTAATTTTTAAAATGAGATATAGTTAAACTCTTATTTATGTATTTTTCCCAAGCCAATTTGTATAAAACACCCTATAAAAGGATAATAGCTCAAGTAGCCCATCCACTCAGTGGTCGAGCCACATCAGTTCAAGTGGGGCAGTGGCTCCCACATATATTCTAATTTTTTATTTTTTATATATTTTTTTATTTTTTCTGTTACATTAAAATTTTGAAACTTACTTTTGGACACCACAAGAAAATGTTTCCAACTCCACCACTGCATCTAGTCATAGATGTTGAATTTGTTACTGCCTCTCAATCCTATTCGATTTTATTCATAATTCCATTAACATTAACATTCAATTCAAATTCTACATTAAACCATCTGAGAATTTTAAACCCAGTTATGGTTATATACACGCAAAACCCTTATTGTTTAAACCTCAACCTTCTCTACCACACAATTCTATATAAAATTGATTCAAGATTCTTAACTTCGTCCCTTCAATAAATTTGGTTTCTTGATAGGACGAATTATCCATTATAAATTCTTGTAAAAAGGAATTAAGACATGGATAACAACAACGTCGAAGAATCGGGCAATAGTAATCCATGTGCTGCATGCAAGTATCAGAGGAAAAAGTGCTTGTCCGACTGCCTATTGAGGAAGCACTTTCCGGCTAGCCTGGCCGATGATTTCAGAGCGGTTCAAAAAGTTTTTGCCATCGCCACCCTCAAAAAAATGATCGAAAAATTTGAAATCCCGCAACAAGAAGAAGTAGTAAAATCCATATTTTGGGAAGCTAAGATGTGGGATCAAGACCCTGTGCATGGACCTTATGGTTCCTATAAGAAACTCAAACAAGAGCTCGAGGAACTCAAACGAGAACAAAGAAACAATAAGTATCGTATATTGCAAAATATGACTCAACCACCACCACCACCACCGCGGGATAGCTATAATTCTCTCGATTGGAAAGTGGGAAAGCAAGAACTAGAATGTCACTCCAGTTGTTTGCCTGCAATTAGTGCAATGAATCAGGGAATGCCAATGCGGTCAACAATTCAATCAAGATTTTTGCTGCCACCACAGCAAAGCCTAGGCATTGCGAGAGATATTGCGTGGATTCCTCATCCTAGCATGAGTGGAATCCAAAATAATCTTTTTGATTCTACTCTGATTAGAGATGGATCATCAGACGGTTCCCAAGCAGTAAATCAGGATACAGAAATTCTTCGGGCTATATGTCAACAACACTATCTTCAAGCTATGGAGCACATTGCACCATTAGGTAATGGTAATCTCCAGTAGGGTTCCTTGGCAGTTTTCATTTTATTTCAATAAATTTTTTATTTTAAAAATCTCTATAATTGGTATACTTTGTTAATCACGAAAGTAAAACGTAATACAGCGCAACTTTGCTTAACAAGTAATGATTTTTTTTTCTTTTTTTTTTTTTTTTTTTTTCTTCCTTTTCGGATAATTTATTATTGTTGTTGGGTTGTTAGATATTTTGTCTGGATCGAATAAAATTGGATATGATTAATGTACTCAAAACACGAAACAATTGTAGGTATTAGGGTTTGATGCATGTAAAAAATAAATTATTTAATAAAATAATCAACCTTTTAATAAATAATTTTATGATTTTTATTGTGTTTTATGGATTGTTATCTAAGGGGAATAGAAGTTTAAGGACAACCAATCTAGGTGGCATTAATGTATAATAAATAGAAGTCTAATTAGTCTAAAATTAGTCTTGCATTTTATGAATTGCCATTTAGGCATAATTTATTTTCTTAAATTAAAAATATTATCACATTAAAATCTGGACACGAAATATAAATCTGGAAAAGAAATGTTAATTTTGCTGAGTCACTCCATCTAACCAAGCTTATAAATCTAGACGGAGCTCTAAATATTATTATTAATTTTTTTTTTTGGGGTCACCTAAGTTTGAAAGAGTCCTCAATAGCTTTTGTTGGAGAGAAATTTCTTAAACATATTCTATTTTTTATAATATATTTTTATAAAAAGTGATTTTGTTTTTGACAAAATTGAAATAAAAAAAATAGAGAAAATGTTTTAAATTTATGTGTAAAATTATTTTATTGAATAAATATATAACTAAGAATGAATTTTAAATAATATACGCGAAAAGGACTAATATAGAAACAAAAAATAAAGTCAAATGGATCCTATTAATTTATCAAATGAGTAATGTCACATGAGAGCCGATGAATATAATCATTTTATGAATATCACCAATTTTAAACAACAATACTCTTATACAAAATATTAAGAATAATACCATTTAACCACAATTTGTAGTTGGTACCAATAGTTCTTGTTTGTTTCTCTTTAAAATAAAATTCTTTAAGGCTCTGTTTGATTGACACATTTATCATGAAAAATGTCATATTCGAGGAAAATATTTTTCACTTTGACCATTTGATTACAACGTGAAAATGAAAAATATTTTTCAAGGTATAACCACTTTAAACTTGTTTTCAACAAATTTCATGGAAAATATTTTCCAATGGTGTAGGTGGATTTTTATTTTCCAACTTACATGGAAAATATTTGTCTTTTCACATTTGCTATCAAATGGACCCTAATTCTCATACTCATTTTCAATCATATATTTACCTAAGAAGTCCTCGTTTAGTGACCATAAAATTTAGAAAAATATAGTTTTGAATAATATTTTTTTGGAGAATGTGTGATTAAAAAAGTAAGGAAAAATTTTAGTTTTACGTGTAGAATATTTTATTATGTGAAATATGATTGAAAAAGAATATAAAAATTAATCAAAGTAAAGTAAATGAATCAAACATGGACTATATTTTGTACGTAATCTAAAAATTTTCTTTACTTTTTAATCACATAT
Source organism: Osmanthus fragrans (assembly GCA_019395295.1). Classification (NCBI taxonomy): domain Eukaryota; kingdom Viridiplantae; phylum Streptophyta; class Magnoliopsida; order Lamiales; family Oleaceae; genus Osmanthus; species Osmanthus fragrans. The sequence continues at coordinate 7,935,383 of CM033362.1, forward strand.
TATTTAAAAAATCACTATTTAAAATATTTTTTTTTTCCAATAAGGATCATCAAATATGGATATGTAGCATTCCTTCAAATTTCAAGCATGTTGGGGAAGAATTGTTCTGTACGTACAAGGACTTGGCTCACAGATTCTTGTCAGACACACACACAACTACGGGACTTGCACAATATATATATATTAATTTTAAGTACAAACAAATCTCACCACTACCGTGAGGGACTTATAAGGTCTATGTGAAAGCTGCTTCTGTACGTGTGCAGCTTTATACGGGAACTTATTTCTCTCATTTCAGAGGTGCAGCTTTATAAAGGAACTTAGGGTCCGTTTGATTACAATGGTGGAAAATGGGTGGAAATGAATTGAATTGCAGGGAATTGAATTGCTTGGAATTGTTTTACTGGGAATTGAATTAAAAGTGTTTGATTGGTATAATTTTTCATTTTCTATTATAATACGTTTGGCTTTATTTTTCATAAAAATTGTCAATTAAATGGATAAATTTTTTTTACCATTGTGGACAAAATATATTTAAATTTCCAAAAAAAAAATAAAAAAAATAAAAAAAATAAAATTTTTTATTTTTATTTTTAATTTTTACGTTTGACTTTGTTTTGCATGGAGTTTATCAATTAAAGGAATAATTTTTTTACACTTTATTTTAAAATTTGTTTTTATTGCTAAAAAAAAAAGTTGAAAATCAATTCCCACTCATATAGCATGTCATTAAATTCCACGGAATCATGCTTCAAGTGGTTGTACATTGAAATTTGGTGGAAATCAATTCCATAGAAAAAAAGACTATCAAATAGCGCAAAAGTAAAAGTTGGAACCTGAAAAAATTTTCGTCTATCAAACTTGCCCTTATTTCTCTCATTTCAGCTGCTTTAATTCACACAGGACAGCTGCAACCTCAAATGGTCAATTCATCCGTCTGTTCTGATATTCAATTGCCTGAAAATGGCGATGCAACAAGTTCAGAACCAAAATATATAATTAATACAAAATTAACCTGAAATTCGGCTAGGGCCCTCTCATTGTGAGGTACAGCCTGGTCCATAAATAGCAAAATTCCAATCACTTTTATCATGTGTCAAACAGAGAGGCTGGCCAATTTCCGGGGAACTGGCGTTATTTCAATTATGTTAATTACATGTCAGTTGCATCACTGCTGCTTATTTTGATCTAGCTAAAAATTAAATTTTTAGAAATTTTTATTAAGTTTTCGTTTGGTCCATATTAAATTAAATTATATTTTTTTATCATATTTTCAATCACACAATTTTTCATAAAATAATATTATATGTAAGTCAAAAACTTTTTTTTTTCTTTTTCAACCACCTATTCTTCAAAAAAATACTTCACCCATTTAAATTTGAAATGATGGAGGCCAAACTGGGCTAATCCTAAGTTTATATCTGGATCCCATTTAAAAAATAATAATTTTCAATCACATTCTTCTATAAAATAATTTTACACGTAAATTTTAATTTTAATTTTTATTTTTTAATCACAATCTCCAACATCATATTATTCTAAAATGTATTTTAACCCAAAAATTAGGCTCAAATAAGTGCTAAAAGTTGATAAAATGTGAGGTTAAAAAGTTATGAACTTCATAAAATATGTGATTAAAATTAATTGTTAACTTTAATTTAAAATTTTTTACAAGCTTTTAACCTACACAAATCGAAGATAGGATAGTTTTGACCGATTCTTGAGTATTCTCATTCTCGTTGAGCTTTAAATTTAGATAAATGATAATTGCAGCAAAAACATCAAACCTTTGAAATACTAGCAAACTTTTTCCAAATATTTGATTTGCTGCAATCGTCATCCATAAAATTTTCAAACGTTGCAGGTGAAGTTCTTTGGAACAATTTTCATCCGCAATTTTGTCAGTTGATCAAAAATTTAACTTTGACCTTATTTTTAATATTTTAAAAGGGGTAAAATAGTAATTTTCCATTTATCACATTAAATAATTAAATTAAAAAGTAAAAACAGACACAAAATGAACTCTTCAAACCATTGATTCAAAAAATGAAAACAAACCATTCGACAATCAGTCACAAATTCCAAAATTTCACGAAGATATTTGGAAACTCAATTAAACCCAGTTCTATTACACTCAAAGAGGAACAAAACTGCAAAAAAAAAAATCTCACCTTGTTCTTCTGTAGCCAATGATTGGATTTGGTGCCCTTGAGGCCCCTCGGCTACTTAATACACCAGTTCCGTCTCTTTATTTATCTCTTAGTAGATCAAACAAAAAGGGATGAGAAAACAAAGAAAAAACAAATATAGATCCTTGTGATCCAATCCAAATCAGACAAATGAAAGAAAATACAAGTGGGGTGGCGGTGGCGGTGGCGGTGGCGGTGTAGATTTTGGGTTTGAGGTAGGAGTTGGTGTGGGGATAGGTGAACGGTGAGAGAAAGAAGACGATTGTGTGATTGTGTATTTTGTTTGTTTTTTTGTTTTTTTTTTAATTCTTATATTTTAAAATTAATTATTTAATGTGACAAATAGAAAGTTACTCTTACTCTTTTTTAAAATACTAAAAATAGGGTCAAAGTTTTTTTTTTTTTTTTGGTTAACCGACAGAATTGTGGATGAAACCTGCAATTAAGGATGCCAACAAGTCGAGACGAAACTCGAAGCTCCGACTCAACTCGAGTAAAATTAAGTTGTACTTTTTTTTTGGCCAAGCTGAGCGATCAAAAGCTCGATAAAAAAATCGAGGTTCGACCTGGTCATCAATACTGTTTTCTGCTTGCGATTATCTATTGAATAGTTTTCTATGCTTTGCTTTGGTGGTTTATCCTTTTTTATGGTATTAAAGTCCCTAAAATAAAAAAAGAGAAGAATCTTAGTTCAGCATCTCAAGTGATTAGGTGGGGGCAAGATTCAAACTTGTGAGCCTGATGAGCCAAGCCGAGCTAGCTCATATACGTGGGCTGGGTTGGACTCGGCCCGATGCCCCAAAATGAGGCTCGGCTCGAGTCAGGAAAGTTTGAACTTTTTTGGGTCGAGACACAGGCGGTCTGAGCTAGTGAGTCGGCGAGCCTAATTGCCATATCTAATTACAGCATTTAGAAATGTTGGGGATAACGGCTACAACAAATGAAATATTTTGGGAAAGTTTATTAGTGATTCCGAGAATTGCGGTTTTTGTTGCAATTATTCCTTTAAATAATAGTGAAGGTAAATTTATTTTATTATTAGTTAAATCACATAAAAATTATCAAGAAACTTCAGTTTTAGGGAAGTCGTGCTACTTAGCGAGCCCTGGCCTAGAAGAATAATTCATTTTAGAGAAAAAAAAATGGTAAATAAATTTAAAATTTTTGAAGTTTTTCACCATGCTTGAATAAGTCTCCCGAATGATCTCAAACATTTTACGATTTCACGTATTGGGGTAATTGACACAAAATGTCCATACCTTTCAATATTATTGTGTAAAACGTTCAAACATTTCATTTTTGACATTTTTACTCATACCTTCCACTTTTCATTGTGCAAAATGTCATTTTCATTCATTTTTCTAATAAAATATTGATTTTACCACATCCTATTCAAATAAAAAAAAATAAAAGAAAACAAAAATTCTATAACTAATTACAATTATAGTCCTAAATTTTTCAAAACATTGCAGTTTAGTCCTAAATTCTCCACCACCACCACTTTCACAACCATAGCAAGCTGCCACCTATTGATCCATTTAGTGCCACCTTCTGGCCACCACGTCAATCGGACTCCACTACCACCAAGGTTGTAATGGTGGTATCAATTTGTAGGAATTATGCCTAGAAGTTATGAATTGGACCATCAATTATCAATTTGTGAAGAACATCAGTTGAATCCAAAAGTTGGCAAACAAGTGCTGTAATTTCTGCAATTGAGCGATTACCCAATGTTTTTTTACTCTGAATTTCATTTTCCCATGTTGATTTGTGTATAAATAACATTTGAGCCATGAACTGATGGAAGAAAACCTTCTTTCGTGTGGACGAGTTGTACCTGAGCCATGAACTACCATTTTCAGGGCAAATTGGGGACGACCCATATGTTCATTGGACACGTCATGAAGAGTAGGTGCTTGTGGTGGTGGTCTGCAATCATGGGCCCCACCACCGTCGTCGAAAAATTCATTTGAAAGTCATGCAGTTGCTATGTTCGAAGACGTAGCTTGCTGTTTTTTATTCTGTACATTTATGGATAATTGGTGACCACGGAAAGGGGCGCCTTGATGTGTATAATTCACTGGAATGTTGAACATGGCATTCGTGTTGTCAGAATTGGAGATTTCAATCATTTATAGGAATGTGAGCAGGTTGTTTTGGCCTTTTTGGCGAATTCACGTGAGTTCGAGGTAGGGGAGACTGATGCGAGGCTGTTGTTGGTGGAGTCCGATGGGCATGGTGGCAAGAAAGTGGTACTATGTAGATCAATAGGTGGTAGTTTGATAGGGTTATGAAAGTGATGGTGGTAGAGAATTTAGGACTCTGCACTGTTTTGAAAAAAATTAGACTATGATTGCGATTAGTCATATTTTTTGTTTTGTTTTATTTGAATATGTGGGTAAAATCGTCATTTTATTGAAAACAAAATGGATGAAAAAGATCTTTTGCGCAATGAAAGGTGGAAGGTAGGGGTGAAAATGTCAAAAAAAATGAAAGATATGGACTTTTACACAATAACATTGAAAGGTAAGAACATTTTTTTTACCAATTACCCCACGTATTGAGTTCGAATGACCTCTAGTGTTTTGACATACAATTGATGTATTTAATTTGTTCTTATTTTCCATTTGATGGACAAGAAGGACAATAATTCTTCTCTTTTCTAACTCACTTTCAAGCGCGCTGCCCTCGTTTTTTTTTTTCCTATGAGTGGGCAAAGAAGGGTTATGAAGGTATCAATCCTTAAATTGTTATTTTCAATTGTGAAAACAAGAGTTAAAATCCTAAATGGTTATTGAACTTTGCCTAATGGTCTCCAAAATGTCACTGAACTTCGAAAATCCCTTAGACAGTCACTGAACTTTGCTATTTGGTCTCCCACCATCACAGACTTGATTCCGTTAGTTAAAATGATGGATGAGAGACCAAATAGCAAAGTTCAGTGACTGTCTAGGGGATTTTCGAAGTTCAGTGACCTTTTGGAGACCATTACGAAGTTCAGTGATCTTTTGGGGATCATTAGGCAAAGTTCAGTGACCATTTAGGATTTTAACCATTATTTTTTTCTAAAATTTCTTAATAACTAAACTTCTAAATCAAAATAATCTAAAAAGGATATTTTAAAATTAATGCAAGATGAGACCATTTAGAGTTTTAAGCATTGGAATTTTTCTTTTTCCTTAAAATCCCTTTTTATCTGAGATATTAATTTTCTTTTAGATTGTTATATGTTAGGTTCTTATTAAATTTATTTATAAAATGCACAAAAATTCTTAATAGCAAATTACTTCATCTTCTTATTCGGAAAAATGTTTGGTAAAACTAATTGACAAAAATGTTTCATAATTCTAGAATTTTTTGGTTCTTCGCATGTGAAAAGTTTTCATAAAAATTCGCTAAAAATTTAATGAAGAGTTTATTTCCTTTCTGGTTTGTGCTTGAGCTCCAAGGGAACTTGCAAACTTAATACAATTTTCCTAGTCAACAAAAATCATAAGAAAGTTTATTTATTTATTTATAATAAATGACTCTTAATTTTTTTAAACAGTTTGTACCTTAGAACACGTAGAAAATCTTTCTTTAACTTAGTCTAATATAACCTGTTATGTCCCATGCTAAGTGGTTGCTAATTTTGGACAAGAAAGTTAAGTAATTCTTGGAAAGAAAAGTTTCTGGTAGTTCAGTAATAAAATATTCAATCTAATCTCATCAGCTGAAAAAATAAGAAAGCAAGCTAAATATTTTCGATAAGTGGGAAAATATTCATATCTCATCTTGCATTAATTTTAAAATATCCTTTTTAGATTATTTTGATTTAGAAGTTTAGTTATTAAGAAATTTTAGGGGAAAAAAATTTGTTTAAAACCCTAAATGATCACTGAACTTCGTAAATCTCCTAGATAGTCACTGAACTTTGTTATTTGGTCTCCCATCCATTATTTTAACTAATAGAATCAAATTGGTGATGGATGAGAGATCAAATAGCAAAGTTTAGTGACCATTTAGGATTTTAACCCTGAAAACAACAACCCCCAACTAACATGGACAACAAGAATTGTTAAAAATTCTAGGTGAAATATGTAGTAGAGGCCCGAAATTTATAGGGTTTCAAACTTTTAATAAATGTGCAGCCAAAGAACCTCGAGACAATTTACATCCAAAAACATTATCAGTTAACCAAAAATCAAACATCTATTCTGAATATGCCAATTTAATAAAAGACAATATGGTCTCTTGACATTTAAATAATTAAAACGATTAAATATGATGGAAAACTGAAATGTAAATTGTAATTTACTTTTAAAAATAAACTTTAATTTTAACTCATGTTTCGCAAGAATCACAACTACTAACCACCATTCATTTCTATAATTTTTATCCAAATGTTTACTTTTAAGAAAAGAATTAGAAAAACAAAAACAGATAAGAAAAGAATAAAAAAGACAATAAATTTTTTTATTTATTAAAAAATCATCTTCCCATATCCACCCAACCCATCCCACAACAACGGGCACCACTAACGGGGATTTCTTTCCCTGGTTTCATGATCGAAACCCTCCAATTTCGCGACCCAAACTTGCCGGTTTGCCTCGCTAAACCAGGGAGATAAATCCCCTAGTTAGGGTGTGAGTGTTTTAATGTTCCTACACGTGAACCAATCAACAATGTAAGTATTAAACACAATTAAATGCAAGAATCAATCCAAACAATCAAGAAAAAATGAGCAAGAAGATGAAGAACGAAGAAAACAATAATCCCCTTTTGCTAGGCTCAGAAAATCACGATCCAACACCACAAAGGCAACACCAACAACTGATTTTCGGAGTCCAAGATATACACCAAGTATATGGGCACACAAAGGCAAGAAAAGAGAGCTTCAAAGGCACAAAGCAATGAGTTTCTCAAGAGCACAAAGCAAGGGACGGTTTTAGGGTTTTGTTGGTTGGTTTTGGTAGGGTTTTTAGGTCTCTTTTATAGGTGAGGAGGGGGAAAACGAATTTCCAATATATCCTACCAAATCTTAAGGGATTGATATCAAAAGGGATAAGGTAGGTTACCAAAGTTAGGGATAGTGTATATCTCTAACTACCAAGTCCATCCTTTTGATTAGGTATTGAGCACCTAGCCCTAAATGGGCCGATTCCCTCGAAATACCCAACTTAATTGGGTTACTACAATTGTGGTGTGGATCGTTAATTCATATTTCAATCCCGGGCTTAAAGCCTATGAAACGAAACGGGTCACGGTTTTTTCATCATCGCCTAGGGGGTTGTTTGGGCATCACAAAAATGCCTAACAACCTCCACCTTGATGCCAGAACAACCTGCAAGTTAAATAAGATAACAAAATACCTTAAGGAAAGAGACTTACAAGTTTGTACCAATGTTTAGAAGATCAAGGCAACTTCTAAACTTTACCAGTGGGAGCACCTTAGTTCCCATATCTGCAGGATTGTACTCTGAAAGGATTTTCTCAAGTTTTACCAGTTCTTGAGAAACCATATCTCTAATGAAATGCAATCTAACATCTATATGTTTAGTACGTTCATGAAAGACAGGATTTTTGCATAAGTGAATAGCAGATTGACTATCAGAATATATTGTCACATCATTATCAAGAACACCTAGTTCATTCAACATACCTTTAAACCACATAGATTCTTTAAAGGCTTCAGTAGCAGCAATATATTCAGATTCAGTAGTGGATAATGCAACAACATGTTGAAGTTGTGATTTCCAACTAATACATGATTCACACAAAGTAAACACATAGGAAGATGTAGATTTCCTATTATCTCTATCACCAGCATAATTAGCATCAGTAAAGCCTTTCAATTTTACTCCTTTAGTACTAGACTTATATATTAAGCCAACATTGCATGTTCCTTTCAAATACTTAAACAACCATTTCAAAGCTTCCCAATGCGTGGGACCAGGGTTTGACATATACCTGCTAAGTGTACTAACAGTAAAAGCTAAATCAGGTCTAGTACACACCATTAAATACATCACAGAACCAATGGCATTCGAATATGGAACATTTTTCATATATTCCTCTTCCTCTTCATTAGCAGGTGATTGTTCCTTAGATAACACAAAGTGATTGCCCAAAGGCAATGAACAGGTTTACATTCATTCATGCCAAACTTTTTCAAGATTTTCATAATGTATGGAGCTTGATGCAAAAGCAACACTGAATTTGATCTATCTCTTTTAATCTCCATGCCTAAGATCCTTTTAGCATTTCCTAGGTCTTTCATATCAAATTCATTACTCAAAGTAGTTTTTATATCCTTTAACAACTTTAAGTTGGGACCAATCAAAAGCATATCATCCACGTATAACAACAGAAACACATAGTTATCATTTATACTGCCTTGATAGTACAAGCAATGATCAAAATCACTCCTTTTAAAACCAATTGTTTGAATAAACGAATCAAAACGTTTGTACCACTGTCTAGGAGATTGTTTTAAACCATACAGAGAGCGTTTTAGAAAACACACATGATTAGGCTTTTGTTTATTTTCAAAACCCTTAGGTTGATCCATAAAAATCTTTTCATCAAGTTCACCATGCAGAAAAGCAGTTTTAACATCAAGTTGTTCAAGTTCCCAATTATAATGCGCAACTAATGCAAGCATAGTCCTAATTGTGGTATACTTAACAACTGGAGAAAAGATTTCATTATAATCTATCCCTTCCTTTTGTGTGTAACCTTTGGCTACAAGTCTAGCCTTAAACCTTAAATCCTCTCCTTTGGTAATTCCCTCCTTAACTTTTTAAAAACCCATTTACACCCAACAATAGACTTGTCTTTTGGTCTTGGGACTAACTCCCATGTTTGATTTTTATCGAGGGAATTTATTTCTTCTTTCATAGCTTTCACCCAATTCTCAGATTGTTCACTCCTCAAGGCTTCTTCATACGTGTTTGGTTCCCTATCCACTAGTTCTTCATAACTAGTATAAGCAAGCTCAAAATCAGATTCTAATCTTTGAGGCACCCTATGAGTTCTCCTAACTCTATCTCTAGCTAAATGGTAATCAGCTAGGGGGTTTTGTTCTCCTTGGTATTCCTCTACAATCTCATCTCTCTCAGTATTTTCATCCTGACCATTTTCTAACTCAGGATTTTGATGCTCCACCTCAATTGAGGTGGTGGGGGTTTGAACACTTACAGGTCTTATATCCTCTCGGGATTCCTCACTAGTGTTTTCTTGCTGTTTTTCTCTCAAGGTGTCATTCTCCAATTTTAGACACGGCATATCAAACTCATTAAATGTAACATCACGACTTACGATGATCTTAACTCCAGGTTGACTTCTATCCCAAAGCCTATACCCTTTAACTCCTTCGGGGTATCCTAAGAAAACACATTTCCTAGCTCTAGGTTCTAATTTTCCCTCATTTTGATGAGAGAAAGCAGCACAGCCAAAAGTTTTCAACATAGTATAGTCAGCACATTTACCATACCATTTTTCATACGGAGTATCACCATTTAATGCAGTAGAAGGTGTTATATTAATCAAATAACATGCAGTTACAACAGCTTCACCCCAAAACGATTTAGGAATACCAGAACTCAACATCATACATCTAACTTTGTCAAGTAAAGTATGATTCATACGTTCAGCCACCCCGTTCTGTTGAGGTGTATAAGGAACAGTTTTATGTCTAGTAATTCCACATTTTGCACACATATCATCAAAATCTCTATTACAGAATTCCAGGCCATTATCAGTTCTTAGATATTTTACCTTTTTGCCAGTTTGAGTTTCAACTTGCAATTTCCATATTTTGAAAGCATTAAAAGTTTCAGTTTTATCCTTTAACAGATAAACCCATACTCTACGAGAGTAATCATCAATTATGGACAAAAAATATCTATTACCACCCATTGTAGGATTAGTAGCAGGCCCCCATAAATCTGTATGAATGTATTCCAAAACTTTAGAAGTTTTATGTGTGCCAGATGAGAAAGATAACCTATGATGTTTACCAAGCACACAGTGGTCACAGAAAGGCATATTAGACACACAGTCTTTTCCAAATACACCTTTATCATTTAGCAGTTTAAGTCCTTTAATACTTATGTGAGCTAATCTATTGTGCCACTTGTGTGTATCATCAGTGTTGGTCAAATTTATAGAGGAAACAGAATTGTTAACAGTCTCAGCATTGGTCACATAGATACCGTTTCTTTTAATACCTTTAAAGGTGACAAGAGAACCCTTAATCATTTTTAACATGCTGTTTCCAATTTTACCAGAGAACCCATCAGTTTCTAAAGCTCCTACTGAAATAAGATTCCTAGCCATTTCAGGAATATATCTGACTCCATGTAATTTAACCACATAACCAGTGTCAAATTTTAACGTGATATCACCAATTCCAACAATTTTATATGCATCATTATTGCATAAAATAGCATGACCACTTTCAGACTCTTGCAAATTTTCAAACCAAGTTTTATGTGATGAAACATGGAATGATGCACCAGAATCAAGTATCCATTCATGCACGTGTGATTTCATTTTCAAATTTACTTCAGTAGGATCAGAGTTCAATAACACATAAACTTCACAGTGTTCATTAGAAGAAGTAACAACATTAGCCTCATCTAGAACCTTTTCCTTTGTTTTTGTTTTTCTCAGCATAACAATCTTTAATGAAATGTCCAGTTTTACCGCACCCATAACATTTCCTACCTTTAGGTTTACCTTTTGGCCTAGATAGACTCATATTTTTCTTTTTACCACCAAATGCATATCCACTTTGGTTATCACGAGTCCTAGATTGAGACCTACCTCTCATCATATGGACCTCACCATTTTTTCTCTCGACTCTCTCGGCTCGTATTTCCATATCTTTACTTCTTAACGAGTCTATGACAATTTCAGGGGTTAAAGTATCTCTCCCGTATTTAATAGCATTTTTAACATCTCTATAGGTGTCGGGAATAGCATTCAACAAAATAATAGTCTTATATTCTTCAGATACTTTTTCACCACAATTAGTGATGTCTTGCACAAGTTTATTGAAAACATCCAAATTGTCATCAAGGTCTTTTGAAGAATCAATTTTGAAACTAAAAAAGCTTTCGAGTAGAAAAAGTTTGTTTGGAGTAGACCTTGACACATAAAGTTCCTCCAATTTTTCCCAAAGTTCTTTGGTAGTTTTTAACTTACCAACTTTTCTTAAAACAGCATCAGACAGGTGTAAAATAATAGAAGTATATGCCAATTCATCCATTTTTTTTTTTTTTCTTCAGCAGTTAAGGTTGCAGAAAAAGAATCATCAATAGCTTTTGAAACTTTTTGTTGAACAAGAATACCTTTCATTTTTTGTTGCCAAATAGAAAAGTCCCATTTACCATTAAAGATACCCAAATCAAAGTGATGTGCCGACATCTTACCAAAAAATGCACAGAACACAAATACAAACTTGTAAAAGTCACAGGTCACACAGATTACACAGAGTAACAAAATTCCTATGGTTTCACAGTAATACTCTATTCTAGAACCCCAGGATTCCGTGAGAATCAGGTTCTCAGGTCAAGGGAAGAAACTAGAATAGGAGGCTCGGGTACAATTCTAAAATGATAAAGATAACGCAACAATGTTCAACAAATTAAGCTAACGACGATAAACAAATAATTTCACTTAGAAATTAAACAGGTAATCCTAGGTTTTAGCAACAATCAATGGTTACCAAGCAATGGCAACCCCCAAACCTATGTGATCACCCCACACGATGATCTGCTAGTACGATAATGTAAAGATTTCAGCCAATTTACCAGAGCGGACCACTTCTGAGGTCCGTAAATTGGAGAGATGCGAATTTACTGCTTTAGGGCCGCAATCTTGGCCTAAAGTAATTCAGTAAATATTCAGAAGTTCTGACCGGCAATCCACCAGGGGCAAAATCGTCCAACTTTTTCTACAGTACCTGAAATCGAAAACTAAAAACACAGCAATGTTAGAAATAGAAAATTGAAGATTCTGTCTGAAGGAAACTTCCCCGGATTCCTCCGCCGTGAGCCGCACGCGCCGATGCCGTCTTCCCCACGCGCAGCCGGCGTTGACCGGCGTTGACCGACGCGCCGGTGTTCCTGAATCTACTCCGCCTGCACGTCACGAATCCGGTGTCCGTTTGTCCAAAAGATTTCTGGTTTGTCCAGAAATCGAGGTTGCAGGTTCAGTTTTTTGAAAAAAAAATTCTCCTGTTCTTCGCGTTTCTGTTGCAGCTTCGGTTCTCTGATCCGTTTGGTCGATTCCACCAGCTCTGATACCAATTTGTGAGTGTTTTAATGTTCCTACACGTGAACCAATCAACAATGTAAGTATTAAACACAATTAAATGCAAGAATCAATCCAAACAATCAAGAAAAAATGAGCAAGAAGATGAAGAACGAAGAAAACAATAATCCCCTTTTGCTAGGCTCAGAAAATCACGATCCAACACCACAAAGGCAACACCAACAACTGATTTTCGGAGTCCGAGATATACACCAAGTATATGGGCACACAAAGGCAAGAAAAGAGAGCTTCAAAGGCACAAAGCAATGAGTTTCTCAAGAGCACAAAGCAAGGGACGGTTTTAGGGTTTTGTTGGTTGGTTTTGGTAGGGTTTTTAGGTCTCTTTTATAGGTGAGGAGGGGGAAAACGAATTTCCAATATATCCTACCAAATCTTAAGGGATTGATATCAAAAGGGATAAGGTAGGTTACCAAAGTTAGGGATAGTGTATATCTCTAACTACCAAGTCCATCCTTTTGATTAGGTATTGAGCACCTAGCCCTAATGGGCCGATTCCCTCGAAATACCCAACTTAATTGGGTTACTACAATTGTGGTGTGGATCGTTAATTCATATTTCAATCCCGGGCTTAAAGCCTATGAAACGAAACGGGTCACGATTTTTCATCATCGCCTAGGGGGTTGTTTGGGCATCACAAAAATGCCTAACATAGGGTACCAACATGAGGGATTTCTCCGCCACCCATTGGTGGTGGTTGTGGTTGTGGTTGTGGTTGTGATTGTGCCTGTTATTGGACGGGAGATGGTTAGGTTGATTAGGGAAGGTGAATTTTTGTCTTTTGTAATTTTATTTTTCTTTTCTTATATTTAATTGTTTAAATGCTAAGAGATCATTTTACTCTTCATTAAAATTGGTTAGATTAAGGTCAGTCGATTAACTCTTAATCAACTAACTATTTTTGAACGAGAACTGTCACAGGTCATTTGGCCACATATTTATTAAAAGTTTGGGATGTGGGGCACTAAAATTACAAGATTTATGATTGATATCTTCGCTGCAAATTTTTCTAATTTTAATCTACGTGAGTTGGTGCACATAAATAATTAAATTTCTTTGTTCACCAATCCTATTAGACAAATTCAAGTATTTTCGACACATAGCTACATTTGGTCCAATCAATGAATAAAAAAGTGATTGCTAGTGTCTATAAATTCACTTTTACATTATAATTTATATAATTATAAAAAGGATGATCGGATGAGATTTACAAGTCATTTTCATGTTTATGATTTACAACACACCTACGTTGTACTTGATCCAACCACCCGATCCAATTCAGGAACCCATTATTATATGGGCCTCTTTACACTAATAATTAAGTTATCATCTACTTCCTCTCAAATGTCATTAATTGTTTCTTGACTAATTAATGCTCTTTGTTTTTAATTAGTTGTTATATCTATATTTAATTTTTATTTGTTTATTATTTAATAGTATTATTGGTGTTATTTACTAATATAATACAAAAATACTAATGAACTTACCATATTTCACTTAAAATCCAAGCCCCTATTTTGGTTCGGTTTTGCTATGGATACATAATGGTGTACTGAAGGGTGTCCACCCCCACCAGGCGCCCCTCCAACAGGGGAGGTCGGATGTCCATTATGGACACCCTTTGATACACCATTGTGTACCATTAACATCGTTTCTATTCGGTTTAGCTAACTAATGAATTTTTAGTAAATTTTTATAAAAAGTTGATGAAATTTATGATTGAAAAATTGATAAAATTTATGAGTATTGTAAAATATGTGATTAAAATTAATTAGTGATTTTGACTTATATTTTTATCAATTTTTTTAGTTAAACCAAATAGGGGTTAAATATTAAACCTTAAATTCACCAAATGTGAAGGGTTGAAGATAAAGTTTAGATAAATAAAGTTTCCCTCTTTCTACAATTCAAACATTTAGATGATATAGAAATAAAAAGAAGTTATGGTCTTGAGTCCCAATGCTAGTAACAAAAATATGTACGAGTTATATTGTTTTTATGAAAAAATGACTTTGACAAATGCCGAGAAACTAAGAAAAATTTAAATAAATAATTCATTTGAATAAATGAGATGGTTTAATATAAATTATATAAATTATATATATATTTTTGGCTAAAGATGTAAGTACTTTATAAAAGGGACCATTGTAATTGTCATTTTAATCTTGTTTTGGTTTGTTTCAATTTGTCTAGGGGTTTAAAGACAATTGACATATTTTCAAAAGGAGCCACAATTATTAATGATTATATATGGTACTAAGTGTCACTATCATATGAGTTGTATAATCCTCTAGAACCACAACCTATTTTTGGCAAATCATATTGATCTCCATCACATGTTATATTCTTATATTTTGTTTATTATGAAATACTATTGAGGCTCAAATATGTGATTGTGATGTGCTCCCAAAATTTGATGAAAATAGCATTATTGAAAACATAACTATTTTAATTTGGGGCGTTTTTATGGGATGGTGACATGTGTCTTTATTGTGACCCTTCATCTATCATCTTTACGCTATTAGATATATATATATATATATATATATATATATATATATATATATATATATTGTGCCGTTTCACCTAACACTCCACTTCTTTTGGTTGTTGAGTTCTTTGAGACAGAAAATACATTTTCCTTCGGCGATTAAGATTTTCGATCTATGATTTTCTTCTCACTTGAACAACTCATTCGAGACTAAGATCGTAGTTATCTTTTGATGTTTGCAATATTTTGAATGAATATCGTGAGAATGAGATGATTCTCATAATTGTATTTTCAGAAAGCGTGTTTGAAGTTTCTTGGATGATTCTTTGTAGATCTGTAGTTTTATTATTGAAAAGATAAGTGTTTTACACTTTTCTCTTGTATTGAAGAACTTTTGTAATATTTGTTGCCATTTTGGGCTATCTAGTGCTACCGAGCTTATATCCAATTTATTGAATGCTCAATAGAGGATTATGTTTTAGAAGCGATCGTCGAACCTTTAGGGCTTTGGGTGGAAAAATTCTTATGTTCAATCTCTTAATTTCTGCACTATCTAGGCCTTTAAAAAAAAAAAATAAAAAATGAATCCATTGAGTACGAATCAGATTAAATAGGGAAAAATTAATTCAGTGGTTTTGAACTTTACGATGCTGTATGCTAATTGTGAATTATAAGTTGCACCCAACTTCAGAAAGAAATAGAAATAATCAGTTACTATTATTCTAAGGGAAAATGTTTTACTATAAAATAAAGAATGGTTCATTTTTTTGGGATGGTCCACTTGCTCATAGTGCACAAAAGTGGATATACGTCACGTCTGGTAGTTGAGTTTGAGTTAGGATTTGAAACTATTACAATGTGTATAGAATCACAGTCAAGTGTATAATAATAATAATATATATATATATTGTTGACAGGGAAGTCGCAGTCGCTATCTTTAGGGTGCGCACTGAATAAATTCTCGGACTGACACAATAGCTTGCAAATCATGCAAACTAGGTTAACCACACCAGACAATCTCGATGCAAATGACTCGATCGAGAAAGTGTTGGTAGGGAAGTGTATAATATATTTGTTTATTATAGTGGCAGATTTAGTATAGAGTAATGGGGTTAGTTGTCCCGGACTAAATTTTAAATCCAAAATTTTGCACAAGATTTTTAAAAAATTTCTCGTAGTTATTGATTTTGTCCCTACAATTAAAATTTTGTACTTCAAGATTTTGCTTCCACGATTTTAGTCATAAGAATTTGCCCTCACAACTCTCCAATGTGAGCTCTACTTCTGGTTGATTACAACATCGACTTGGAATGTATTGATGCATGGATTTCTCGCACGAGATTCAAATCATTTGCATGCATGCTAATTTGTATGTTAGGTGGAATTCAAAGCTCCACTACACGAAAAATTATACTCGTTTTGATCAATAAAAATCTACAAGAATTATATCAAATGCCTGAAGGACGAAAGTCGAAAACTCCACTTATATTTAATAATTCTTCATTTTCTATTATGAATATTTTAAGCCCGTTTGGTCCCCATTAAATTAAATTTTATTCTTCTCTCCTATTTTTAGCCACACAATCTTCCATAAAATAAATATTATACATAAATCGAAATTTTTTTCCTTCTTTTTCAACCACACATTCTCCCAAAAAAAATAATAAAAAAATAAAATCATTTCACCCATTAAAATTTGAAATAATGGGAGCCCTGTTCATATCTTCATTTCATTTATATGATTAATGAAAGATATACTATTTCATTTTTATAAATAATAATAAAACATGAAATAATGCTGATGTTAAACAATAATTATTTAGTTTCTTAAATAATTCTGCATTTTGAAATATTTATTTTATGTAAAATATCAAGATATAAATACAAGAACCTGCACGCAGTATGCATTCTTTAAGAGTCACAGTTTGTGTAGCAAATATGTGGTCTTTATTCAGGCCATTTCTGCCACTATTTCTATTCATCATTCTTCACGCTGAAGCTGGAAGCTTAAACATGAAAAGGCCATTCAATAATTCGATTCCCGCAGTTTTTGTGTTCGGAGATTCAACTGTTGATTCTGGCAACAATAATTATTTGGAAACTCCTTTTCAAAGCAATTTTCCACCTTATGGGATGGATTTCAGCAACCGTATTCCCACAGGAAGGTTTACAAATGGCCGCCTTGTCACTGATTTTATAGGTGACAAACTAACGATTAACTTTTTTTTTAAAATCTAATTTTTTATTCAATAAAATTAAATCTTGGTGTGTTTATTTTGTAAACAGCTTCATATATAGGGATCAAAGAGTATGTACCCCCATATTTGGATCCAACGCTAAGCTTGGAGGAGTTGATGACTGGAGTTTCTTTTGCTTCGGCCAGCTCCGGGTTCGACCCCCTCACACCTACCCTAAGCGTGCGTATCTTTCTCTCGTATATTTTTTTAACTTAAAGTTTTTGGAGATAGAAATTAGTAGATGCACCTTTACGTTCTTTTGCATGAAATTGTACGTGTCAAGATTGTTTTTCTTAAGTCGGTCGATACTGATTGTGGAATGATGTTATTAAAATACAATAGTCCCTAGGAGGTGTATTTTCTTGAAATGAGGTCCTCGATAATGCAACATAAAGATTTGTTATTCCTAGTTAGAATTAATTAAAATTTTCTTTTTTGAAATTTTCTAATACACAATAAACCTAAATTAAAACTGAATTACTTGTAAACAAAACCATCAGTGGCTTGAGTTGAAATTTGCTCTTTCACATGCTGACATCGATAGTTTTTCTTCAATGACCGACAAGACAAGATAGAATCAGTAAATAGGAATAGTACAAGGTGTAGTTAGAATTGGAGACGTGTATAAATATGCTCACGCATGGATACATGTATAGAGTAATGCTCTCTTCCCTTCAGGGAAGAGAGCATTTTCCCGAATGAAAAAATTGGCTTTAAATTTTTTTTCGCAATTCCATAATATTTTATATCAAATTGTAAAAAAATTTATTTCTTTAGATGATAATTTTCATATAAAATAAAGTCAAACGAGCACGAAACTTTAAAAAAAAATTTCATGCTCGTTTGACTTTGTTTTATATGGAAATTGGCATCTAAACGGATAAATTTTTTTACAATTGAGTATGAAATATTATGGAATTGCCAAAAAAAAAAAAAAAAAAAAAAAAAATTTAAGGCCATAGGCCAATTTTTCCATTCGGGGAAGAGAGCATTACTGTACATGCAGGGGCGAAGGAAGGGGGAGTCCTGGACCTCCCATTTTTTTGACAAATTTTTTTTTTTTTTTATTATTATAAATTGGAAGGATTGAAAAATGGTAACTTTTCTTTTATTACAAATGAACTTGCGAAGAAAGCTAATCTTATTTCTTTCACTTATTTTAGGTTAATTCTCAACTTATTAGCTGATGCACTATCCGCGGAGAAAATAAATAACTTAATTAGTGAGTTTTTATTTCCTCCCCCTTTTTGTGGTTTCCTTCAAACAAAAAAAAAAAAAAAAAAATCGGGGGCAGCTCCCGTTGTCCCCCAACCGTTCACCTATATATTTTCAAATTTGGACCCCCCATTTCCAATAATCTAGCTCCGCCACTGTGTGCATGTATATACATATGTGTGGTTTATTAATTAGGAAAAAAATTACTTATTTTGACAAGAATTATTTTCAAATTAGGCTTCCAAACTTACTTATAAGTGCATTTTAAGCTTAGACAAAACATGCATTTTGTCTACTTTATGTTCCCATGTACCAAAATCATGAAAAAAAGAAAAAAAATCTCTGTTCTTTTTGATTTCCTTATAATATAATGTCGTTTTTCCATTTTCTTTCTTTCCCAATAATTATTAGGTAATTCATTTTGACAGGGTGTAATCTCCATGCAAAAACAACTGGAATATCTTAAGGAGTACAAAACAAGACTTGAACTCGCCATTGGAAAGGAAAGAACAAAAAATCTGATGAATAAGGCCGCGTTTGTTATAAGTTGTGGAACAAATGACTTTGTGATAACTTATTTTGGCACCCCATTTCGACGCCAAACGTACACTATCTCTAGTTACCAGCAATTCTTGTTGCAGCAGGTCCAGCAGTTCTTACAGGTCTGTTCACATATCAGTCATTTATGTTCAAATAACACCCGTGCTCTCCGGTAACATTTGTTATCGTTGGAAAAGTTCAACCAAAGTTCCATGTCGGTTAAAAATATAGAATCCATGATGGATTTATAAAGGATTGGAATACGACACCTAGTTCTCTAACCTTTTGAGGTGGAACCCTAATTCTATTTTAGGTGGGATCGGTAGAACTTAAATTTAAAGGGTAAACGTGAAGCAACTTGATTGATGAGCCGATATTCTTTCTCTATCTTTCCTTGTATGCAAGCCTATGTTAGTAGCAGAGAAGCATCAGTTTGACTACAATATCTTTCTTTCCTTCGAGTTAGGAGTCTTAGGGTCCGTTTGATTGTAAGGGTGAAAAATGGGTGGAAAAGGAATTGGATTCCAGGGAATTGAATTGCCTGGAATTGTTTTACCGGAAATTGAATTAAAGGTGTTTGATTGGTATAATTTTCCACCTTTCTATTATAATACGTTTGACTTTGTTTTTCATGCAAATTGTCAATTAAATGGATAAATTTTTTTACCATTAGGGACAAAATATGTTTAGACTGTCAAAAATAAATAAATAATAAAAAAATTATTTTTCATTTTTACGTTTGTCTCTGTTTTGCATAAAATTTGTCAATTAAATGGATAAAGTTTTTACACTTTATCTTAGAATTTGTTTCTATTGCTAAAAAAAAAAAAGATGAAAATCAATTCCCACCAAATAGCAAGTTAATTGATTTCCACGGAATCACGCTTTAAGTGATTGTACCTTAGAAAATGTTGGAAACCGATTCCATGGAAAATAAAGGCTATCAAACAGCGCAAAAACAGAAAGATGGAAAACAATTCCTAATTCCCGGAAAAAGTTTGGTTATCAAACAGGGCCTTACTGTCTTTCTTAGTGTCAAGATAATTATCTCAATATTTTTTAGGTATCTAGTTTATATTTTATAGTGGCTAATGGCCCTTTAACTTACAAGTAATGATGAAGAAGTGAATAATATTGACCCATACTTGGAGCTTGTTTGGTTCAGATTAAAATATAATTTTAATCTAATTTAAAATCAAATAATTATTATTAACCACATCTTTTATGGGTCTCAAAATCTTTCAACCATATATTTCGAAAACTTCTATCACGACCTACTAAAAAAATTTAATTTTAATCATCACCAAACACCCTCTTAATTAGTTATAATTCAAGATAAACTTTATTCATAATGGCCCAATAAATTCGACTCACGTTCAAAGTTCAAAGAGTGCCTTTGCAGTTGGATTGGGGTTCTGATGTGGTGTCATGATCACCATACAGGTAATCTTGTGAGTTAATGGTGGTGACATTCAACATATTTATTAGGTGGACTATTAAGTTGGTGCCGCACTTCGATTATTTATAATTTATAATTAATGTGACATAAAAAAAATTGTATACTATGCAGTTATATATATATATATATATATAAATATATTATTTATTTAAGGGGACGAATTAAATATATAAATTTTTATATTTTGTTTAAGAGGGTGTTATAGGTATTTCAACATTTTTTCAAAAATCACACATCACAAAAAACTTGTCTCATAAAATGGTCAATGAGGAATATATGTTACTCAAAATTTGAAATCGAAGAGGTTGTTGTAATTTTTAAATATAAAATATGTTTTCAAATTTTCAAAGACTTGAGAAGTGTCATTGAGTAAAATTTAACTAATAATTTATTTAAATAATAAGAAATTATAATATAAATGATGAATGCCAATTTTAATTCTAGAATTATATATAACATTTAATATTCACATTCCTTACTACTAGTTTTATTATTGTTTTTGAGTTTACGTTTCATAGTTAATACTCGTACAAATTATTATACATCATATCTATCTTTCTTGAACGAAAAAAAAAAAATTAGAATGATGTTATCTAGAATAAATGGTGATAGCAACCAGACTTTGTAACTGTAGGGCTCAATTTTTAGAATTGGTTATTAATTGTGGTTTTTCCCGTCAAATTGGGGACACTAGACTATTATTAGGCACCACGAATACTATATACTAGTGCCCTGTTTGATTCTCATTTTTAGAGAAAGAATGCATTTTGAATAGTTGATTGATGGAGAATGTGTGGTTAAAAATTAAGAAAAATTTTTGGATTTGCGTGTAATATTATTTTATTAAAAAATGTGTGGTTAAAAAGAAGAGAGAGAAAAATGAATTTTGTGAAAATGGGAATCAAACGGAGGCTAGATGAGCTTTGGTGGTTGTACATGACCATTGTACTAACAACTTTACTGATACCAGGGACGGATGCAGGGGGGATTGGGCAGGACTGTAGCCCAGTCCCTCCCTCAGTCCATTAAGGCAAAAAAAAAAAAAAAAAATTTATCTGTAATTTTTTTTTTTCGTATTAGTCCGGTCAGAAATTTTGTAGCTCGGTCTCAAATCCAATTCTGGATCCATCCCTGATTGATACTGAATGGCCTTATTTAAAAAATTAAGATACAACCTCGTGATTCATTGAATCTAAATGGTGCACAGGATCTATTGGAGCAAGGAGCTCGGAGGATAGCTCTGGTGGGTCTACCACCAATGGGATGCTTGCCGGTTGTAATTACCCTCACTTCCAGCGATGCATTCCATAGTCGTGGATGTATTGAATCATTGTCCTCCACTGCACTCGAATACAATCAGAAGTTGCGTACAAAATTGAAAGACATTGAAAGTTATGTCCATGGTACCAAAATAGTTTATACTGATATATATAAGCCATTGGATGAAATTACTAAAAACCCCTCCAAATTTGGTAAGCTAATTACCCTTCTTTACACCTCTAAATATGGTTTTACTGTAATTTTGCCAACTTTTATCGTCATTTTATTGAACAATATAAGAACTCGAAACATGTGACATTTGCAGGTTTTGACGAGGTTCACACTGGTTGCTGTGGGAGTGGATATGTAGAAACTTCGGTTTTATGCAATCCAACATCACCTGTTTGCTTTGATACCTCCAAGTATGTGTTCTTTGATGCAATACACCCAACGGAAGTAACGTACAAATATATCTTCAAGCTTCTGCGTCCGACCGTCGATCTAGTTATCAAGAATTAACGTTTAAATATTTTTTAACTTTGTATAATTAATAAAAATCTCTCAAAAGATCTGTAAAAATAAGTTGTGAACTGCTTTGATGCTTGAGTCGACAACGGGAATCATCACTCTGAAAAATTCTTACATAATGATAACAATTATTTAAAAATCACCTCTTTTTCAGCTTTTACATAATCATTTAGGGCCTGTTTGATAAGGTATATTTTTAATGAAAAATGGAAAAAATTTCCAGCTTTCACAAAATGTGGTGTTTGATAGGATATATTTTTCAGGCAATTGTTTTTCCACTTTTTGCCACCTGTTTGTTGAAATTTTATATCAAAAATTGGTTTTCTATACGATTTTCCAACAATGTCAAGTATTTAAGCGACTTAAATTTGACTTAATTTCTCATTCACCAAGTAACGAATTCCACTTAAATAATAATTCAAAATTGGTCACAACCAATTTTTGATATAAAATTCCAACACTGTCAACTTTTTCTTTGATTTGGTGGAAATTCATTTTCAACTTTCTACCGTATTTTTTTTTTTTTTGGAACACATTTTTAACTTAATGGTAAAAAAATATTATCCATTTAATTGACAATTTGCATGAAAAACAAATCAAACGAATACAAAAAAATTGCGAATTTTTTTTTTAAAATTTTAATTTTAATTTTAATTTTTTTATTTTTTGCAATCCAAACAAATTTTATCCTCAATTGTAAAAAATTTTATTCCAAAAATTAACAATTTGCATAGAAAACAAAGTCAAACGAATTATGTGAAAAATTATACCAATCAAATATAATTAATTACAATTATCAGTAAAACAAATTTTTGGTAATTCAATTATCTGCGATTCATTTTCTTTCCATCCAAATTTCACATTTGCAATCAAACAGACCCTATTGGAAAATAGAGGTACGATGTGACTAATAGGATCTATGGATACAACTTCAGCCCAACTAACACACTATCATCTGATAACTGCTTTTGGGCTTCCGAGTATTACCACAATATTAAGTTGGCATAGGAAATAATAATAGTGGAAATTACACAAAATCCTAATTTAAAAATTGATTATTCTAAAATAAGGTTGAAGGTTTAACTATTAAAAAATCAGATATTTTATTAATTAATTAATATATATAAAAAACCAATTAATCTCTCTACCTCTCGACTCACTCTCCACCCCACATTTTCAAACCCTAATCACTTCTCTCTCTCTACCACCTGATTCCGGCGACGGCGACCCACACTCTTCAGCGATGTCGCGTCACCGGCGACGCTACTCTTCTAGGATTGCTGACTGACCGCCGCACAGGACCACCGCACCAGGTTCTGCACACGATCGACGTCGCGACGGTGCCCGCTGCTCTACGATGATGTGTAGTGGTTCGGTGGTGAAGTGTGGGGGTGATCTTGGGAGTTTTGTTGGTGCAGTGGCCTTTTGATTTTGGATCTGTCGGCGTAAATGCATTTTTTCTCCTCTCCCTCTCCCTCCTTTTCTATTCTCTTCTCCCTCTCTTCCCCAATCGGTACTAGAACGACCCATCGGAGACGATAATGCTACGCCGCTCCTGTTGTCGAAGCTGCACAGCGCAACCTTGAAGTCCCCGCTGCAGACGGAGGTGCCTTTCTACTGACTGCATAGCAAGGCGGCGTTGCTCCTGCTAGAATCTGCAATGCTGCGTCGATTTATTTTGGGAGTTTTTTTTTTTTTTTTTTGATTCGATCAGCTGTATGGTGGTCGGCGACGGTGGTTGTGGATGGTGGTTTGTGTGTAGGATGGCATGGGTGCGGCGGCGGCGTATGTGGGTGTGGTGGTGATGGTGAGATGTTGGTGGTGATAGGTCTGTCGGTGTGGTGATGGATTTGGTGCGGTGGTGTTTTTCTGTTAATTTGTGTGAGGTGGTGGTGGTTTTGGCGGATATGACGGTGGCGGTGGTGGTGGTAACAGATCATTTCGTTGATTGTTATCACTAAATTGGCTAATTTGTGACCAATAAAAAATTTGTGATGGTGAGGCTGTGTTGGCGACGTTAGTGATGGTGGTTGTGGTAGCAGCAGCAGAGTAGGTTTAGGGCACGTAAAACGGTGGTGGTGGTGGTGAAGTGGTGTTGTATAGTCTCTGTGACCTGAACCATGTGCTGTGACCTGAGCCATGTGCAAAATATTTTATGACCTATTCTGTGACTATCAACAAAAACCTGAGTCATGTGCAAAAATATTTCGTGATCTGTGCTGTGGCTATTTGAAATAAACCTGTGACTATCAACAAGAACCTGAGTCATGTGCAAAAATATTCTGTGACTTGTGCTGTGGTCATTTGAAAATATTCTGTGACCTTTAATTTTTTGAATTGTGACTATAAAAAAATTTGTGACATTTAAAATTTTTGATTTGTGACAAAAAATAATATGTGACTAATTAAATTGTGAATCTGTGATCGATGAACAAATTGTGACCTATAAAATTTTTGAATTGTGACGTAAAATAATTTTTGACATTTAAAATTTCTGATTTGTGATCGAAAATAATATGTGACTAATTAAATTGTGAATCTGTGATCAAATTATATAGATCTGTGACCTTAATATATTTAATTAATTAAATTATAAATAAAAATTAACAAAAATCTGATTTTTGAAAGTTGAAACTTATTTTCTTATTATTGAATTGGACCAAAGTTATACTCTTACTTATAAAAATTTCCCATAATAATATTGAATGCAAACTTGATATACATGTGTATGAAAATTTAATCTGCGGTGAACATGATTTGATTCGATTTTTGAATCTGATCGATTCTTAATAAAATATTTAAAATAGAACCAACAATTACTTTTCTAGTGTAGGGAGGGTCATTAATTTGGCTAATTGAGGTATATTTAAGTAGATGATAAAATTGTAAGGTTTTATCAAGGTAATTTACCCGAAAATATAATGTGTCATCGTCTCATACAACAAATCAAACATGTTACAACGTTTGGACGGTTATGATGTCAATGTTCAAATTTAAATTGTGTTAATGTTAATAACAAAGATCTGCTAATAAGCGTTAATATTTTATGCAAAATTTTGATAAGTTCAATTAAATGAATAGTGTGACATTGTATTTAAGTAAATATATAGGCTCCGTTTGATTTTTATTCTTTGTAAAATGAGAATGAAAAATATAGCTGTTATGAGCCCCACACAAAATATATAAAGTAAAAAATGGGGGTTGAATGTGATTGATAACGGTCATATTTTTCATTTTTATGGAGAAAAAATGAGTACCAAACGAGGCCATAATTTAATATCATGTAATTGTCATCTAAACTGATTCTTAATATCGATAGTATTAAGTAGCATTACTCTTTTATGCATAATTCTAATTCCAAAAGTTCTAAATTCTAAATGTGGTACAGCAGTCAAATATTCTGGATTAAAGTACATTTATTATTAGTTTATGAAAATTATCCACGATCAAATTTTCTTTGACGAAAATGATTTCAACCCACGCAAAGATTGGCTTGCTAAAACAATTTTTTTTTTTACGAATAAATTTGTGTTACCTGTGGATTGAAAGACCCTTGTTAGTGTTTCTTTTCACCGAGGAATAATTCTTAAGAACTAAACATATGCAGGTTTTGACGAGGTCCACATTGGTTGTTGTGGAAGTGGTCATGTGGGTATATAGAAGCTACAATTTTATGCAATCCAACGTCGCATGTTTGCTTTGATGCCCCCAAGTACGTGTTCTTTGATTCATTTCACCCAACCGAAGCATATCTTCAAGGCCCTACGTCCCACCATTGACCAATTTCTATAGAACCTCGTTTCAAAATCTTTTAAATGTATGTAAGTTTTTATATCATTCTTATAAATTTTCTAACAGTTTTAGTATGTAATTGCTGGGAAAATAGTGTATTATAGTAATATTCCATTTTTATGATATAACAAACATGCAAACTTGAGCAATAATGCAAAATATTGAGAGAGATGATTGGAAAAGATAAAACTATAGAAGCAAGTTTGTCTCTACGAAAAAGTTGTGTTCTAAGGAGAAACGATTTTATAAAAGTGATTCATAAGGTGTTTAATAGCCTTAACTAAAAGGCTAACAAGGTGTTTAAAAGTCTCTTGATTTCGTTTACTAGTTTTTATATTTTGTTAATCATCACTATGGGTTGTGTCAAGTCCAAATTATAATTAGCAATTTTCAAATTTATAAGTGACAATTTCCTTATTCAAAATCGAGTCTTATTTGCATTTTGAAGCTCAAATATTTCACCGGAACATAAAATGCTTAGAAAACACAACACATTTCATTGGGTTGTCGGACCTTAGGAAAAATATTATGAGTTTATCTAGTTGTAATCAAAGTCAAAGTAGGAGTTATTGAGTCTTAGTTATAGCAAGAATAGTTTGGGATGATAGTGTTTTGAAAGAAGTTAAAGAAACATAGGAAAAATATTAAGATTCAGACTTCAAGTAGTAAAGCAAGAAAGGGACTCAGAACCGCTTGATGGTCCTTTTGTTGGCGCTTGATCACTCAAAACAGGGTCTTCACCTCGCTTGGCGTGAGCCTGGCGTCGGCCCAGCGCCAAAGTGATGGTGACATCCGAGAAGAATCCTGATTTGATTTTAATGTTGATTTTGAATCCCCTTTTATCACAAACACTGTCCATTAAAAATATGCAGCCATAGGATTTGTCTCAATGTGTGTTGAATCATTATATCACATATTGAAGATCTAAACACACATTGATTTTTAGATTCAACACGATCAAAATATTTATTTATTCATATATTGATCCATTTTGGTAGATCTTTGTTATAATTCAACAGAGTATCCTTTGAAAGCCATACTCATATTTCAATATATCTTGCTTCAGCCTACAAATCAAAGCACAGAAATATCATTGATCAAACATCAAAACAAAATCCTACCTTCGCCAATTAATCTTTAGAGTTCTGGGGTTTTGGGAAGAGGCACTTGGAGTTCTGGCGCTCAAGGACAAGGTTCGTCCTTTTTGATCCATACGGAGAGAAAAGTAGCTTAGAGTTTTGAGAAGTATGGGCGTGCACAACCAAATGAGTTACTCAGTGATTTACAAGTTAGGTAGTTAGAGTCAGTTAAGGTTTAGTAGTGTCTGGAATAATTGTAAGTTAACTTTTCTAGTGAATTTTGCTGTCGAGTTTTCCTGGAAGTTTATTTATTTAAGAATTTTTCTACCGTGATCATATTTGGTGTTATTTACTTTTTATTACTTATGATCTGAATGTTTATGATTGTTTAAATATAGGAATTAATTGAATTAATTATCTTAATTATCTAGAAATAATTAATAAGTTAGTTGTTATTTTTAATTGGTTTATTTCGCATTTGGATCTAAATTATTCGACTAATTTAATGTTTCAAGTTGGATTAGAATTGTTGTCATGGGACTATGGGTTGGGTTGGAGTTGTTGTTCTGGAATTATGTATTTAATAACTTGGGCCCAAATGAAAACATTATTATGATTTGTGGAAATTCTAGTATCACAACAATATGAAGTTGGGCAAGTTTGGCCTAGTACGGAAATTTTATAAAAAACTTGAATAACACGGTTAAACTTAGTAAAAAGTGTTTTACTGATTTATTTATTTATTTTTATTTATTTATTATTTTTTTTTAACAATGTGAACTATTGATTAAAAAGTTTACACAACGAGTTACTTTGTAATGCGGAATTTTAATTAAGAGCATGCTTGTCACCCTTTAAATCACACATTCACATAATAAAATATTTTACACACAAAATAATAGAGTTTCCTACTTTTTAACCACACATTATCCAAAAAAATACTATTCAAAACTCTTTAATTTTCCAAATAATTGGTGATAAACAGGGGCTAAGTATAAGAGCATAAATCATGCATATATGACAAAAAAAAAAGGAATTTGTATATGGTTTAGAAGACCCAATTTCTCGAGGAGTTCTTTAGGCCAATGTTACTAAGTAAAAACAAGAGCGAACGGATGGCAAGTGACTTTTATCTCATGTGGGCTTGTAGATTCTCGAAGCGAATTTACCGTGATTGCTTTAGGAGTTAGCCTTCAAAATGTCAAGACAAAACTAGCAACTTAAGTACTAGTTTAAAAATTTCTTATAACCTCATTGTGACCTTAGCTAAAGACGTTTTATTGAAAATAAAATAAAATTACACAGTACGTTTATTTTAATTAAAAAAATGACCAATCATGTCATTTTCTCATGCAACATCTTAACTTCTATCTAACCCAAAAAATTGAAGCAACAGTTTAAGCTGTTTTAGGACATTTTAGGATTACTAAAGATTTCTATTAGAAGTTGCCCCCAAAAAAAAAAAAAAGGCAAAAAAAAATAAAAATTGAAATTACATAGTTTGAAACGTTTTAAATAAATGTAATTATATTGCCACTACAAAATGTTTTTGTGGCACTACATTTTTAAATATTTTTTTAATTTACAAAAATAAACATTAATAAAGTGACATAAATAACTTCTTAATTATTTCTTTATTATTATTCCACTACAAACATAAACCAAGGTTTTTTTTTTTTTTTTTCCCGCAGGTAAGAGTCTTCTACCTCCATGATACCACAGGTAAATGAATTTATCAATTTACTTAATTTCCAGAAGTTTTTATCTGTTTTTTACTCCTTACATATGTTCACACAATTCGACTTGGAGATAATTTCATGATACATATAAAAGGACTCATTCCAAGTTAGGATTGATATGTTTTCTCACAGAATTATGAGAATGGATGCAGCTATTGCCACAATGACTTCAACTGAATTCTCGAAAATTATTCTTAGTCAACAACATGTAATTGCATGATCGTAATAAATTTATGTTTCTATAACTAATCATAATCAATTTTTAATTTTTTTTTTTTTTTTTTAAATGTCAGGAAAATGACGACGGCTTTGATTATACACGATAAAGAAAATATTAAATTTGTAGCAGAAATCTTCTTCAAGTGTTGGATTTCGGGTTCAGCTTTACCTCCAAAACGACACCAACCAAAAATGGCTCGACCCACAACTTTGACACTTGGTTGCCACAAACTTTCACCCCACAAAGGAGACAATTGATAATTGATTTGCAAGCCACAAAGGAAGAGGAAATATAGTAGCAATTTGAACCTCAAGGAAGAAGAACAAAAACCAGCCAAAACTCATGTTTTTCTCTCTTTCTTGCTAGACCAACAAAAACACACGGCTTAAATTGGGTCAAGAATAATGGGCTAACAACCAAATAGCTAATGGGTCAACAACCAAATAACCAATATATCACTATAATGGAAATCAAAACTTGGACAGTCCAAAAGTGTTGGGTCATGAGCAACATTAACTTAATTAAGTTACTTTTAGTGACCCCAAATTGTTTCCGGGTCATTACTAAGGTGTCGATATAATTTATCTCGGTTTTACATCATCACACGGATTATTGGGCATCAAAAAACTCAACAAATTTTATGTGTACAATATTCAACTCTTGTTATGAATTTTTGTAATTAAATCTTTTTAATATTGATCGTGACCACTCTGTCAAAACTTCATCATATTTCGAAGCCAAGAGCATAGCTGCCAAACCAACAAACTGCAACTTCTTTATCTCAACAGTTTGCTTTGCTAAATATCTGTCTATTAGGTTTACAATTAGAAACAATGTCTCGTCCTTATGGTCGTACGTGTGGTGTACCTGTGGCAAAAATGAAAAATCAATCATTAGATTCACAGAATCTAAGCTAACTTCTCCATTCAAACCAACTCCACTGGTTTCTCTCTCAATCTAAGCTAACTTCTCCATTCTATTCAGGAATGAGAAGTATCAGAACTTTAAGGTAAATACAGAATATGTAAAACAGGTGGAAATTGGTTTCTTCGATGTTGCAGCTTGAGCAAAACTTACATGTTTTCCTGATAGAGCTGCTTTCACTTTTGGAGAATTGGCAGCAACTTGACATGCTACTATTTTCAATGCAGCATCTGAAGAAGGCATTTTCAATTTATTATGCTCAACTCCTAGCTTTCTCCTGCAGCCTGTAACACCACAGAAGCAATCTTGACCTGCACCAAATTGAACAAAGCTGCTATACTCATTAGACTGACACGAAGATCAAGATTCTTGGCAGAAAAACAACTAGCTATTATAATAAGCTTCAAAAGTTCAAGTGAAAACTCATACTGATAATCATAGGTCAGATGTTCACCCTTTACGATATCAGGAGTCGAAAATATGCCTTTTTTGTTTCACCATCAATCATCCTGAGAAATGAAAAAAAATGAAGATTTATTTGGAAACATGGAATCGGAGTAAGAAATTTTCGAATTGACTTTTTAATAATTTCAATCCCATGCCACTAGACAGCCACAAGTGCAGTGCACAAAAATCAACCTATAAATCAGACAACAAAGAAATAAGTTCATAAATGTCTACATGCAATTGGCAATAATTAGCTGCATACTGTGCAGTATGATGAACTGAGCTAGCACTAAAAGGAGCACTGTGTAAGAAATTAAAGAATTGAAATGCAGCTTCTTCAAATGAAGAAGCAGAATAGAAAAATTGATGGATGCTTGAAGAATTGATTTCACTAAATCTTGATGATTACAATATACAGCTACTAGGCATATATATACACTGAATGAGAAGGATCTAGAATGCTACGCCTATACAAAAATAACCAATTGGCTGGAGAATAAAAAAATGCTATACACTGTACGCCTAACAGAAAGAAATAACAGAAAAAAGAGAGGTCCTAGTCAGCTTCCTCTGCAGTGACGTTTTTACCCTCCATCATCATTATCCTTCATCTGATGATTCCGTATCTTGCTGATCATCAGCCCGTCTTTGTTCCATGATTTGAACCCTTTATTTTGACATCCCTAGCAAGATGGAGAGGGGATATCAACAACTCTCATCTTGTTCATGTGTTGGTAAAACTGAGAGGAGTTTAATGCCTTTATTAAGATATCAGCAACTTCAAGGCCACTACTGAGATGTTTAGTGATCACGCTTCCTTCTTGGATTTTGTCTCGTATCAAGTGACAGTCCAATTCGATGTGTTTAGTCCTTTCGTGGAAAACTGGATTGGCTGCTATGTGTAAGGCAGATTTGTTGTCACAAAATAGAAGAGCAGCTTATGGATGGTCTATCTTTAAGTCTTGAAATAAGTACCTAAGCCAAGTGAGCTCACATCATACATTCGCCATAGCCATGTATTCGGCTTCTGCTGAAGACCTGGATACTTGTTTTGCTTCTTTGATTTCCAAGATATTAGGGACTTTCCAAGCATCACACAATATCCTGTGACACTTCTTCGTAAATCTGGACATGCTCCCCAATTTGAATCGCTATAAGCATTAAGCTGTAAATCTGAATCAACAGGAAACCGTATTCCTTGTCCTGGTGCTCCTTTTATATACCTTAACACTTTGTTGGCAGCCTTTAAATGGGAAGTGTGAGGAGAACTCATGAACTGGCTCAATAATTGAGTTGAGTATGAAAGATCCGGTCTGGTAATGGTTAGATACAACAACCTCCCAACAAGTCTTCTGTACATGCTAGGTTTAGGGAGAAGCTCTCCTTCTGTCTTAGAAATTTTCACATTCTAGTCTAGTGGTATTCTTGTTGGCACACATCCTATTGTTCCTGAGTCTGCAAGTATGTCCAAAGCATATTTTCGTTGGCAAATGTGAATTCCTTTATCAGACCTTGCTACCTCTATTCCCAAAAAATATTTTAGTGTCCCCAGATCTTTGATCTTGAGTCTCCTTTTAGTAGACCTTTGAGAGAGTTGATGTTGTCTATATTACTGCTGGCCACAATTATATCATCTACGTAAATGAGAATAACAGTAAAGGAACTCTTAGTAAGCCTTGTGAACATGCTATAATCTACCTTCGATTGGGTGAATCCTTGTTCAACAATGAAGGTTGAAAGCTTGGAGTACCATTGTCTGGATACTTGTTTGAGCCCATACAATCTTTTCAACAGCCTGCAAACCTTTGAGGACCCTGCATCAGGATGACCAGGAGGCATTTCCATAGACACTTCTTCATCTAGATCCCCCTGTAGGAATGCATTATTTACATCAAATTGATGTAAATGCCATCCCTTCACAGCTGCAATAGCAAATAGAGTTCTGATAGTTACCATCTTTGCCACGGGTGAAAATGTTTCATGGTAATATAATCCCTCCTGCTGCGTGTATCCCTTTGCCACAAGCCTTGCTTTGTACCTTTCAACACAACCATCTGCTTTGTATTTTACCTTGTATACCCATTTACACCCAACAGAATTCTTATCAGGAGGGAGATCTGTCACAATCCAAGTGTTATTCATCTTAAGAGCAGCAATCTCATCACTCATGGCTCTACACCAGTCAGGTGAGCCTAGTGCTTCATGATAGGTGTTAGGCTCAATGTGTGTGTGTATGGAAGTTATGAATGCTCTGTGTTTGTTTGACAGTCTATGATCAGATATGATGGCAGTGAGGGAGAAAGGATTACCTGAAGTGTGAAGACCTTTGTTCTTGTTCAACTTCTGTGATGGGTGAGATGAGACCTGCTTACAGATGTAGTCTTTAAGATAAGTAGGAGTTTTCTTGGTTCTTAAAGACCTGCGTGGCTGTTGCTGATTGTTTATGTTATGATCTGTTGTTTCTTGGTTCAGTTCTTGGGAATTTGGTGAGAGAGATGATCTATTTGACTCGTGAAGTGAGGAAGAATTATCACGCTGAGTTTCAGTTCTCTCTGTTGTTGTCTCAGCAGTGTTTGAGGGTGGAACAATAGCATGATATTCTATGCCAAAAACAGGTTGTGACAATTTGTTATCAGCTTCTTCAGATGTACTGTAGCTTTTGTAAGGAAATTGGCTTTCATAAAACACTACATTCGTTGAGATAAAAACTCTTTTGGTTTCAAGATCAAGGAGTTTATATCCTTTTATTCCAAACGGGTATCCTAAAAATACACATCTTTTGGCTCTGGGTTCGAACTTGGTTCTATGGTTGGCTAAGGTAGAAGCAAAAGCAAGGCATCCAAAAACTTTAATGTGTGAGTAATTTGGCTTGTGTTTGAATAGAATTTCAAAGGGAGTTTTATTTTCTAGTAAGGGTGAAGGTGTTCTATTTATTAGATATACTGCAGTAAGAATGGAATCACTCCAGTATCTCATGGGAATGTTACTTTGGATTTTTAGGGCTCTAGCAACATTGAGAATGTGCTGATATTTTCTTTCTACTATGGCATTTTGTTGTGGTGTTTCAACACATGTTTTCTGGTGCACAATTCCATTTTTATGGTAGTATTTTTTCATCTCAAATTCTCCTCCATTATCAGTTCTAATTACCTTTACTTGTGACTGGAATTGAGTATTTATTAAGGCACAAAATCCTTGCAAGGCTGCAGTGGCATCTGATTTAACTTTTAGCATATAGACCCATGTACATCTACTAAAGTCGTCAACTATGGATAAAAAATACGTTGATCCATCATAACTGATTTCAGGGCAAGGGCCCCAGAGGTCACAATATATAAGATCAAAAACTTTCTTGGATCTATGATGACTTATAGGAAATGGTAACTTGTGCATTTTAGCCATAGGACAGATATGACAAGGTTCTTCGACAAGCTAATTCATATTCAGTAATTCTAATCCAGAGTGGGATGGGTGTCCCAGCCTATAGTGCCAGACATCAGACTTCTCTTTGTTGTTAAAAATGGCTACAGACATAGAACTTTTGTTTGAAATAAGAGATAAGGCATCTTTGAAGGCTGAAGGAGAAATCTGAGATTGTTGTAGATGGTATAATCCCTGTCTCACTTCACCCACACCAGTCATTTTCCAAGTCAAATGGTCCTGCAGAAAACATTTTTCAGGGAAAAATATCAGGCGACATTTAGAACTTTGTGTTAATTTCTTGGTTGATATCAAATTAAAGGTAAATGATGGAACACAAAGTACATCATTCAAAATTATATTTTCTGTGATTTTTACTGTTCCTGTGTGTGTGACATTAACTAGATCACCATTTGGAAGGGAGACTGAATAGGATATTGTGGCCTGAATGGTGCTATAGAATGAGGTGCAACAGACTATGTGGTCTGTTGCCCCCGTGTCTATTATCCATGGTATACTAGGGTCTTTAGGTTTGGTGCCACATGCAAATAGATAAGGTGAGATACCAGATAGTTTGGGAAGTTGCATGTCCGCAGGAGTTGTGCTAGTGAGGCACGTGCTGTTTTGTGATTGTAGTAGAGCCAAAAGTTGTGCATGTTGTTCATGAGTGAATCCAACCTGATTGCCATCATCAATATCTCCTTGTTCCTGGAAAGAAACCAAGTTAGCACATGCCTTTCCCTTTGTGTATAACCTGTGTCCAGGTGGGTACCCATGGATCTTATAATATTTGTCAATAGAATGTCCTGTCATATGGCAGTGGCTGCAAGTTGATCTGTTGGGATTGACTTTAGTGCATCTCTCCAGTGAGTGTCCAGGTACCTTACAGAGAGTACAATACGATTTTCTCTATATCATTCCATTCTGCCTTATTGTATTATAGGAGCTTCCTCTGGTTGCAAATGCTATGGAGTCAGGTATCGAAGTATCTATTGAGATTTGTCTCCTTTTTTCTTCTTGCTGGACTATAGAATACACTTCATTGAGGGTAGAAAATGGTTTGATGAGTAGAATTTGAGCATTAATTGATTTGTATTAATCATTCAGTCCCATTAGAAACTTCATCACCTAGTCCCTTTGTTGGTTCTCAATGACAGACTTGAAAGCTCCACAAGTGCAGTTGGAAATGATCTCATAGTTCAATAATTCATCAATGAGTGTCTTATATTTTGAGAAGTACATACTTACAATGTCTTCATTTTGCATTAGAGTGGCAATGGATTGTTTCACTCATAAATCCTTGGAGCATTCTATTGTCCCAGCTGGTGTTCCAAATCTAGCCAAAGCTCACGAGTTGTGTCTGCATAAAGTGTGCGAGGCTTGATGTCAATAGACATAGTGTTTTGCATCCAGGCAATCACTATATCATTGCAACGTAGCTAGTGCTCCATGAGAAAATAATTGGTGTCTGCTAGTTCAGTAAGGCTTCCATCAATGAAGCCAAGTTTGTTCTTAATTCGAAGTGCTCTCTTTATGGATCTTGCCCAAGCATAGTAGTTGGTGTTATATAGTATATGAGTAACTAATATTGCATCTGAGGTATCATTTCCCCCAATGTAATATTGGCTGTAGGGATGAGTAGGTCATTAGTGTTTGAAGTGTGTTGAGTGTTTGAATTAAAGTTTGCATTTTCTTCAGTGTTTTCTTCTGGATTTGCTGCATTTATAGCAATGTTTTGATTATCAACCATAGCAATGGCTCTAATACCATGTAAGAAATTAAAGAATTGAAATGCAGCTTCTTCAAATGAAGAAGCAGAACAGAAAAATTGATGAATGCTTGAAGAATTGATTTAACTAAAGCTTGATGATTACAATATACAGCTACTACGCATATATATATGTACACACACACTGAATGAGAAGGATCTAGAATGCTACGCCTATACAAAAATAACCAATTGGCTGGAGAATAAAAAAAATGCTATACACTGTACGCCTAACAAAAAGAAATAACAGAAAAAAGAAAGGTCCTAGTCAGCTTCCTCTGCAGTGACGTTTTTACCCTCCATCATCATTATCCTTCATCTGATGATTTCGTATCTTACTGATCATTAGCTCGTCTTTGTTCCATGATTTGAACCCTTTATTTTGACACACTACGTCTCTTGTTGCAATTAAGCATAGATAAAATAATGCGTAAGAAAGAAAATCTCTAAAAAGTTGGTGTACGGTATTGAAAAAAGAAATGAATCATATAGAAGTGTCAATAAAACAAAAATAAGAACAGAAATTACTAAACATAAATATGTTTCGCACATAATAATAGAGAAAAAAAGGAATGATAAGAACTGAATGAGAACAAACATTCAAGAGCTTGATGCTGCAGATGCAAAGTTGCTTTCAATTTCTAAGTTCCAAGAAAGGTTATAATTGAGTAAAGAATTTCTTTCCCCAAAAGTTGAAAAACTTGGAGCAATTACCAAATTCCAAACAACAGTTGCAGGAGGAGGTGAAAGAGCGGCAATTTACCATTGT
Source organism: Osmanthus fragrans (assembly GCA_019395295.1). NCBI lineage: Eukaryota > Viridiplantae > Streptophyta > Magnoliopsida > Lamiales > Oleaceae > Osmanthus > Osmanthus fragrans. The sequence continues at coordinate 7,971,777 of CM033362.1, forward strand.
ATACACACCTCTATTCAAAGCTTTTTCCTTCACCGGGAGTAGTCTCCAACGTTTCCGTTCAGGGGGCGTCTGTGATCACGATTAAGTTGACAATTTGGTAATGAACGATCATGATCTCACACTGATCTAACTAAATAGGAGATGAAGGGTTGAGAAAAAGATAACTAATAATGGGAGGATGTGTACACCACAATTTTTTTTTTTTTTTTCATTTTTAGTTTTTATTGTATTAGGAATATAATTGTAAATTTGTTGTGGTGTATTTATTTAAATTATATTTTAAATAGGGTGTGATTATAATTTTGTGTAGTAATTAAATTTTGTGATGGTAAACATGCTTGTAGGGGATTTCATGATCCCCCAAATCATTCAAAATCAGTCCAGTATCGTGTATTCACCGTTTGGACATCCCAATTTCCAACTGAAAATCAACGTCATACACTTGTTTCGGAATGGGCATCATTCGTCTCTCGATTATTAGAGATGTGCCAATACTTCAGATATCAGGGTATCTTAGATGATGCTATCAGATTGAGACTGTTCCCACATATATTGCGTGAGAAAGCAATTGAATGGCTGGATTCTCAACCAATCGCCAATTTCACCACATGGAATGACCTTGCTCAAAAATTCTGTACTTAGTTCTTTTTGCCCGCCAAGATAGTCAAGTTGAAACATGATATCTCTGTCTTCCTTCAAGGTGAGTCAGAATAATTTGATGAAGCCTGGAATAGATTTAAGAATATGCTTCGAATGTATCCACACCACGGTATCAGTAAGGGACTTCCATCCTTCAAGAGCCTGGTGAATTTGTCATCAAATGGTTCGTTGTCAACAAGAACCATAGACGATGCATTGAAAATGTTAGAAACTATAGCTACTACTTCAGCCATGTGGGCATCTGAGGAAGCTGTTCAGAAGAGGGCACCGGGTGTATACGAGGTGGATACTTATTCAACCTTAACTGCAAAAATTAGGTTATTCCGTTCGTTAGCCATTTGCTGTCGTCGTGCTATTTTAGCTTCTCTTCATAGTTGATGAAAGGTGCGCTCGATCTCTGGATCAGTTGGAATCAATTCTCTGAGAGAAGACAAGTAGTAGCAGCACTCAGACACAAAGATAAATAAATGAATAACCAAATAAAAAAACCAAAAAAAAAAAAAAAATTTGTTCGAATTAGTGTCAAAATAACTAAATTCGATCCCTGACAACGACGCCAAAAACTTATTCACGAAAATCTTTTTCGAATTAAAACCACCGCAAGTGTACGGTTCATTACAAATAATAAAGTGGAATTTTGAGTTTCGAATATTGTTCCCACAGATATTGAGTAGTTTAATGTTAATTATCCCGACCTTAACTGAAACTGGATTGTCCAACGATATGATTAAAACGTGAATTTATCTAACCTAGACTACGGATGCGTGTATGAATTTAAATGAATTAAAATGCAAGATGAGGTTTGAATGCAAAACTTGATGAAATTAATATATGAAAAGTGCACTAGGATCGCGAATCACCATGCAACGTTAACTTTTAACCCTAATTTCGCAAATTGAAAACACGATGAACTATTTGAAGAATCAATGTTCCTAATCTATCCAACACTCTCTCGAGTGGTATTGAACCTACTCTTGTATACCACTTGACTATATCTCTATGACAAATGCAAATATACAAGAATACATGAAATTTTGTAAACACTTAAAGATTCACGCAGGGCATAGCAGTATATTTTTATTCCCTATCGCACTCTACAATGATTTATGCCTTGTCGAACCTATTTTTCTTCTCTCGAATGCATGAAATAAGTCACCAAACTCACACAATTACGTGCACATAATTATGGAGGAAATTAATTGTATATAAATTATTCAACATTCAATATTCGTGTTTTGATGTCAATATTGCAAAATAAGAAATTAAAAGATTACATTGAAAGGATCGTCATTCTCCTAGTACAATTAAAATCTAGCTTAGCATGGATAAAAGAAAAGAACAACAGATATATAAAGGAGACGACATCGCCCAATTAAATTTTGAATTTAAATCTTCAATCTTGGAATAATTCTCTTCTTGCCTTATTCATTGCTCTCCAAACCCCTTCTCCTTGTGTAGAATGCACCCCCTAACTTCTGGATGGAATTAGGATTTTAAAGGAGTCCACGATTTGTGTCCATAAGTGGTTGGTTCGAATGAGGAAACCACATATTTCACGCAAAAAATTTACCTTGCGATCGCATGAAACAACTAATTTCACCCCTGAATTTCCTGATGCCTTCCATGTGACCGCATAGAAGATAACACCACGCGACCGCATGGAAGGGATAAACTTCAATTTCCTTTATTTTGGTCCCCGAACATTGCTTCCTCTTATTTTGACCTCTTTTCTTAGTTCTTTTCCTTCTAGCACCCCATGATTTTACCAATTTTGTACTTAGCCCATTTTTGTTCTCGATTTAACTTTTGGGTCGACTTTTGAATAATTGCACTTTGGTCCATGAACTTTAGCTTTCTTCCAATTTGGTCATTTAGTTCGTTTTCACATACTTTTCGTCATATCTATTATTGTAGTCCTGCAAACATAATTTATACCAAATTAAGCCATATTTCAACATACTTATTCACAATTATCCATATTTTGTGGCTTAAATAAATGCGCAAAACGCACTTATCATGTATAATTGTAAATTTGTTGTAGTGTATTTATTGAAATTATATTTTAAATGGGGTGTGATTATAATTTTGTGTGGTAATTAAATTTTGTGATGGTAATATAATTATCCTTTAAATAAAGGTGACACATCATGTTTATAATGTAGACCAATAGAAGCATAAAAAATAAAAAAAAACACCTAACAAATTAAAAGTCTTAACTAAACATGATCAATGTAAATAACCCAAATTACAGAATATGACTTTCCAATAAAATAAAATAAAGCAGGAAGCTAAGTACTTTTATAAGTAATATATTTAATCAAACACACCAAGTGTTGCAAAATAAGGACAATCCATTTGATTTAGAATGCCATCAAATAAAAATATTAGTGTAATCTCTTTTCTTAAAGTTACTGATTCCATTTGATAGTAACTAAGTTAATGTGGTTTGGTAAAGTGGCTTATTAATTAATAGTTACTGTTAAAACAAAATTTTCGCTTTATTTATATTTATGTGTTTGTATGTGTATATGCATTAATGTCCAATTTAATTTATTATAAAATTTAACTCATTTCCCATTTTTTCCCTATTAAGTGCTATTTCGTATTAAACACGTTTTTTACTTTACAATTTCAATTTTAAAAAATCATAATTTTACCCTAGCTATCGCATGTACAAACAATAATGATTTGGTACAACCCCCAGGGGCACATCCAAGTTGGCAAAGGATGGGGAAGAAAAAATTACACAGTTGGAACGTCCCGGGTTCAAATTCTAAGGAGGAGAATTTGGGGTAGTTCAATGGAAACGCACTCAGACCCTGGTCAACTTGGACATATCCCTCGATTTACCCTCACACTAAAGCCTAGGAACGGGCAGGTGTGGACGCGAGTAATAACACGTAATCCAAAATAATAATAATAATAATAATAATGATTTGGTACAACTACACCTTTATTCTATTCAACTTATTGTTAGGAGTAATGTTATTCATGTACACTATCATAAACTTTCTATATGGCGATCCACATAACTTAAAAGTCTCAATACCCTACTTAACATTACTCATTTATATAAGCAAAAAAGAGTCGGTTGAGCCTTCTAAGCCATGTGGAACGCTCCATAGATACCTATCACAGACGGTCCTTATGAACGACATTATCTTAGTGTTACTTGTAATTGCATTTTCCCTCTACTAAACAACTAAAGACCGCTTTATGAAGTGTAATATAATAACAAAAAGATTTTCTTGCCAAAAATATAACCCACATTGGTCAAATTGCCACTTTTCCTTTTCTTGAATTAGTATCCAAGGGTGATTCGTCATATTCCTGGGAACTTCAATGTCATCCCTATTTCAAGCATGGGATAGAGTTATTATATTCAGAGAGGTAGTTGAGAACTTCAAACAGATTAGGAAAGTTTGGTTAATTTCCCATCTGTATCAAGCCACACTAGATAAAATTCAAAAGACCTCAAAAATAAAAACATAAATAAATATATAATCTCGTAATACATTTTTAGATAGACTAATCATTGACTATGAATCGACCCGTTCAGCACTATCTAATCCAACAATATTAGACGAACAAGAGAATGGACTTTGTTTATAGGTTCTTTAGTAAGCATACCACTTATAAATAAGTAGAAGGCTTTTGTTTTCTCCAACTTTTGTTCGTTTCTTTGAGCAAATCACAGCAAAAAATGAGCTATACTTTTCAGCGTTCTTTAACTTGCTTCTGCAACTTCCTTTTTCCTTATCTGTTTCTCTTTGTTTTCATCTTTGCATCTAAAGCCACAGCTCGGAACCTAGCCAGTGTCGAGTCTGTTGACAGGGCAATGAATAATTCTGCTTCTGCTATATTCATATTCGGAGACTCCACAGTTGATCCTGGAAATAATAACTACATTACAACTCCATTTAAAAGCAATTTCCCACCTTATGGGAAAGATTTCTTTAATCAGACTGCAACTGGAAGGTTTACTAATGGCCGACTTGCTAACGATTTTATAGGTGAGTTAAGAACATGTTTGTGCTGTACGATGTTTAGATGTTCGTGTGCATGGATTTAATGGTGTCTGAATGTTATCAGCTAACTATGTCGGGCTCAAAGATTATGTGCCTCCATACTTGGATCCAAACCTCAGCACTCAAGAGCTATTGACTGGAGTCAGTTTCGCTTCTGCCGGATCTGGATTCGATCCACTTACACCGACAATAAGCGTATCTCTCTCTCATTCTATGCGCATATGTTTGTTTTTTCAAGTTAAACTTTCGGGCTCGTGTTTATCTAAAAGCTTAAATTGTTAAAAGACAAACTTAGTCGTCTAAGTTGTGTTCATCCCGCCCCATTTTTGCACACTAAGTTCATTTCGTTAGGTCCCCCCACTCCACTCCACTATGGCATCGACCTATTTATTCCAGTATACATGTGTCTCACTCTATATGAGTCATATATTACAACAAAAAACGAATTGGTGGGGCTTTAATTTTGTTGAACTACCTCATTTAAAGACTTTAGGTGAAGAGAGAGGGAAAACTTGTTATTTCTTAATTTAGGTCTGAATTATTTTTCACTCTGTGGTCTTCTTTAGCCTATATTTACTGATATTAACTGGCTTATGTACGGATTTCTTTAATTTCAGAATGTGATATCAGTGTCAAAACAGTTGGAGTACTTGAAAGAGTACAAAGCAAAACTGAAGGAGACAATTGGGAAGGAGAAAATGGAAGAGTTGATAAATAACGCTTTGTTTGTCGTTAGCGCGGGTACAAATGACTTCGTCGTCAATTATTTCACATTACCATTTCGACGTAGAAAATACACTATCCCAACTTATACGGATTTTGTATTACAACAATCACAGCAGTTCATGCAGGTTTATTCCTTCAGACATTACTTTTTTCTACGTCGGCTATTTAGAATTTACAATAAGTTTTGCTAAACCGTAAATGTGTTCAATTTTGTGAAGGGTTTGTGGGATGAAGGGGCTCGACGAATTGGGGTGGTTGGACTGCCTCCGATCGGTTGTTTGCCTATCGTCATAACCATGCATTCCGACAATGCATTTTATAAACGCGAATGTATAGACAATTTCTCCTCCATTGCTCGAGATTACAATCTAAAGCTCCAAACTCAATTGAGCACAATGCAACTCAAATTAGCTAATTCTGGCTCGCGAATTGGTTATATGGATGCCTACGGACCGCTAGAAGACATGGCCTTTCACCGCAACTATGGTACGTGGTAACGTGGATCAACTTCGATCAAATAGATTTTATATGAAACGATTTAATATGATATCAGAGCATACAAATTTCAAATGATTTTACTAGATTTTTTCTTTTTCTTTTTCGTATGGTTAGATTTTGATGTGGTTGACTGTGGATGTTGCGGGTCGGGGTACCTTGAAGCATCGATTCTATGCAACCCAGGATCAGCTGTTTGCCAAGATGCATCCAAGTATGTATACTGGGATTCAATTCACCCAACTGAAAGGACATACTATCTTCTCTTTCAGGCCCTTAGACCTGCCATCGATTCCATTATCAAGAATTGACATGTATAAAACATATTACGTGTTGCAATGGTAATTTCAATTGGTCGGTTTTTGAACTTTTTAATGAGTTTTGGATCATGTTTGTCCCAACTTATTACTAAACAAGTTAACCTTTTTGTTCCTGCCATCTAGATCAATCTTGAGTGTTAAGGGATAAATTTCACATGGAATAAAAATAAAAATAAAAATATTGACCAATTTATAAGAATTTGGACTATTCCTTAAGATGGAACTTCAAGTCTCTACATGGTATCAGAGCTCATTAAACTCTATAAGCAATTCGATCCAATTAAGATTCAAAAGAATGAGTATATGAATTTCAAATTGATTTTGTTCAAACGAAGCATCATCTTGCAGGAGCATGTTAAGGAATAATTTTCACATCGAATAAAAATGAAAACATAGACCAATTTATAAGAATTTAAGCTATTTTTCTTAATAAAGTTGATTTTTTAAAATGAAATAAGTTTTTACAATGAGCAAGATGGAGCGGCCATTACTATTGTGGGTATGAATAGGTGTGAGGTAGGGCTTATATGACCTAGTGAGATATAATGAAATGGAAACAAGCACCAAATCATGTCAGGTTGGATCTATCCAAAACAAAAATATATACCAATTTAGTTGTACTCTCTAGTTTTTGTTGAAGAAATTTCTTTTATAAGCTCAACCTTGATGGACATAATATTATATCCATTGGCAATAACTAATAATATTACACAACAAACACGAAATTAAAGAGTGACTTCGATTTTGATATATTTAAATCGAAAAATCCGATCCCTACATGTCTCATCGTGGTTAATTTGGGCTGCCGGAATGGTTTTGGAAAAAAAATGTTGAATTTCACGTCCCCGCTTCGATTGTCAAATTATTTTTAAAAAGTTCAAGCTCAATTCCCAAATTATACATTTATGATATTTTTATTATTATTTTTTGAAAAAATAACAAACGGAGTAGTGAACTACTAAAGAATTGATTTATATGGATACGGAAAACATTGTCAATGAATCCGTTGTAGTCTAGTTGGTTAGGATACTCGGCTCTCACCCGAGAGACCCGGGTTCAAGTCCCGGCAACGGAATTTCCTTTTTCCACTTTACGGTCTGAAAGGTGAGCATGTCAAGACTCAAGAGGTCATGTTTTAGTTTGCATACGACGAGGTTCGAATCCCCACGGCTTCACTTATTTCAAATTTCTTTTGCAACTTTATATACAGTCCTGACTCCTGAGTTTGGCTCAAGTCCTTTGGCGGGAATAATTAGACGCGGTTCTTGCTTCTTCAGTGGAATCACCTAGTTCCCGTCTAGGGTTTTGAGATTTGGGGCAAAAAGCAGAAGAATTCAACAATAAAGATAAAAAAAAACTCGCACAGAGAAGATGGAGAATCAGAAGAGAGGAGCAGGAACAGACCACCGCGGCCATCCTTGACACTTCCGGCTTTAATAGTTTCAAAATCTCTCACCATCTGAACGGCGACCGTTCGTACGCATCTCTCTTCCCCTGTTCCTTTGTATGTGCGCAATCATTGTATTTTGCTTTGTTGACAATAGTCTTGTTTTCATCGCGTCGTCAAAAAAATTATATATGATACCTTGTTATACGTAACACAATGGTTACTGAATTATGATTCTGTTTTACGGGACGAAAAAGTTGATGTTGTCAACTCAGGCAATGAATTAAAATAGAAATCTATTGCTGGATACTAAGCACGTGGAAATTTGTTAATGTTAAATTTGAGAGGCACACATACTATAAACCAATATGGTATTGTGTAATGGTCAACATATTTTCTCCGAACAATGACATTTATAATAATCTCAACATCTAAATATAGGCGCACATACTATATACCAATCTGAGAATGCAATTTAAAGTCATCTCAGCAGAACACGAAAATCCTCAAGCAATTAGAATCAATCTCTTTCATCTTTAGTCATTGATGGACGATGGTCAATCAAAAGTCTTAATACCTTAAGATCTTCTCTTTGTGTTTTAATACCAGTAACTGCCCACAATAATCTTCAATGATAGGTCGATTGTCTTCAGTCAAATATGAGGAATAGATAACTAGCAACATGAAACTTAACCCACTCTTTCATGTTATTTTCTCATTCATTCTCTCTGCTTTCTTGGATGCCTTGGATTTGCAAGTCTTGTATCTTTACCAATGACATTTATAATCTCAACGACGGTGTTGCACTCGAACCCATGAATTTGTTAATAAAGTTTTCAACAAAATGGTTGAAGTAATAATGATACTATTTATTATAATAGAAATTTGTGATAATGGTAATGTTTTAAATGCATTTAAAGAATTGAAGGTTAGCTCAGCTCTTTGTTGTTGGATATGAATTGGAGATTTTGGATTCGTAGACTAACATCACTTTCTTGTGAAGGCTTTTGAATCCGATCGAGTATCATACCCATTATGTTCGTTATGCCTACTCGTAGGGGAACAATGCTAGCATTTAAAGAGTTTCCATTGCCAGCATGCTTTGAACCATAAAATGTAGTTTCTCCTCCAGGGACTTAGGCCATCCACTGAAAAATTCATCCAGAACTAACAATCTTTTTGAAGCAACCTCAACGATTGATATATTTTTCATAACCGAAAATGACAAGACAGAGAGTTGAAGTGGTAGCAGAAATAATGTATAAACCCTAGAAGTTATTGAGACTCAACCTTTCCAGTTTAGAGTATGTGTTAGAATCTGAATGTTTGGGGAACCAAGCCATTTCTTTTTAATTCTTTTTAGTTAACTTCTACGAATACTGATAAATACAGGACGATCTGTGAAGATGCAGGGCTTTTGGCAGATTATATTCTTCTCCATTACAGATATAAATAATAATGGATCAAAACGTCTACTGAAGAAACTTAGCTAGATTACATGCACTTGGTGGAAAAAAGAGGCATGATTCTATTGCTATACAACCTTTTCTGGAAGAGTATGAACTTAAACACCAGATAAGAATATCTCAGTTGAAAACAATTCCTCTTTGATGATGTTCTCAACCAGATCATCATAGCTACTGTTTGCCTCAAATTCATAATGCAGGGTATAACTTTTCTCTGATACTTTTAGCACATGTTTAAAAAGATCATAGCAAAACCCTCATATTCCATCTCATTTGTTTTCTCAACCCACTCAAACTTCAAAGCCACCGGATAGGAAATCTTTCCAGTAACTCCAATTTTTATGGGGGCTGTGCACCCTTTTGCGACTTGGTCTAATTCCCCAGGCCACTTTACCAAGCTGCCCAACTCCGCTTCTCATTTTTCACCATATCTTTCATAGAGAAGCCAAATTTAGAGGACCAAATGCCAAGCTCTTTATAACTCCGGCAAACACTATTAACAATCTTGAATATAAACTTCTGTACTATTTTTCCACCAAGGGGAACGAATTTCACCTCTTAGTCCAATGAAATTGTTCAATAGAATTTCATTGAGCAATAAATTTGGATTAGTGGTACTAGTATTGTTACTGCGTACAATTATGCTCCATGGCCAGACTCAGTGATAGAAATTTTTTTTTCCAGACTATACTTGGCAGATTTTCATTGGAAATTGGAAAAACAAAACACAAAAACACGCAATTATGAGCTGCTACATCACCCTGTTTTTCTTCCTTGTTTTTTTTTTCCCCCTGTTTGAGTAGCATTTTTCTACTGTGTAATCTTGTCACAGCCTAAGCAATAGCTGTAATGCTATCATATGCTTTAAGAGCATGGGTTCCAGGCTCCAGATTTTCTTCATTTGGGTATTCCAGTCTGAAACTCTTTTGAAATTGATTTTTTACATCTTGGAGAGGTCCATTTCTTTCCAAATAATAGCTCCTGATCCCTATAGCACCTTCTGTGGACGAGATGAAAAGTGAGTTCAACAGAATCGAGAAAATCTGAAATAGTCTGTCAGAATCCATACTGAATCTCTATCCATTAATCCTATCTGCTTAGCTTCTCTAAATAGAAGAGTAGCCAATGGTATTGACAACTGAAGAACAATAAAAACCCGAGACTGCTTCCGCATTAACTTTTCAGCCTCTGGTCGAACAAATCCTTCGGAGAATGGTGGAACAACCATGTCATACTCAATTTCAGAGTCAACGTTTTGTAGAGCTTCAGTGGCAGAATTGAAAGTAGCCGAAATGCACATTATCTGTTCCAGTCTATCAGTAGCCATTTTCACCAAGAAAGGGCATCAATTCTTGGACAATATGGATGCAATGGAAGCTACTTCTAATGAATGAACAGGCACTTGAGCTCGTTTTTCCAACATCAGCACCCAAAGCTGCTTCCATCCATGTCTTGTGTCCTGAAAATAATCTGGACCTGATCTGCCAATCAGCTCCTCAGCTGCATCATAAATTAAGGAAAACAAATTCAATCATATCTGGTGTTAGAAATGTGGCTTAAATTGATAAGAAATTGCATCGGCAGGAGATGATCTATAGCATTGGAGGCTTCATAAGTAGAAGCAGATCAAGAGAGGAGAGTGGGTGTTAAGTAAAGTAAAAACATGGAAATTGCTGTCTGTTTGCCGTTAGTTGTTTGGTAGTTATTTTTGGCCAGTGACCGTGCTTCTCAAACAATTGGCCACTTAATTAGTTCGACAAATATTGTTAAGGAAGTTAGCCCAGTTAGCAAACACGGGGCCGAAAGGTGACCTACGGAAAATGAATATTGGGTAGAAATGCAGTTGAAGATCGTATCTTAGAAGTTGTCAACAACATTGAACTTGAAAATTATGCATTAAATTACAAATGTGATGTCTTCCAAGTCAGTCAGTATATAAACATCTACAGTACTTGAGGTAGTTGCAAATACATATATTCTTACTACAAGTGCCAAAAGAATTATCTCATGGTAACACTGAGAATGAAGATGGTTCAATGTTTATGAACTGGAGAATGCAATTTAGAACATGAAAATCCGAATGCAAATAGAAGAGCTTGAGCAATTATTAAAGGATAGTATCACATTTAACGAATTGATCTAAAAGTTTAGCTATTAGATATGGTTGCATAAATATCATTTAATTTTTTCCTCATTAAATTCTCATACGTGAATAATTTTTAATAAGTAAGTGACAGTGACTTGGGACTTTTCCATGCACAAAAGAAATATTGTTTCTAATTTCCACTTTGAGTTGATTCTGGTTTGAAATTCACCATACTTGTTAACATAGAATCCAATAAGCTTCAAAATACAACAATCTGATGATGTTGACATCAAGACGGATGATAGAGTTGCAATCATGGGTATACGACTTTGCATCAACCTTGAGGTACGGGCACCTAACTAATGAACTTACATAAAGAATTTCAAGTACATTATTTTTTTGTTTGTCAAATTAGTCACCCAACTTTCTTGTTATTTTGAAGTTGGTCCCTTTGTTCATCTTTGTTACTCAAAATAATGGTCTCAACAAGAGATTGAGTGGCCGTTTGATGCGATAAAAAATGCTAATGATAGTTTCAATGTAGTCACTTAAAAGAACAGTTGTGTCCTATAACTTGACTATTAAACGATATAAAAGTTAAAAAAGGAAAATTAGAAGAAAAAAATTAACATGCATTTAAGTAAAAAGTACAGAACATTTCAATCGAAAGTATATTCAATCAAAATGCCAAACTAGGAATCAACCAGGCACTCTCAATAATCTATCAGTTTCCTTTTCATTTTGCAAATGATAGTGAACAACTTAAAAAAAAGTATCTGGATTTCTTTACATGACATTCTTTACTTTAGTGAAGACTCAATAGATGTACTGATTAGTTAATCTAAAAACCAGTTGTAGGGGGCACGGGAAGGCATGCCACCACGGTGCAGCTTTCTGTGGTTCCTTGAGGTAGTATGTTTCAGGGTATAATTGGTACACAGGATCGTACTGGACTTGACAGCATTTTAATACTGTACATAAAGTAGAATAGAAAGTGGGAAAATATGTGACATATTATTTCAATACTGAATAGCAATATATATAGTTTACAAAACTCTTAACCGACTCGAAATATAGAAAAGGAAGATTACAAAAGATTACAAATGCTCTAAATATATTCTGACTAATAGAACTCTGAGAATTGAAAAGGATGATTACAAAAGATTACAAAGAATAATCTTGTTCAAATTTAAAGTCCAAACTAAATATCCACTTTACCAAATATCTCATAGAAGTTCAAAAAGAAGATGAGATATAATTAGAATCCTCCAGTTATTCTACATTTCCTCCCATTGTTCCCAGGTCACGTATTTTATTCAATTATCTCTGGAAGTTCCGAGTTCTCCAGGGAGGAGGGCTGAAAAATCAGAGAGGGATCAGAAGGACTAATTAATTCAATCTTTGAAGAGTTCCATTTGTTAAATGTTCTTCTCCTCCTTAGAGCCTTCGGCCTTCCACCATGAAGATACTGCCCCAACCTAGCAATTGTGTTAGGAACACCCTCAACAGTTTGACCAAGATCATTTGCATGTTTTTTTCTGTCTTTTAATTTCTTTTTCAACAATCGAAGAACGAAAATGAGGGAACAGAAAGTTGAAATGGCAGCAGAAACAAGGTATAAACCCCAAAAACTCTCGAAACTCAAACGTTCTGTTTTTAGGTTAGCATCAAACTTTGAACAATTGTCTGGTGAATCGAACCATTTATTTTTCAAACGTTTAAACTTTCCGTTCTCCTTTAAAGTTAGAATGGCTTCTGAAACATCGCGAGCTATTGGGGAATTTTTCTGGAATACCTGTACATGAAAACCCACAAAAAATTGTAGTTTTTGATGAGTTAATTCCAATAATACTTGCAGAAATTCTAAAGACATGACAACTCAAATTAGTATCACAAAGTTAAGGAATACTTACAAATCCTAGTCCTCCAAAAAACTGTAGGTAGGTCCAGTCACTATATACTCTTTGCAGTGATCTTTGAGAAAAACTTTCTGATAAGGGAGTTCAAGAAATGCAGCAGCAATATTTCTGTTCTTAAATTCCTCCGAGTAACGCTCTAGGCCGCTTATGGTTTTGATATTTTGAAGTTTAATTACATTCCTCAGATAATCTTCTAGAAAAGAGCCATCGTCGCATCCAACTGTTGCATTAGTTTTCCTTATCCAATCTAAACTAGTCACAGTTGGCTCAAGTCGTGGGACAGTCAGCATTGAAGTGAGGCTAGCCTCGTAACTTGAGGTTAATACCAACACAACAAAGAGCCATATCACAACCACCAGTTTTGTATAGTAGCTTTTAATTTCTTCTCCTGTATAATATTAAACCCCCGAAAAATATAAGCATATTGCCTCAGATATGCAACCGAAATAGTTCATAATGATAGAATGTTAAATCTCTAAGCATGTTTCGTATGAAAAGACTGAACTGTGTGACGAACAAGATTGTAGTTTCATTCCACATTATTAAAGATGCAGGAAATGTGTAAGATGCTTACTTTGAGCAAAGAATAGAGAAGAGAATGTGAACCACATTGCAGTTGCAAGTTGATCTTTCAATGTTCCTTCTTTAAATTCTTCATTAGACGGATGCTCAATAAACCAAACGACAAACGTTGTGTAGAATAAAATGGCTAAGGTAACCATCCACATGTGCCTAGTGAAAGGCTTCATAAATATCCATGCCATCTGGGGTTCAATTTTGACTGGAACGATCATTGACACGCCAGATTCCATAAATGGTTGAGTAAATTCTACAATTCTTAACCGCTTGGCTAAGATGGTCACATCGCCCACAGCAGCATCAAAATTCTATCATGCAATGTGAATTAAGAAAAAGAAAAGAAAAGAATTAGGTTATCTCATTAAATATGTTTATTTTTTAGGTGCTGAATATTTCATATTTCTTAATGAGAAGATGGTGAAACTAATCGGCGTTCGCTTCTACGAATACTATTAAGGAGGGAACACCAGGGCGTTAAAATGCAGGGATTTGGCAGATTATATGCTTTTTAATTACAAACATATACTCTTATGGATCAATCAAATGTAAGAAGAATGTCTCAGATGAAATTATTACCTTGTTGCTGACATTTCCAACCAGTTCACTAAAGCTACCATCGAAGGGCACAAATTCATAATGCATGGGATAACCCAATATTTTTATCACCTCCTCAAAAATATCAATGCAAAAACCGTCATATGTCGTTTCATTTGTTTTGTTGTCACGTTTCACCTTTACAAAATCTGGAGGGGAAATGTCTTGTGGAACTCCAATTCTCAATGGGGCTATATCAGTAGGAACTGCCCACCCTTTCGGGACTCGGTCCAATTCCCCTGGCCAATTTACCAAGCTGAGCAAATTGTTCATATTGTCAACACCAGTAACCACACCGCCATCCTCCACATGTCTCTCTGAGAAGTTAAATTTTGATGACCAGATTCCTAGCTCTTTATAACTTCTACCAACAATGTTAACAATCTTGTATACAGGTTTTCTGCTTTAATTTTCCGCCATCAAAACCAATTTCACCACTCAGTCCAGCGAAATTGTTGGATTGAATTTCATTGAGCAGCAGTTTTGGATTAATAGTATTATACCCACCTAATATTTTCACAGCTTCCGCAATAGCTGCAATGCTATCATATGCTTTTAGAGCATGGATTCCAAGATCCCAATTATCGTCTTCTGGGTACTCCAGTCTGAAATTCCTTCGAAATTGATCTTTGAAGTCTAGAAAATGCCTGTCGATTTCTGAATAATAGCTCTTGATACCTATAGCACCCTGTGCGGAAGCCACCAAATTGGGATCTGCAGAATCCAGAAAATCCGAAATAGAGTCTGTCAAAATCCATACTGAATCTCTACACATTAGTCCTATCTGCTTAGCTTCTCTGAATAAATACGTAGCCATTGGTAAGGACGAATGAAGAACGATAAAAACCCTAGACTGCTTCCTCAGTAACTTCGCTGCTTCTTGTTGAACAAACCCCTCAGGATCAGATAGAGAAGAGAACGGTGGAAGGATGAGATCATACTCAATAGTTGCACCAACATTTTGAAGAGCCTCGGATAACATAGGAAGCAACCCAGAATCAGCAAAATAACTGTTGTCTTCATGAATTGCTATTACTTTTCGCCAGTGGTAGGAATTGACAATAGCTGCAATACAATTAATCTGTTCCAGGCTATCAGTAGCCATTTGTACCAAGAAAGGCCATTGATTCTGGGTCAACAGCTGGGTACTGGAAGCTGCTGCTAATGAAAGTACTGGTACTTGTGCTGGCTTTCCAACATCGGCAGCTAAAGCTGCTTCCTCCCATGTTCCCGTCCCAATAATAACATGCGCTTGTTTTTCCCCAATCAGCTCTTTGGCTGCAGCTCAAGAAAACAAATTTCATCAATTCTGCTGGATAATTATTATAAGAAATCATAGTTTCAACTTTCAAGGAAGAGGAAAAAAGGGTGTTGATGTAAATTTTGAGGCATATGGCATAGTTTATATGGCCTGTTTCTATCTTAACGAGGAAATCTATATGGTGAAACCTCAATATTAGAAGATTGTATTTCTTATAACATGTTAATTGAGAAAATATCAAGGTACCTGTAGAAACAGCCTGAACAGGGTCCTTGCTGGTGTTTTTGAAATAAATATTCAGTCTGTGATTCCTTGAATTGTCGTTGAAGTTCTGTACGGCCATGATCATGGCCGTTTTCTGTTCCTTCCCAACACGAGAATCAACATCGATAATTGCTCCAATGTTTGTGACTGAATTGTCAGCCTCTACTACTAATCCAGAACAAAAAGTGAACAGAAAATATGCAAGAACGAAAGATGAAAAACAGGTCAGTTTTGAACCTGGTGGTTTCCTGCTAGATAAATGATAAGGCATTATTTTGCTGTGAAACGATGGTCCTGTCTTCTTCTTCGTGTCGTGAAAAAGGATTAATGTCATATATTTTGAAGGAGAAAGGCACTTTGAATGGTTTTTCGAATTCCAGATCTACTTTTTTGGTCAGAAAAGTTGACATTGTCAACATATTTTTTGCCGGCGAATAGAAAAGTATATGGAACTGTACCATTGCTGAGACTTTACGACACTAAAACGTAAGGATTTTTCTTGATAATAATCCTGAGGACCTGAATTGGTTTTGCGTATATGGATCAAACTCACCTTTTGTCCTATCATGTTTGTAAATTTACTCACAAACAAAAAATAAAAAAATAAAAAAACTTTAACATCAACCACATATTCATAATGGTTACTACTATTATTTACATTTTACTTGAAATCAACTACTATTCTTGTTTATAAACAATTTTAAAATTTGCCAAAACCGAGGTTAATATAACAATGACTATACGTACGTAGTTCTGGACTTCTTCCTCATATTTCATTTTCAACTGAAATAACTAAGAATAATGTTATTTAGTACGAATTGTTTAGAGTACCAATTAGAGTTGCTACAATTCATAGGTTCAATTAGATGAGTTATGTGACTTTGTATTTAAATGAATATATTATTTAATGCAATATATTTGTCATCTAAGTTGATGTTTAATATCAGTGATGATAAATAATATTACTCAATAACTAAGCTCCATTTCACGAATTTCTAAATTATTTATAAAGAGAAATAATAATTGGTATCACAAAATTCTGGAATAATAATGGTTAAAATTAATTTTTTACTTTGACTGTAATTATAAATTATTTATTAATTTATATCCAAATGGAGGCTTAGTGATAGTTTAAAAATGCAAAATATTAACTACAGTGTCAATGCCTAACCTTCTTGATTACTGAAACTCTTCACAATTTCTTTGGTATTTGTAATAATAAAATTACCCTAAATTGTTGTCCTTTCTATTAGAATAGGAATTTCTTCTGCACATAAAAAAATTTCATACACTGATCACTTTGTTGTTTAAATGTTCCATTTCCAGAGAATCACGCAACATTGCTAGAAAAAAAAAATTGCAATTTTCCTTGATAGAGTGCAACATTCTGTCATTTGACTGTTTAAAAAATAATCAATTTTTACATCTAATCATCTATTGCCACCACTGCAGCTGTCACTTAAGGGGGCGTAATTTCTAGCAAAGTGGCTTAACTCATTTCCAGATTAACCAACAATCTCTACAACATTTGTTAAAGTCCTTGAAATTTTAATATCTACGTAAAATATTGGATAATTAATCAGAATCAATGAATTATGTATTTCACGTTTATTTCAACAATTCATCAAAAGGTACTAAATGGTTCGTGAACTATATAATTACTATTTTTCTTGCAGAAAAAAAATTAACCCAAACGCAAGATATAATGCAAAAACATCAATGACCCCATGCCACAGGTAAATAATCAACTATAGAAAAATGATATAGCTTTTTTCGTACTATAATATTACAATTATTTCTTGACCACATCGTACAAACTTAGTTTAAAATCAAAACTCAACAAATCGCCATTCCATTGATTGTACTCAAATTTCTTCATAAATCGAAATAAGAACCCAATTCTTATTTTACACCGTCATGCAGTTTTTGTGTAGATTAAACCGTCAACGACTTTTTAGTAAGAGTTCCACGGCTAAAAACTCTAGTTGCTAATTAACAACTACTATGCCAATGACTAATTTTTGTACGATTTGGTTCATCAACGTCATCCATTCTCTTACCGAGGATCTTACCAACATTAGCTATTCGGCCCCATTTGAGCAATGTAGTGTCGACATCCTCGAGTCATTTCCTGTAACAAGGGGACATTTGAAATTTGTTGCAGTAGTAGTGTAATATTTTACTAAATGGGCAAAGATAGAACCCCTAGCAACAATTTCAGAATCCAAGCTTAGAGCCTTCATTTGAAAGTCCATTACTTGTAGGTTCTGGATACCCAAGGTTCTCATAACTGACAATGCAGACAATTTGATAATGTACAATTCAGAAATTTTTGCACCAACCTCAGGATTGACCATCGTTTGATGTCAGTTTCACATCCTCAAAGCAATGGCCTAGCCGAGGTCACAAATCGAATTATACTGCAAGATCTCTGAACAATGATCGGGGATGTTAGGGGTACTTGGTCTGACAAGTTACCTTATATACTTTGGATATACAAAACATCTTACAAGACTACGACGGGTGAGACCCCCTTCATGTTAGCTTTTGGTATTGAGGCTACAATCTCGGTTGAAATCAGTTTGCCTTGCCTCAGGAGGCTTGAACTCGAGGCATCGGAACGCGCAACTGAACACCACGATCTCCTCGAGGAAGTGCGAGAACAAGCCGCCCTAAGGGTTGTCTCTTACCAGAATAGAACATCAAGATACTTCACACAATAAATTAGATCTCAAATTTTCAGAATCGGAGACCTTGTATTGAGAAGGGAAGAAACTGCTAGACACACCCCTGGCAACTTGGACCGGTTTGGGAGGGACCCTTTAAAGTCATAAGGCGGATCCGTGGATGAGCATATAGCCTAAAAGATACCTCGGGAATACCACTCCAAAGGCCATGAAATACTGATAACTTGAAGATTTATTACAAGTAGTTCGCCTTACCTTCCCCGGTTGATTGTCTTTTTCTTTTTAGTTGGTCGGGCCTGCATGCTCATATTTAATTTTCATATTAGTTGGGCCTACGTGCCCATATTTATTTTCATGTTGGTCGGGCCTAGGTGCCCATATTTATTTTTCAGTTGGTCAGGCCTGCATGTCAACATTAATTCTTTAGTTTATTTTGATTAGGAGTTGGGATGGCGTCTCAATAAAAGTTTCCTCTTTCTATCCTGGATGATCTCAAAGTCTTGCCTCGTGCAAGCAACAAAGCTTTGCCCTATCCATGCGCCCTTAAATTTTGCCACGCGCAAGAATTTTTAAGCATTATCCTATGCAAGCACCTTTAAGCCTTGTACCGTGCAAGCAACTAAGCTTTCACCGTGCGAGCACATTTAAGTTTTGCCCCGTACAAGCATCTCAAAGTCTTACCCTGTGCAAGCAACAAAGCCTTGTTCTGTGCAAGTACCTTTAAGCCTTGCTCCGTGAAAGTAACTAAGTCTTGCCTCGTGCAAGCACCTTAAAGTCTTGCCCCGTGCAAACAACAAAGTCTTGCCTCGTGCAAGCAACTAAGCATTGTCCCGAGCAAACACCTTTAAGCATTTCCTCATGCAAGCAACTAAGCATTATCCCTTACAACCACCTCAGATTCTTGCCCTGTGCAAGCCACTAAGCATTGCCCCGTGCAAGCACCTCAAAGCTTTGCCCTACGCAAACACCTAAATCTTGCCTCGCGCAAGCGTCTCAAACCCCTGCCCAATGCAAGAACCTAAATCTCACCATGCGCAAGCATCCTAAGCATTGACCAATGCAGAAGTCCCGATATTTCAACCCCAAGTAAACATCTTGACCACATGACTGTCCCGAGCTTTGTCAAAGTAATCATGTTCATAAATTAGTCGAGAGAGCTCAGGGTAATTGTTTCACATTAGTCCTAAACATATGGTTGGGCTTAATTCTCTATTAAAATCCTATCACAGAGCTCAAGGTAAAATGTCACGCTAGGCTTGTGGCTTGTCCTTGAGCCTAATACTTTGTTAAATCCCAACCATAAGACTCGAGATAATTATTTTACATTGGGCTTGGGGTCTATCCTCAAGCCTAGTACTTTATTAAATCCCATCCACAAAGCTCGAGATAACCATTTCACATTGGGTTTGACATGTTCGAGCTTACAGTTCTCAGAGCGCGGGATAAATAATTCAAGATCGACCTAATGCTCGAGCTTAGTCCCTTATATTAAGTTTATTGAGCTCAATCCACATCTCTTTGAGAATAATAAGCTCGAACATGTCATCGAGATAAACACATCAAGAAAGCATAAAAACATCAATAGATCGGGCACACCAAATGCTCATTCATTTAGAAAAAATAAAAAACATAAAAGCCCACACATTGGTCAGGCAATGTATTTGTGAAAATAAAATATCTTTTATATTATTAAAAAGAGCTCGAGGGAACTGAGATTGGGGTGGGATGCCCTAATCTAGATCTTCATGCTCGAGGGCCTGACCCATAACATCAACATCGATGTCATTGTCATCATCTTCGTCTTCGACAGCAGCCTCCTCTAACTCTGACAGATTAAGTCTATCTACAATACCGGGCATAAACTTGAGGTCATCCCACTGTACGTTATGGAGGTTGGATCGAAAGAAGGCTTGAACCTCCTTAAAAGCATGGAGGTATATACCCAAGACTTATTCAGCTTTGAGCTTATCACACTCCTCGGACATCCTAAATTTCTCCCAAGCTTGATCTTTGGCCTTAGAAAGCCTAGCCTCGTACTCTTTGTATTTCTGCTCGAGCTCAAGCTTTACGTCCTCGACTTCATCTTTAGTAGCCCCCAATTCATCCCGAGCTCGACGGGCTTCAATTTTGGCATTTTCATGCTCTTGCAACTGGAGCTCGCGCTTGGTTTGAAGGTTGACGATTTTCTTGTCCCTGAGCTCGACGGACTCCTCAAGCTCGTCCTCGGCTTCATCTTTAGCAGTCCCCAATTTATCCCGAGTTTGACGGGCTTTAATTTTGGCATTTTCGTGCTCTTTCAACTGAAGGTCGCGCTTGGTCTGAAGGTAGACGATTTTCTTGTCCTTGAGCTCGACGGACTCTACGAGCCCCACCATTTTATGGGACTCATCCATCCCGAGTGGAGAAAGACCCGAGCAACACTGAGAGTCTGAAACATAAAATAACAAGCATTAACATCGAGAAGATAACTTTAAAAGACATTAATTCTGAACATGGTCAAGAGCCTTCATCTCTTCATCGAACCAAATGTCGTCCCTGTATTTTGCTACGCTCACAAGGTGGCAAAGCTTGAAATCCTCAATAACCAAGGCCATAGTTGGAATAGAGTCATCCTCGAGTTCGACAACCTTAGGGGTTCATCGAGGAGGTAAGACTCGAGGAGATGATGATTGCTAACGATGTGGTGGAGGGCTCGTTAAAGTAAGTGGCTAGGACTGCAAGGTCTCGCCAGTCCCCTTCATTGATTGGTCGGGTTTCAAGACCCTCGGACTTTTCTTCCCCTTCATTGGGATGAGAGCATTAGGTTGTGGAGCATTCGCCTTTGTGTTCACATACTTGTGTAAGACAAAAGGATTGAAAGATATATCTGAAAAAAATCACAAATGATTAGAATGATCATAGCGTCGAGGAGGTGTATTTAAAAAGTTATGAATAAAACCCTACCCTCGACGCCTCTTACATCCGTGAGTCTAACATGCCGTCCCCGAGGATGTCTTTCATCTTCGGCACCAAATGATCAAGATCCTCGAGCATCTTCCTATCCTACTCTAACGACTCAAAATATGCGTGACCTTCACAAAACTTAGCATTGTTCGGGACATCCCACTTCGCCTAAAAGAGGAGGTCGTGGTCTCGTGCAATAACATAGAACCACTTATCCTTCCACCTCTTCAACGTGCTCGGCATGGTCGAGACTTTAAACCCACCTCGAGTCGAGATGTATGCAAAACAAGATAATTGGGGGAGCTGTTTGAGCTCAAACACCATGCGACATAGGTCAAGGTATGGTATGATGCCTAGGTACATACAGGCTATAAAAAATGTAAACGAGCGTCCTCCAGACATTGGACACTAACTGTTCTGGGCACATGGAGTGCTCGACCAACAAACCTACGAAAAAAAGGTACAAAGGCCACCTAAACCCAACCTTAAGAGTGTCCCTAAAAATGACAAACTCTTCTTCCCAAGCCTGCACTATTCTATCCTCAGGGTCATGCGACCTAATGTTGCAGTTATGCATTAGCCCAAACTCTCTAGTAGCCGCCATGGCCAGGTGTTCCTTAAACCTACATATCTCATCGAGGGACTTAAACTTGACGTTACTCTAGTACCTAGATCGGGCATCTATGGGTACGGCCATCGGGATAATCAATGCTCATATGTTCTCGCTACCACTCGAGCTATCAGAACCCCGATCACTCTCATTGCTTGATATCACTCTTTGAAAGAAAATAACTTAAGGCCTCGAATCTTACCTTAAAATTACCCCACACCTAAAAGTATTTCTAGGGAAGTTGCACGAGCTCGATCTTCCAGAGAAAGATTGGATGTAGAAGGCCAGAGGCCGCAATCTAAGCCGTTGGATCATGCCACATGCCACATATCCAAATGACCTATTCAAACCGCCATACCTTCGCTTGAGCACTCAGCGTTTGCATTATGTAATCTCTTCAACATGTGTCCCGACCCTCATTGAAAGCTTGACATTTCTATTATTCAAAAATATTCTCGACCTATGGTGCATCATTCCCTAAAATCTTGATCCTTTAGGAACAGATGCACGGGGCCAGTGATGTGGACACTCTTTGCACACGCTCGAGGAGTACGAAACCCCGAGGACTCATATGCTTGTTCATCATGTATGAACCACGGAGTCCTTAGGTATAATGGTGTCTTTGGGATAATGCTCGAGGAATAGTGATGTGAACCCGACCAAAAATAGGCTTGAGAACCCACGAACAAGAAGAAACAAACCCAAGAAAGCTAGAAATCACGCCGCGCAAAGATTCAACCCTACCCGTCGTTAAACTCGTACCAAGAACCAAGATTCCACGCAAGAAATCTGACTCGTTGATTACCCGGAACTAGAATCGTGAATTGGGAACGCTACAAAAGGACTGCGACATCCTTTGATAAGTTCAAAATTATAAGTCTTAAACCACCAAGAATATTGGAGGAGAAAACTCACAAATTATATTAAAAATCTCTCAAATAATCAAAATATTCCTTTTACAATGAAAAGGAAATCCCATTTATATGAAAACATGCTAAAACCCTAAAACTCACGAAATTGGGTCTAAAATATGCAAGAATATGGAAATAAAATAGAGTTTTAATCAAATAAGGAAACTCACGAAAATTAAAGATATCGTCCCAAAAAATGAACTATGCGGTCGCATAGTAGTGTGAGATGCGGCCGCATAGTAGAATCTTTGGCTGCATCTTTGGTTTCTGCTCAATGGAATGCGGCCGCATGGGTTTTCTTCTGTACGGCCCCATAGAAGCCCCGTCGGATAGTGTTCAGTATTTTGGCTATAGCTTTCTCTATCGATATCCGATTGAAGTGATTCAAAGTACGTTGGAGAAGATTACTTAAAGATATACGACTTTGCTTCAGATATAATCTTCCAATTAGATCGTTTGCCATATCAAAATGGATCTCAATATGCGATAAAAACTCCACTCCTTGATTTGAAGGACTTCGAACTCATTTCGGCTCTCGACTCCAACATGAAAGTTGATATTTGGCATGTTGTCTTCAATATGTTGTGCCCTATTCATCGAACAAGCAATTGTATGGCTTTTATTGCCTCCCCGAAGACCCAAACCCAGCTTAAGACTCTCCCACTCATTCGTCAAATCCTTGTGAGTTTGTAACGTATCCTAGATCACATCAAATAGTGCCATACTTTTACGAGATTTTGGTGGCAAAGTCCTCATGGTTATGTCCTCGAGATGCCTTAATACCTCCAAAGGAAGTGGGTCCTCGGGTGCTTTCATTTGCTTCGTTTTGATGCCCTTTTTTATTAAGATCAAAATGATCTCACCCTCTAGGGAATCTAATCTCACCTAAACTTTTCAATCAAAGACTCCTATACCTAGGTGGACTCTATCTTAACAGTGTGCCATTAAACTATGATTGGCCTTTGCAATTATAATACAAGTCCAACACCCCTCTCAAGTAAACTCTTAGAGATAAGGATGTTCAACTAATCCAGTCCTACTAGGAGTGCACTTCCTACCTCTATAAATATAGAGCTTCAATTCATTATTTAGGTACGTTTTTACACTCAATTTATAGTCTTACGCTCATATTTTTTCCTCTCACTAACTTAAGCATCGAAGGAGTGATGAGGTCATACCTCGTTGCCTTTATTTCAAATGCCCGAGATTCTGCTCGTGTGCTTCTTTTTGTCCTCAAGCTCGGGAATCAGCAGATGCAAATTTTTTTATTGCATCACTTCCTATTTTTGCAACATTAATTGTTCTATTGTATATCAAATAGGTGCTATTGCGATTACAGTGACCAATCCTACTGATCTTGTGAAATTAAGACTCCAAGTAGATGGTAAACTGCCTCGAGGAGTGGCAACTTAATATTCTAGAGCACTAAATGCTCTACAATAGTGAGACAAGTCATTTTTTTTCCTTTATTTCGCCCTGTCCTCATTGCTCTTTAGAAAACAAACATCCTATTAGTTTGTTCCCCTGACTTTTTTTCTTTTCTTTTTTGAAATCTAGGAAGGAATAGCAGCATGTTGCATGTAATGCCATATAAATGCCGCTGAATTAGCCAGTTATGATTAAGTGAAGCAGGTAAGTTCAAAATTGAACACTTCATAACCTTTCTAATTTCTCGTCTTCTTTTAAACGTATAGCAATTCATTTTCATTTGAAATGGTCACGTTTCATTTCTTATCTGCCTTGCAGGCAATTCTGAAAATCCCAAGATTCACAGAAAATTAATGTTTTCACATATCTTTTATCCGATTTAGGAGTTGGTTTTTTAGCAGTTTGCATAGGCTCCTCAATTGACATGGTATCTTATTCATTCACAGCACTATAAATTCAATACCTATATAGTTTTTCTCCATTTTGGCAAATTGTTTTTCTTGTATCTTAGAGGGAAAATGAGAGAAGAAATGTATAAAAGTTTACATTTTTCCGATTGTGCTCCCTTGTAGTTGATCTAACTCAAAAAGGGTTCTTTGTGGCAATTGAAGTCAATGATGATGGGAGATTCTGCATAAAGAAGTACACTAGATTGTTTTGTCGAGACTTTGAAGAATGATGTGAGTTACAAGGTTCTGGTGTATATATATTGTACCTCTAACATATTAACCAAAAGAAACAAAAATTCCACCTAAATTTGTCTTCACATGTGCATAGTGCACTCTATGTACAACTGATGGTACTAAATAAGTTTGGCTGTGGTGCTTGGTTTTGAGATACGTCTAAATTGTTGATTATCATGTTTTTACAGGGACCTTTAGCTTTCTACAAAAGCTTCATCCCCAACTTTGGACAACTAGGATCTTAGAATGTAATCATGTTTCTAACTCTCGAGTAGGTACGTATTTAGTGTATCCTTCCTGTGAGAATCAAACATTTACTGTTTAAAACCTATAATCACTTCTTCATACCTTAAAGAGGCTTGATTTTGCACGGTTTCTTTCTCTTGTTTTCATTGGCTTCAGTTAACCAACAAAACGTTGCCATTTTCCAAGCTTAATGTCAACTTAAATTCTTATTGCAGGCAAAGAAGTTCGTTAGGAGCTTAGAGTCATGTTAAAAAATAAATAAAAAAATTATTGACCTAAGGTCAAGTAAATAAAACTAGAAGTGTCTGACTTTTAGCTTCCTCAATTGTTTTAGATCTGACTTTATTTAGAATTATTTACCACTTTTTAATTGTAAATGAGAGCTGCTGTCCCCCCTCCAATGGGAGGCGCCAATGGCCCCCTTGGATTTTGGCCTTTTTTTTGCCTGTCCAAGCAGGTTTTTTCATTGTAAATAGGTATAATTTTTAGAACATTTGCTTAAAATGATGCAATTTGTAGCTTTAATGTCTGCTAAGTATTATTGTTATTTTCCCCATATTTTGAAAGTCATACGTGAATCGTCATATTAGTAGCTGTTAAAGTACTGCTCTGATAAATGATAGACTATGATATTGTAACTTTGTTAGTTTTCGTTAACAGTAGCTCTAAAATGAATTTTGACTATATTTTTCTCAATTATGTGGAGTGACTATGGTAAATTTTCAATCGTCTTTTGTTTTATTTTTGTAATAGATGTAATTACTTAAGTATAAAAAAATCAATTGTTGATGTCGAAGGAGTTATCTCTGTGCCTGCTACTACCATCATAGACGCCACTCAACAGGTCCTTGTGTTGTCGTGTTTGTATTGTTGCAACTTGCAATGCTAGAACTTGAAAGGAAGGAATTGGGAATTTGAATTGGATTGGGAAAATTTTCCACTTAATCGAGGTGGGAATGGTGTGGGGAGAAGAATAGTTCTGGCGGCAGTACGGTGGGTTAGCTGACGGCGACGTAGGAGAGAGAGAGAGAGAGGTGGAGTTTGGTTCATACTGTAGTAGAGAGAATGAGATGTTGTTGATGGAAATGGTGGCGTGTGAAGATGAACACTGGAGTTGGAAATTACCCTGAAAATGGTGGCGGTGGGATGGGGTGAGTTGTGGGAAGAATGTGAAGTTTGGTTGATTATTTGCACTTTTTAAAAAATTTGGGCATATAGTTACAATTTGTGCTTTATTTTTCTTTTATTTTTCCTTTTGTTTTATTTAAATAGGAGGGTATTTTGGTCATCTTATGTTAAAAATTGGTGAAAATGGCATTTAGCTCAAGAAATATGGAAAGTAGGAACAAAAATGTCAAAAAATGAAAGGTATGGACATTTTCAACAATACACTTAAAATGTAGAGATATTTTGTGTCAATTACCCTATAAAAACATGTTGCTACCAACGATTCCCTACCTCTAGATTCCAATGTTCGATTGATAATGACAAAAATTGGAATAATTGTCACAGTTGTCGATCACTTCTATGACATTGAAGGTTCTCTAAGTAAGCTGGAAGTCTTCACAGACATCGGTAAAATGTACTTTCCCTATGTTCATTACTCAATACGTAGTTTAGGCAATAGAATGAATCATATTTTGATACTATATGGTTTTAAAAAAGCCATTGATGATAACTACTTCTTTGCAGATGGAATGACACAGGACTACAGTGAGATTATAGTCAATGTCATCCATGATTTTATCAACACCACCACAACAAACTCCTTTTGTACTTTAAATACTTGCACAAATTAGACAAAACCTGTATTATTGATCTTCTGCTTCCAATAACACAATTTTCCCTATTAACATGTAAATGGATTTATGCTTGGGAATAATGCAACTTAGCAAGTCTCTTTGCATATTTCTTCTACTTCCAGTAACTCAACTGTCCTTATTCAAAATGTAAATGGATTTTTTATGTTCTGAAATAATGCAACTTAGTAAGTCTCTGCATTTTGAGAAAAAATTTCTTCCCAATGTAATCATAACTAACATTGAGTTACATATTTTAATTCATGAGAACCGGACACATTTACTATACTAATATTACCTTAAAGAAAATTTGGCCCGTGGAGTTAGACAAGTAATAATTAAAAACTTGAGTGACAATTAAAATAAGTTATTCCATTGGCATAGTTAACCATCAACCACGAGATTAAGTCCGTGTTGTCCCATTTTCTAAGACTTTTTAAGCACACTTCCGTTAAAATAATTTAACACATGAATCATTAAAATTTACCCTACTTTTTATTTTTATTTTTTTTATTGATACTCTACAAAAAATAATTTTTCACACACACACACACACATATATATATTTTTTGATGACGGAAAAATTTACAATCACTACTCTTCGAATACGCACTGGATAAATTTTAGAGAAGCTGACGCAATTGCTTGCAAATCAAACCAATCAGGTTAATCACATTAGGTAGGATGCGACAGATTCGATTGAAAAAATATTGATAAGAGAATCAAACTCATAATTAAAGATTTTCACGCTCACGTATTCCACCAATTCGATGACATAAATGTAAAATTTATATATTTTTAAGGGTGTGTTTGATATGCGTAAATTTTCCCTGAAAGTTGGAATTCGATTCCAACTTTCACTTTTGCGCTGTTTGATAGCGTTTATTTTCCATGGAATTGATTTCCACCCAATTCTAAGGTACAATCACTTGAAGCGTGATTTCGTGGAATTCAATGACTTGCTATATAGGTGGGAATTGATTTCCAACTTTTTTTTTTTTTTTTAAGCAATATAAACAAATTCTAAGATAAAGTGTAAAAAAAATTATCCCTTTAATTGACAAATTTCATGCAAAACAAAGTCAAACGTAAAAATAAAAAATAAAAAATTATTTTTTTTAATTTTTTTTGGCAATCTAAACATATTTTGTTCCCAATGGTAAAAAAATTTATTCATTTAATTGACAATTTGCATAAAAAATAAAGCCAACCGTATTATAATAGAAATGTGGAAAATTATACCAATCAAACACCTTTAATTTAATTTCCGATAAAATAATTCCAGACAATTCAATTCCCTGAAATCCAATTCTTTTTCCACCCAGGCTATCAAACGGACCCAATAGTTATAATATGGGGAGTACAGGTTGAGTTGAGCCGACTCAGTTTAGATGCTCAACGGAGTGCAATACTACTACAGGCCAAAAGAATAATCAGTTTGTGTTTGGGTTTGAATCGGTACGAAAACTTCTCCGCTTCTTCATACTCCACTGCGTCTGCGAAAATAATTTTAAAGAATGTCAAGATTTTGGAAGCCAGGGACAGAAAAGCCCCGTATCGTCGACGACGAAGAAGGCGGCGTTTTATTCTACACTGCCTCCGCATCGTCCTCTTCCGGGTAAATTTTTTTTTTTTTCCTTTGTACTTTTGGCGAAGCTTTCTTGTTTATTGACTGCACGAAATTTCAGGTATGGGTTTGCGAGCTTAGAGAAGCAGAGGCAGAGACTTCCCGTGTATAAATACAGAACTGCCATTCTATATTTAGTCGAAACTCACGCCACCACCATCGTAGTGGGCGAAACGGGCAGTGGCAAGACCACACAGATTCCACAGGTCCCCTTTTGGAACTCCTGATTTTATCTACATATGCATATCTGTAATTTATCTTCACTTCAAATTGTGCTGGGTATAAATGCAATTGTGAGTTTTGTATTGAAAGTGAATTATTTTAGTTAAAATTGTTGTTGTATTTGATGAAATTGGGTGTGCAGTATCTCAAAGAAGCTGGATGGGCCGAAGGTGGCCGCTTGATAGCGTGCACACAACCAAGAAGATTAGCAGTTCAGGTACTATTTCCAGAGAGTGTGCTCATACCCATTGGCACTTATATTTTGTTTCAGACGGATAAATTCTTCGTTAAGGAAATCTATGGTTGTCTGCTTTGCAATAATAAAAGTTATCTCTGGTTCAGTAATTTGGCCAACTTAGAACACGTATAGTAGTTTAATTGATTAAGACAAATAGCTTGAGTTTTTACACTAGTGATTTTTTTATGTTCAGAAATGAATTTGGTTGTTACGCTCATGAGTTGTTAACTTGCAGTTTATGTATAAATAGAACATGTTCACTGCTCTTAGGCTTTAGTTTTGGAATAACTGAATACTATTAGTGCTACATAGGGGGACTATCATTAAGAGTACTGCATTATTCTTTAATGATGTACTCAAATCATTAAGTGAACAAATACCTAATGTTTCTGATATTTGTGAGTCCCTGTTCAAGGTTTAATTTCTGCTGTATTTTTCAACTGTTGAGCTTGACTTCTCTATTTGCTCACAGACAAGCTCCAATTCATTATCCACTTTAGTTCTGAATGAAACATCATAGAAATTATTGTCATTGACTCATTGATTTCCATTTCATGACTGTCTTATCACCTTATGAAACTCATTATTCTGTAATGGAAATCTGCATTGTCATGAAACATTCACCCTGTGAACTGGTGACTCTACATTAGTTTTAGTATGTATCTAGGTCATTCAACAAATTTTAGATGTGATTTCTCAAGCTCAAGGTCGTTTGGCATTCAGGCAGTTGCTTCAAGAGTTGCTGAAGAGATGGGTGTCAAGCTTGGTGAGGAAGTTGGTTATACGATTCGATTTGAAGATATCACCAATAATGTGAGTATTACTTATGTTTCTAATATATCCTTGGTAGGCCATCGTAATACATGATGGCATTTTAAAATTTTACTTGTAAGGCATTTTATTTCATTTTCATCGATTACTTTCTAGCCATGAAGTTATTGCTGTATGTTTGTATTGACATGCAATAATGGAGAGACTTCCATTTTTTGGCAGAACAGGACTTGACAAGGGTAAAATTTCTGACGGATGGAGTGTTGCTGAGAGAAATGATGGATGATCCACTCTTGAGCAAGTATAGGTAGGCTTATGCTTCTCAGAGAGTATCGTTCTATTGGAAACATTGTTAAGCAATCACCGCATGTCCTCAAGTTTTTCTTTAGACCCATGTATACTTATTTGCTAGCTTACCTTCTGTCAAATTTCGAATTGATTAGCATAAGTTGTCAAATTGATGAACCTGTTTTAGGTATGCATGTGTTTATTGTGCTTATCTAACAAAAAACCAGAAAGTCATGCTGACAATTGACAGCATTAATTGTACTTAATCCTACCATATTATCAGATTTGGTTTTGTTTATAACTTTTTGTGGTTATGCCTGAACATGTAGTTTTTGACCTTACAGTGTCATCATGGTAGATGAAGCTCATGAGAGGTCTCTTTCAACAGACATATTATTAGGTCTCCTGAAAAAGGTACTCTAATACCTTGTAAACTTGAGCTACGTGCTTTTATGCTTTTCGATACTATTTTGTAGCTAGAGTTAATTATTTCTGTTCAGATTCAACGCTGCCGGCCTGAGCTGCGTCTTGTCATCTCATCAGCGACAATTGAAGCAAAAGCAATGGCTGCTTTTTTTAGTACCAGGTTTCTTCTCAAAATTCATTAAAATTTGCTGCTTTAGGTTGCCAATTTTCATTACATATTTTTTTATTTCTATTATATTTAGCTTATTGTTCTCATCCCT
Source organism: Osmanthus fragrans (assembly GCA_019395295.1). Taxonomy (NCBI): domain Eukaryota; kingdom Viridiplantae; phylum Streptophyta; class Magnoliopsida; order Lamiales; family Oleaceae; genus Osmanthus; species Osmanthus fragrans. Next base: position 8,002,701 of record CM033362.1, read on the forward strand.
GAAGAATATCTAATGTAGTCTTTTATTTTTTATTTAATCATGATTTATCTGCTTGTTGGGTCTGCTTAAGTCAATGTAAACATGATAGAATTGGCTTCCGCACCCAGAATTTGTGAAATCTTGAAACAATATGACATAAAACAGGAGTCTTACCTAACACTGTTAATTAATGTAAACGATGTAGATTTGGCCAACTTCTGCAGACAAGAGGTCGTATATCTTACTCAAAAAGCTGATTATCCTAGATTTCAATTTTATTTATTTTTATTTTTATATATTTTTTTCTCACATATTGTAATTATCAGAGTCTAAAATCTCAAGCAATCATTTTTGGGATGTTATTGAGAATTTACTTTCTTTTGCTTTGGATTTATTATGTTTATTGTAATTATTGAAGTTGAAGTAGCCATATTGACAGTTTCTGCTCATAATCTATTGACTTGTGCACTGTTGATTTGATCAAAATTAGAAGGCATCGAGGACCAGATGATGGACCGAAGAAAGAACCCGCTATTTTGTCTGTTGAGGTAATCAATGTTGATGATCAGATGAAAGAAATGAGTCCTTATCTTTTGGTTTTCGCAAATAACATAGCCTTCATAATTGATTTCTTTTTATTATTGTATTATTATCTTTTTAACTTTTAGGGAAGAGGATTCAATGTACACATTTTTTACGTTGAGGCACCTGTTCCGGATTATCTTCGAGCTGTGATTTCGACAGTACTGTCTATTCATGATCAGGTATGTGAATATCTATATCCAGACGAATTTGTAGACGTGAGTCAATATTTAAAGGTTAAACTGGAGTGTGGACTGGGAGACTTTCTGAGCTTATTCCTTTTTACGTTCCGCTTATCATAGAGAAATTGTTGTGTTACTTCTGTATATACTCACAAATACTATATTTATCTTTCAAAGAATGGTAACTTCCAAGTAGAAGACTTTTCTCATACATAACTTTTATAACTTGTAATTGGTTATGCAATATTCACTTCTCTACCATCCATGTGACCGCTTGAACATTAAAAGAGTGGAAGGGTGAGCTGTCGAAGGAGGTTGGAACACTTCATGTCATTTCCCCCCTTCATGAATGGTGTGTGGCCTTTACTTAACATGAGTTCTTGATCTTTTTAATCATAATTTTCTATAGGAACCTTTGGGAGATATTCTCGTATTCCTCACAGGTCAAGATGATATTGATGCTGCAGTTCAGTTGCTTACAGAAGAAGCACAGAGTAGCAGAAAACAAGGTTGTTTTGGTAGCTCTTAAGCTTCATGAGTATTGGAAGGTTATTATTGCATGATTAAGTGCATGTTTCGCAAAGCTTAAATTATAATTTAAGCTGGTCAAATATACTTTTTATTCCTTATTTTGTAGGATCCACAACTACCACCACTTACTATTCGCACATTCTTTAGGACCACAATTCATAATCACTTAAATTTTAGTTTAACCACTCCCAAGCATGCTGTAAGTCTGTGAAGACTTCCTCAGTAGCAAATATTTCTTTTTTTAAGATTTAAGTTCCAAGAAGTTATATGAATTAAGGATTTTAGGCCTCCCATTCGAGCTTACATGGAAAGAACGAACTTTGCCAACTTAAGTGGGTGAGAGTAAAAGTCAGTTTACTGACCCTCATTTGAGCGGTGTTTCCATAAATGGTTGCTTTGACCTTCCAAAGCAAATGCTGTCTCCCAAGCATTGAAACACATTCAAGGCTTTTTGAAATAAGAAAATTTAGAAGGTTTATTATTCAGTATGATTTCTTTTGTTTTTCTTAGTTTCCACCATAGAAAGGATGGCTATTGGTTTTTGGCAATCGAGCAATGAATCAATTTTTCCCTGTCTTTGTTTGCTTGTCAAATGGTTTCTTGTTTGGATCTTTTTTAATATGACCCAGTTAATCATATGCATTGACCATAAACTCCTCAGTTATGTCTTTGTTTGTTGGAGAATAAAAGGGATTTTCTTGTTCCCGCTCTTCTTATGAAATAATAGTGCAGTGCATTTGGTTCTTCTAATAATTACTGAACGAGAAACTGTTTTGTGCAGTCAAATTGAAAAACTCAGGGCCCTTCCTTGATGAAGTGGCATAAGTGAAGGAAGGTTTTAATAAATTAGAGATAAATATTAAATGCAGTAAACTTCTAGGTTTGAGAATCTATTTTGTTGAAATGACATTAATGGTGTCAACGAATGTTATTTTTTTCTTCATTTTATGAACAATTTTGTACATAACTAGTCTTAGTATGGAAGATGTCTTCCATTAGAAGTATGGCGATTAGTTTTCATCACAACCTTGAGTTGTTATGTTTGTCAGGCATTGGCAATCATGTTGGCCGCACCTGATTAACTTCTGAAATGGAAAGATTGTTTATTCTTCTCAATGCACAATCTTCATTTGTTCATGTTTTACTTATTTCTGCTTTATTTGCTTGCAGGATTGATTGTCTTGCCTCTCTATTCTGGACTTCCACGTGCAGATCAGGTTAGCATCTTGTCACATAGTCTTGTAGTTAAAGAATTATATTCCGATCTCACTAATTTCTTCTTTTCCTCTTTCTTTGTAGGATCTTATATTTTCTCCTACCCCTCGAGGGAAAAGAAAGGTGGTGATGTCAACAAATATTGCCGAAACATCATTGACTTTGGAGGTATAAACTTTATGTCTTTAAGGATGATATTTATAAGAATAACATTTATACATCAAATTGACAACTCAATTATCTCTGACTCCGCCCAATCTCTCCATTCCAGGGTATTGTATATGTTGTTGATAGTGGGTTCTCAAAACAGCGTTTTTACAACCCGGTATGTTTGTTTGATCACATTCTTGCTATGTATTTAGTTTCATAATTTTTCCTTTTTCTTAGGATCAATTCTTCTGTTTGACCACTAACTTCTTTTTATTTATTTATTTCCAGGTAAAAGGGCAAACTGTAAATAATTTTCTTAAAATTTCTATTAATATGATTTTGCATATTCATTTACCAAATTTATAAGATGGACCATCACCTTTAATCAACATTTACGGCTAACTTATTCTTTTGTTGTCACATGAAACAAATAAAATTGTCAGTTTCTTTTCAGCTCCTCAAACTGTTGCTTACAACATATTCTGATAAGTATGAATCAGAAGTGTATAAATCTCAATGTTCTTCTGTTCATTCCTTTTGTTAGATATAGCTCTTTCTGTGGAAGATTAATTGGTTAATCTTCCCATTTCCTTGTTAGTTAATTCTGTATCTACTTTTTAAACAGATAACAGATATTGAAAATCTAATAGTGGCACCAGTATCAAAGGCTTCTGCTCGACAGAGAACTGGTAGAGCTGGAAGAATTCGCCCTGGAAAGTGTTACAGGTACAGAGCTTACAGGATAGCATATGCGCTACTCAATAAAACTTCTGTCGCCATTACTGTTAGAAATGAGCTTGTTTGCTCATGTATGTGCTTAATTGGTTGTACTAAAGCTTACTCTAACAGGGTCTATTGTTTAAAATAAACTGAGGACCTACCAACTACCACAAAACCAATAAACTTGAAAAAGATGAATTATTATGGGAAATAATTGGCCGTTTTGCCCTTGAAGAAGGAAACCTTTTCACTTCTCTACAATATTAATCCACTTCTCTCTTCCATCCCTTCTGTATGCTTCTGCTCGCACTTCATGTGTCTTCTTAGACAATTCCCTTCCAGTTAAGCAATAGTATGAACTTACTAATCATTCTTCATGCACATAAGAATTTTCTCACTACAAAATTTTGACCATAGTTATCAGACTTGGACTGGTCAATGTTCTGGCCAGGGTATCAGGTCAGCAGGTCACTCGTCGATTCGGTAGGTCACTGGTTGAACCGGTGGGTCATTGTCGAATTACAATTTATAATAAAAAATATTTATAATTATAAATATAAGGAAAAATACATTTTATTTATATAATTAAGACGTGCTATAAGTTGGAACTTGGAAATATTTTTTTAAACCACAGTATGTTATATTTTCATTTTTTCACACAAGAATTTTCTTAAATACCATTTGGTGAACTTTTTAAGTATGCAAATTTTATTTTTTAAAAAGGTATGCGTTTTTTTAAGCAAAGAAGTGTTCCAAATAGCTCGTAGTTAATTATCAGTATTAATTATATAAAAACCATTTATTTATTATAATATATATATTTTGAACACACATAGTACACAAAACATTGTTGTTGCACAATTGCATGGGCATAAATCTCTACCTGGGATTCCCAGGATTGAATCGTTGCCTGCTTCAATTATAATATATTTTGCATTGAAGGCGCTAGCGGCAAACCAGTTATCTCTGAATGGGTTCTGGTTTCTTATTAAAAAAAAAAGAAAAAAATCCCTGTCGTACAAGGACGGGTTTTGACCGGTTTAAGCGTTCTATGACCAGGTTGATTGCCTAACGGTCCACTAGTAACACCCCAATCCAACCAGTGCCTGTTCACAGTTATCCGGTTGGACTGCCTGGTCTGATTTTAATAACTATGTTTTTGACTGCTATGTAGTATTGGCCATAGTTCTCAAGAGTATCTGAACGTATTAAATTTAGATAGTTTGTACACAGTAAGGAACCATCTTAAGTTTCACCATCCAAACCAAACCAGTGCTTGTTCCGCAGTTATCCGGTCGAACTGGTCGGTTTGGTTCGGTTTAATAATTATTTGACTGCTACTTAGTATTGGCAACAGGTTTCTAGAAGTATATGAACATATTAAACATCTAAAACTCATTCGGCTGATTTAAAGAGACCAACTGCAACAAGGAAAGATAGGCTTTATTTTCTTTTATTTAAAAAAAAAAAAAAAAAAAAAAAAAAATCTATTTGGACTATTAGCAGCTAATGACGTGCCTCTTGTTTATCAATTCTTATCAGCTTTATATTATATGCTCCTTATCAAAATAACATGGTGCATTTTTAGCACATTAAATTTCTTCAGAACCACACTTAGCACCCCCAAAAAATGGAGACTGTGCATAACGGTGTAGACATTTTTTCCTTGACCATAACCAGGCTTTATACAGAAGAATATTTTATCAAGGAGATGCCTGCTGAGGGTATACCAGAGATGCAGAGGTCAAATCTCGTTTCCTGTGTGATTCAGGTAGTATGTGTGATTAGAAATGAGTTTGATTGTACTGCTATGAGTGTCAATTTAGTGATAGTTTGCCATTCTTGAGATTGGTATTTTTCTGTACTTTGATTCTCTTGGTTGATCAGCTTTTCATGCGTACATGTGAATATGTTAAATTTCAGCATTACTCGTGGAAAAAAGTAAAAGACAAATTTTTTGTCGCTGACTTCTTAATTTCCCTTTTTTTTTTTTTTTTTTTTTTTTTTTTTTTTTTTCTTTCTTGAGTTGCAAAATTGATGGCGAGGGAGAAATGGAGTAGAATGTTTTTTCACGCTTAGGACTTCATAAATTTTTAATTTTTTGTGACCAAAGGTTGAAAGTTTTTTTTTTTTTTTTTTTTTCTATTATTGTTTTTTTCTTGTCATAGAACTACACATTAGTCATCTTATGGATTTTTTCATCTTAACTAGTTGTGTTAAGTTTTCTGCTTGCTTTATATGCTTTTTGTTTTATTTATTTATTGAGTTGTTGATGCTCAATGTTGTTTTTCCTGGTATTGTTTTCATCATTTGCTTCAATTTCATGAAATGTATCCAAATTGTCCCGTTTGGTGTTTATATTCACCTACACCTTTGGACATTTAGTTCTTTCAGATTTGATGTTGAGTATCTTGTTTTCATCTCATAGTTAAAAGCCCTGGGTATAGACAATATTTTGGGTTTCGACTGGCCAGCATCACCCTCTCCGGAAGCATTGATCAGAGCACTTGAAGTACTATATTCTCTTGGAGTTGTTGATGATGATGCCAAACTTACATCACCTGCTGGGTTCCAGGTTGCAGAGATTCCATTAGTACGTCTCTTTTTGTTCTTTTTCCCCTTATCTATTTAAATTTTCTACATATCCAACCCCCTTTTCCCAATGGCCAAAAAACATCACACAAACCAGCTAGAGGGAAAACAAGAAGAAAACTGCCCAAAAGATCGAATTAGGGAAAGTGTACATAATTGATAAAGGAGAGTTAAAAATGCTATCTATATGAAGTTATGAACAGTGCAACAAAAAAAATCGCATCAGATATCAAATTTCAAAGTAACATGGTTGTGTGAACTTGGAATGTACAAATTAGAAGAATGCATCGTATTTCACAAGTAGTCTGTAAAGGTGAAGCTACTACCATGAAGCACACAAACAATAAATTTTGATGCATGCACTGATACACAACTAATCTGCTGAAATAAAGATAAACATTATGTCATAAGAATTCGTCTGATGATAATAATATTAAACGAAATGAGTCATTTTTTCAAACACTTGTTTCGCAGTTGGTGGATTATGACGAGGCATGGAATAGCTTCTCCAAATAATTATACTCCCTCTGTCTCATAAAAGATATACTTGTTTCTATTTTCACACAGATTAAGAAAATGTAATTAATATAGTTGGTAATGTAATTTTTTCTTAATATTCCCTTACATTAAATAATGAATTAAATAAGAATAGTTCATATTTATTGATAATAAGACACATTAAATAGGGCATATTAGAAAATTAAAATTCTGTCCAGAATTGGGATCCTGATGCGCATGATATCAAAGATGATATTAGTCTCAGTTGTATTATAGATGATGTGTTCTTGTAGGATCCTATGATTTCGAAGATGATATTAGCCTCAATTGAATTTGGTTGTTCTGAGGAAGTCATTACCATTGCTGCTGTACTGTCTATACAGGTAAATTGCCCAACCTTTAAAGTTTTGCTTTATTCTTCTAATAATTCATGACAAAAGAACAATGCTAGTTTTAGATGTATGGGGTTTGCATATCGCTCCATTTACTTTTTCTTCTTAATCATTTTTTCTTTTTTATTCCCATGCAGTCTGTCTGGTTTCCTGGTAGGGGTGTACAAAAGGAAATGGATGAAGCCAAGTTGAGATTTGCTGCAGCTGAGGTTCCTAATCCTTCTTTGTTGCTTTTTTTGGTGCCTACATATTTTTTTTCTTAATAAGGACTTATTTGAATTAGGCTGACCACCAGAATGTAGATCTAACACCTTGGTTAATAGTACTGTAGTATGATTATCTGATTTCAATTTGGGGATATGGTGATGCATTAAAGTTTCACTAACTAGAATTTCTGGTGGGGTTTTAATAGAGATTAATTACTAGACAGGTTTTGAAAGAGTTCTTCAACTAGTCCAGTCTGAAATGTGATTCTAGATTGCTCTGTTTGATTTAGAGTTGGAGAGCGGGAATATTGCATCAGTTCCTTAATTAGATATGACTAACCCAAAACACAAGGAGCCTGCTGAATGAACTATCTCCTTTACCATACAGATTTGTTTTGAGTCTCTCCTCTACTACCATAGTTCTGCATATTGCTATCACGGGCAGTTAGTTCCTATGACCCTGCAATCTGTATGATAAACATATGACTTATAGACCTAGGATTAATTTGCAAGACATGGGGCCTTTATCAAACTAGGGAGTTTGCCTTCAAGCTAAAAGTGATTCAGGCTGAACATCAATCATGTTCAGGAGATTTTCAGGGGCTATGAGCACAAACATATTTAGTGTTTGAAGAAGCTGATGTCAAAATATGTTGTTTGGGTTATTAGTCTTTTATCACAGACCATCTCCTTATGATAAATAAATGAATAGCCTTGTTTTTCACTTTCTGAATTTTACCTCAGTGATTTCTGTCAATACTGGAGTCACTTTCTGACTTCAACCATAAAGTTTAAGATAATTGTGAGAAGGATGGAATAAAAATAAAAATAAATTAGGACAGGCCGTCATTTCTTGAGTTTTTTTTTTTCTGAATTCTCTTCAATTTTGCTCTAGATCGAATTTATCCACCTTGAACATACTTCTAAAGTTATATACATGTAATATTGGTACTAAAACTTTACTTCTCATATGTTTTCTGGATAAATTATGTTGTAGTTTATATTTTTCCATCTAATCTGTCTCTATCTATCTATCTATCTATCTATCTATCTATCTATATATATTGTGGATGAGAAACCAAGGTCCCGATTGTCTTCTAACCTTTAAGATATGGGATACTATGTGGAATTTTATTTTTATTTACATTATTGATTTTTTATTTACACTTTATTTAGTAGCCAATTGATATGCACGATAAATCTATAGATTCTCATCTTAGGCTCTCTTGGGAAGTTCTCATATTCACAATATTGTGTCTTCAAAATACCTGCAGGGCGACCATGTTACCTTTTTAAATGTGTATAAAGGATTTCTTGAGTCTGGTAAATCTTCAAACTGGTGTCACAAGAACTTTCTGAACTACCACGCCATGGTGAGCATCTTACTTTAGCAGCTATAGAGATTTTTGAAGCATCTGCCTTATGCAGCGTTAATATTCATGGCTTTAAAACATGAAATCATGTATACCATGTTTATTTTTGGTCGACGATTTTTTGAATGTTCATTTATTTTCTATGCAGAAAAAAGTTGCTGAAATCAGACTACAGCTGAGAAGAATTGCACAGCGTCTGGGGATAGTCTTGAAATCTTGTGAAGGCGATATGCAGGTAAGATGATATACACTTCAATTGATCAATGTAATTGTAAAAATTAGCATCTGTGGGGGAAGAACACGACTTTTATAATACTGAATTAGCATTGCATGTATTATGTCTTGGTTCTACTCAGGCTAAAACCTTTAGATTTCAAAGTACTCATCCGAAGTTCAAACTTTTGATTTAGCCCCTTTCAAGTCTCATCAAAAAGCTGTGTACTTTGATTACATTTTTTTTTTGGTGTATACTTTAAAGAGAGAACGACATTTAGCCTTTTTAAACAGTAAAGAATTCCATTGTCTTTCTCGATCGTTATATTTTAAACATATAGATGTCATGTGTACAGGCACGTGTATGTGTGGGGTTAAGGAATGCTGAAATAACATTAATCTTTTTCAACGTTAAGTAATTTTTATTAAATAATAGTATTTATGATTTTCTACCAGAAACAATCTTGTAGTGTCTCCTCCTTTAAGAAGATCAAAGACATGCTTGCATTGCAGCAGTTTTAGAATTCAATACAACACAACTGTTTGGTGGGATAAATGGAGATCTTTCTTGTATAGGGGATATTGATGGTTGGTTTCTCATAAAATGTTATGAAGGTCTTTAGATGTTTGGTACCACACTGATATGATATAAATACTATCCAGATGGGGTATCATCAGAGCGACACACTCACCACGCTGTTTAATGTGGCTGAACAGGATAAATATAAACACTTGACTCTTGGATTGGCATTCTAATTTCCAAAAAAAGGACTGTTGACTGACATTATAAGCATAACAAAGTATTTTCTATTATTTGCATAACAGAATGTAATTTTTAATGTGCTTACATGCATTTGAATGGGAATCTTTAGATATCTTTGATAGAATATGCAAGCAGGATGAATTTCACTAGAGAATGTTCTGCATCGACATCCTATCCCTCCTCAGCTAGTGCATTATTTGTGTGACCTTTGTGCTTAGCATTGAATTTGATTCCTAAGAGTTACCTGTGAATTTTTGTAATTCCAGCATGACTTTGTTCCTAATGAATGTTACTCTTTGATTTCCTCTTTTCTTCTTTCCTCTGGAATATATCCTGCTAAATTCAACAAGCACTATTTCTAATCATATTTCAGGCTGTAAGGAAGGCAATTACTGCTGGGTTTTTCACTAATGCTTGTCGATTAGAAGTAAGTATTCAATTGTATGTTGACATAATGATCCTAATTTTTGTTTTGAGAAACAGAACTGATATCTTTGATTAATAATAATTGCCTGTGTATCTAACTTGATCAATTTGTGGTTGCTTATTTTGTTAAAGCCATTTAGTCACAATGGCTTGTACAAGACTATCAGAAGCTCACAAGAAGTTTATATCCATCCTTCATCCGTGTTATTCAGGTTAGCACAGATAACTTGTTATGTCATTGTTCTTGTTTACGAACTTAGAGGAACCATGTGAAGGGAGTTATTTGTTTTTCATTAACGAGCAAATGGATAACAAGTTACCCAATGTGCTCAATTTTGACATTTGCTGGAAGATCCAAATGGAATTCTTCTGCAGGTTCTGGGTAGTGCTCCAGACTTGAGAGTTCAATCCTCTTAATGTGCATGTCTTGGATTCATTGATCCTATTTTTTGATTTATGACCAAAATAATTGGACCACTTTTTTTGCCGTCCAAACTAAGTGATAGGCTATATTGAAACGGTAAATGTGTGATTCTAATTGGAGCGATATGTCGATAATGTTTAGGATGATATATTTATGTCGTGTGTAAATTTAAAGAAGCTTCTGGTCAGAACAGTAATGCATTCTTACAAGAAAAAGGGTTGCCCAAGTTAATAGAGTCTAAGGTGGTTGCAAAAGATTTAATCTATCTGACCTTTTATATAATGCCATGTAGCCAATTGGTACTAAGTACTAGTCTAGGTGTCAGTTAAGTGGCATTACGTGATTATACATCTTAAATTAAGGAATATGGGTCCCATTTAAGATGACCAATCACTTAATTGACACCTAGACTCGTGTTTAGCACTAGTTGGTTACATAGCATTACTCTTTTAGAATAGATAGTTTTGCAAAGTATTCATGCGAATGGTCTCAAGTGTATTAGGAAATAATACTTGGCTTGCTGAATTACATATATCTTTTCTTGATTAAAGAGTAATGCTGTTTAATTATATATCTTTTCTTGATTAAAGAGTAATGCTGTTTATCTTCATTAGAGACGATCACTATATAATGCGATATTGTATGATGTGTCATTAAATGAGACCAAAAAAGTGGGTCTTATTTCATTTATTTCATTGGACTTATCATATAATAGCACATCACCGGCCACAGAGATCATTGATGATCTCTAATGGAGATAAATAGCGTTGTTCTAAATTAAAATCTGAGAGAATAGATTGATGTTGATACATAGACTGCAAACTAACAATTGGAATACATTCCCTTGAAATTTATCTTGCAGAGTTAATCCAAAGTGGGTCGTCTTCCATTCGATCGTCTCTACTGATCGTCAATACATGCGCAATGTCATCTCTATTGACCCATCCTGGCTGACACAGGCTGCTCCACACTTTTACCAGCGACAACTGCTTAATCTCAATCCATCTCAAGTTTGATAATCACGTGCGCAATGTTCTATTGTGCTGATCATTTGATAATTATATGCAAGCCGTGTCTCTTTCCTGTTGCTCATTTTACCATCATGATGATTTGCTCCCGGGAAAGAAACTGCGCACAACTTATGGAATGGAGATCATTGATCTGTAGCCTCTTTTACTAAACCCTAGCTTTGGTAACTTGTAGAAGCACGTTACTTGTATTCATTACAACTTAGTTGCATACAATATTTATATTTCTCTTGTATAAAAATATGTGATGATAATATCTGACTCTTTCAATCATCCATTTTTCCAGTTCTGGAAACTGGCTTTATGTACAACTTGGGTGGAGAACCAAATTAAGTAGATTGGACAATTTCAAATAAATGAATTGTGTCGTTCTCAGAACTTAGAAATATTCACACATGAGACCTACTTTTTGCACATAAGAATAATGCATCATCGGTTTTGCAGATGTGGAATGCATAGGCGGATTTACAGTAAAGGAAAAGACTTCTTGTCCGGGATTAAATTCAGATGGTTTGACCCAGGATTTAATCCCGGGACGTATAATGTGGTTCTACAGTAAATTTCTGATATCTATGCCTTTTGCTTAGGTCAAATTGGTAACAGATTTTCATGGAGTCAGCTGTCAATTTATGAATAAATCTATACGCAAACCCCCTATAAATACATGTTTATTTTCCTGCTTATTTGTTAGTTAGAATTGGTTAGAAAATTAGATTCCTGTTTTTTTCTTAATAAATTAAGATTTTATTCTATATTTTTCATACATTATTAGGTTTTCTATATTTAGATGTATGTTTTGAATATATTTATCAATTAACAATGAAATTTATTAGAGTTATATAAATAGGACCGGACCGGACTATTTAGCACGAAAATTGGATAACCAATCCAAGGTCCGGTTCGGGTGATTGATTTAGGGGAACAATACATAACTAATGTTTTTAGTATGGTCAATTCAATAATAAGGCAATAGGTTTCAAAATTTCAAAAATTAGGTTTTTATTAAATTTTATTTACGATTTAATTAATTAATTAATTAAATATATAAAAGTCACAAATTTTTACAAATTAGTCACAAATACATTTATTGGTCACATATTATCAAATTAATTAATTACAAATTATTACGAGGTCACAAATCAAAATTTTTATTGGTCATAAATTATTTTCGAAGTCACGGATTGAAATTTTAATAGGTCACAATTTATTTTCGAGGTCACAAATCAAAATTTTAATAGGTTACAGATTATTTTCGAGGTCACAAATTAAAATTTTAATAGGTCATAGATTAATTTCTTAGGTCACAATTCACGAACTTATGAGTCACACTATTGTGACTGCCATCAAATTTTAAGTGACCACCACTTCGCCCCTGGCTCCACCAACGGTACCACCATCGTCGCCGCCCAATAGCTTAACAGTAAATATGAGTCACACTATTATTATCGTCACCAAATTATAAGTGACCACCACTTCGCCCCTGCCTCCACCAGTGGCACCACCACCGTCGCCGTCTAATAGCAACATCAACACCTCAAAAACAAACCCCACACCCTCCCAGCACCACTATCACCACTGTCATTCGCACGCACAATTTATCCACCGCCGCCAACACGCACGCACAGCAAATCCCGACACCAACACCAAAATAACCACGATCACCACAGCAAATCCCGACACTAACACCAAAATCCACACCACCAACACAGATATGTGACTCAATTTTGTAGACTCTCCGGCACCATAACCACCACCAACCACACTTCACCACCACCGAAACCTGCATCCCCACCAGAACCGTCGTCCCACCACACAACCCACCACCAAATACCGGTAGCCCCACCAACAGAAATACTGCCAGCCAGCCCACATCTCTCTCTCCTCCTTGTCTCGCTTCTGCAGCGGTGTTCCAGGGTGTCGCGAGTGGCACGAAATGGGAGAAGACGATGGGTCCATTGGAGAAGATCTAGAGACGGAACATTACAGCAATTCCTAAAAATGTCTTTGAATCATCGCCAACCATCCCCCACTCTTCACAAAACACCACCGTGGCCGACCTTCACACTGTAATTCGAATAAAAAACAAAAAATTCCTAAAAATTAACCAGACGTTGTGCAGTGGAGAAGAGATGCTTCAGCGGCGGCGCCGCATCCAGCCGAGGATTTTTAGCGGCGGCGCTCACACCAGCGACGTTGTGCAGTGGCTCCCAGACACGACGACAATAAGCAGTTTCGTGTGAGATGGTCGGCGGCGAGGTCTCGAGTTGGAGAGAGACCACCACCACCTCGCACCCCAACCACCGCCACTAAAACCACCCCAACAAACAAGCTCTCCATCAACGCACATTACCATCTCGTACCAGATCCAACTAAAACCACACACATCACCATGCGAGGAGGTGCCAGCGGGGTGGTGACGGTGGGGATAGAGAGAGTGAGAGCGAGAGAGAGAGGGAGGAGGGGAATTGTGATTTTAAATTAGGGTTTATGGTTGTATATAATTGATTTGATTTTTAAATATTATTATATAATATAAAAATATTTTATAATATTATTATTAATACCTGATTTTTGTATAAATAAACCACATATCCTATTTTTGAATTTGGATATTTAAATACCTCTCTAGCTGTAATTTACTCTTGATTTAGTCATTTTGGGCTCGTTTTACATGATTTTTGTTTTTGTTTCTACTTTTTGTAGAAGAGCTTTTGAAGGAAATTACTTCAATCGTCCTCACAATCTCTCTGAAAAAGCCAAATCTTTAATTTCAAGTCAAATTAGATGGAAGAAGAACATGTAGAATGATACTCATTTTTCATTTATTTTTATTTGGGTGAATTTCAAAATTCGTCATTAAAATATGTTAAGAGAAGTTTTTTTTTTTTTTTTTCTTTTTTTTTTGGGTTGAAACCTTTCTCCTTTTGAGACTATATCTTCATATTTCACCACAATTCCCTTTCATTGCCGTAATTGTCTCTCTGTTGTATATGTTGAGAAATCGGTTGTTCAAAACCAATAAAGGAAGATGTGAAAAATAGTTGACAACTTCGATCGATCACACCGAACTGCGGTCGACCGAAACTCTGCAGGATTTCAACCAGGAAGCTGCAAGAGGTTTCAGTTGATCACTCGGTCGACCGAAATAGTTCGGTTGACCAATAGATCGACCGAAATCGGTGACCGTTTGGCGGTTTTCTATCGTTGGTAATTTAATTTTGGAGACTTTTCACTTGATTTTTGGCACCATTTCATGCATATGAACAAGATATAGTGGAGTCATGTTCAATGAGCATACACTTTTAGATCAACACAATCTCCACAAACAAGATCAAACCATTTCTTACTCATATTATTACATATTTTATTGTGTTTCTCAAATTTTTGGATAGAAATATTTTGTGCTTTATATTTCTGCAAAAAAGCTTGATCAATCCTTCAAATCATTTTCTTGAAAAACCTTTAAGTATCTCGAATTTACCGGAGAGGGGGCAAATATTGTTTGAGAACAGCGATTACGCGTTTGAGTCTTTGCATCGAAGTTTTTGTTCTAGAATCTTTGTTGTTGTTTTGGTTTATTTATTCTCCTACTCGAAGTTATTATCTCCAACAGTATATACACAATGATTGTATTCTAAATTTAATTGTATGGGTGAATTTAAAATTGAATTTTTTGTTTGCTTAATATTTCCGTGAATTCGGATAGGGCCTAAAATTCATAATTGTATTCTGATTGTTTGTATTTTTAATTTTTTATATCCATAGCTTGAGACTTAGAACCTGAAATTGTGTAACAATAATTGATTGTAAGCTGTATAGTGTTATGTTTTAAAGCACACTTCATAGAAGAGAATTGGTAATTTGGGATCCACTGCTTCTTCAAAATTAGAGTAGCTCTACCAAAATTTCAACTTTGATCTGATACATGTTTGAACAATGACAGTAGATGAATTGTAAAATAGGATTAAATCATTTGTACCTTTTGACTTACCCTTCGGATTACCCGACTCCATCGGTGCTCTCACATGGGGTCAGGACTCACTTCCCAAAAATGTGCCCCACTCGCCCCCAATGTGAGAGGGGCGGATGGGGTCGGATAAAGGAGATGGGAAAGGAGAGAGAACAAATAGCGCATGATCCTTGTAAAATAATATAAGGTATTATGACAACTGTGGAGTATTCTCCTTTACGTAAATCATGTTAGATTATTTACAAGAGTGAGGATATAATAATGGCAGTGAGCAAGCAAAAAATGAAAGTATTTGTGGTATAATTAAACAGACATGTTCTTGGTTTACTGATATAATTTTATTATGCCATGAAAATACATAAAATATATTTGACCGGAATTGATCCCGGGTGACCGATTGAACCATTGACCCGCTGCATTGTCTGATTCAGTGTTCAAGTCGAGTCTGATAACTATGAAATTTTTAATGTAAATATGTATGCAAATGTCAAGTTCCAATTTTGATCTCACTTCTAAAGTAAGCATCGGCTTGTCTTGACTTGGTGGTTTCGAATTTTATAAAACATTGGAATTCATTTTTGGATTTTGTTTTTATGGAATTGGTTGTTGTCTTCTTTTGTGTTTTGATTGAATATTGGGATTTTATAGTTTGCCTATTGAAATTAATTATATTTTTATGGTTGGAATTATTATTTAAAATAGATTAACATTCATTTATTTTTATCAATTCTCATACGTTACTGTATAGTCAAGAATGGCTGTTTGTGGAACTGGTCAATCTGAATGCAATTCCAATTAATCTTCAAAACATGTATTTTATCTTACAATAACTAGTGAACGCACGTGCGATGCACGTGCATGCGTTTATTTCCTTGTGTATATTACCGTTGGACTGCATATTTATACTACAATAAATAAATGGAAATAAAGTTTCCTGTTACAAAAAGAAAAAGAAAGCATTTTGAATACTATAACTACTTAAAACTGAAATGTTTGTAAATAGACAACAGGCGAAATAGGAAACTGCTGGTAGAAATAAAGAAACTAACAGAGTAAATATACTTCAATAAAACACAAAATATACTTGTGACACGATGAGTATTTTCCTGTCAATCATTTAGCTACTTTAGGAGTTAACATACGTATCAAGCATACATGAATGGGGTTTGGAGTTCAAAAGAAAATACAACTTCTCAATTTTAAATTCTCGGTGTAACACAGCAAGTAAGCTAGATGATCCGGTGTCTTTTACTTAGCTATAGCCAAAAAAGACTTTATTCATCATGGTTCAAACTGCATCACAGGAGTTTTTTCAGGACAGCTGCAGATGCGTTTTTGTCTCCCACTATTATTCTACTTTCTTGTTCGCGGTGTTGGGCTGCTTATCAGGATTCTGGAATAGTGATCGCTTAGCGGGTGGAGACTGAGGCAACAAAATTATGTTGGAAGGTGCAACGTCTTTAACATTGATTTTATCCTTTTCGTTGTTACGAGACGCCATCTCTGGAGTTGCAGATGTTCCAGCTGGATCAAACATGAATATTATTTCGCATTTGAACCAGATGATGCATATTAGGATAAGAATAGCTACCCCTATCATCAGCTTCATTTGGAGACTTTGCAACAACATCTTTCGGCGTAACTGCCTTCCGTGCCTTTGAAAGTTGTCGGCCTGAACAAATATCCAGAAGCACGTTGACATGAATATAAGTGTCTTCTTTCGCTGGGTACATAGAGCAGAAAGGGGGAGTATTTACCTGGAACTGAAGGTTTTCTGTTTTATCTACCAGCAATTCAATTTTCTCACCCCGATCCAAAACCTGTAGGAGAAACAAGTGTCTTAAAATGCACGCCGCACAGAAAATGTCAAAGTACTTTTAAACCAGGAACAGTTAAAAGTACACAGAACCAGATGAATTGATTACATTGCTGTTGCCTTCGCCTAGATTCATTAAGCTAACATGATGCAATAATTTAAAATCTTTGCAAAATCACATCCTAGATTCTAAAATGTCAATCTTAACAACATTTTCTTCATATATACACTGTACTCAAAAGAAAATAAACAATCTCCAGATTCTTTAACTATCCAATGTCCACTTGGAATGATGCACTCACTGAAAGCCTAATCATTCTGCTTTACAAGTAACATTCAATCATATTACATTTTAAATCTTCAATTTGCCCAACCCCGCCCCCCACCCTAAACAAATATATCTTACGATAATTCCATTGAACATTTAAGTTTCCTTGTAATATATATCAGTTGTAAGTTAGGTTTTCAAACTCAGGTAGCCTTTGTAATTTTACCAAATACACTACAATTCCCAGTTTCCAATCATGATGAAAACAAGAAACACTAACTAATTGTCACAATGCAAACAGACTATCATAACTGCCTAACAGTGTTCTTAATGGAGGTCAAATCGAAGCTGCAAATTTAGACCCATCTATATTAGTTTCTTGTAGAAAAGGTCAGCCAGCTTAAGCTAACTGGAGAGATTTTTAAATAACAACTATAACTCAGAAAAATTATCAAAAAGCGTCTTGAAACACATCAGATGTTGAGTCCCTGGCTTTCAACAGAAGGAAAATTTCTAAAGCAATTCACGAGAACGAAACAATATATTTGCCAACAACAAATGTTTGTACCAGGAACTCAATGCAACTAATTTGGAATTTAGCAGATTAAAAGAATAATTCATCCAAATATAAGTTGAACTGATTATAATTTCATATCATTACAAACATACTATAAAAATAGCTTGCAAATGTCTTGAGAGTTTTGGCAATACAGAACTACCCACATTCAGATCTCTCTTTGGCAGTGGCCATAAGTATGCATTTGTCAATTACCTTTTAAGAAGACACATAAGCCATGTACTTTGTAACCCTCTTTAATTCAAACCCCATTCTCCATGTGGTCATCCCCTTCCCTCCCAGTAAAGTGATTTAGTTTAGGGTAGTGAGGTTTCAACAATCAGAGGTTCAACTTGATCTATACAACTACAACACTAACTGCCACTACCTTGCAAGTTGAGACACCTGAAGATAACTAAAGCCTCTCCTTCTCCTCTTCTTTTGACATGAGTGTCTTTTGACTACAGAATTCACAAAAGCGCCAGGGTTGTAAATCTACAAATTTGGCAACATTTGCACACAAAATCTTTATTTAAGTTGAGCTATTTTATTTACTCATCATGAAAATCACAAAGCACCAGACAATGGCAGATAAAAGAATGTGCTGTCACTGGAAAATTGGGCCAGTATACTAATCAGATGCTTTGTAGCCTTCATCATTTTTTATCAAGCTGTGTTCATTTTTAGCTGGCAGAATTTAGCATTATTTTAACTTGAATTGGTCAACACACCCACAAGACACAACATATTTAGAGAGTTGTAGCTATTCCCCATAGATGCATGCCATGTAAATGAGTCTAAACTATTAGTCTCGGATATGTTTCAATATGAAGTACAGAAAAAGCTGCAAAAAGTTTGAACTAAAACAGCAGCGATCTATTTATGTAACTTGAATAACATTAAACGGAATATTATACTACAACTAAGATACAGTAATTTCCTTACATCCGCAGTTAGTGGAATGCGGTGGTATGTTCTGAGAAAGGCAGAGATGAGACTACGGAATCGTCTGCTTCCAGCAGGTTGCTCATAAGGGAAAAAGGAAATATCTTTTAAAACATTAGTGAGATGAGCAAAGAATGGAATCTTCTCGGCAGCAACATAATCATCTTCAAAGGACAAATCTAAGGAGCTGCTAATATCATCGAATCCATTTCTGAGAAATTCGAAAATCTTCTTTACCCGTCAGAGCAGTTAATGAGTGTTATGCTCATTTTTGCGACTAAATATTATCACCACACTCATGATGTTCTGTATATACCTAAACATTTAGAAAGAAATTGTACTTGGTTAGGTTGACGAAGTTGACAACTGTAGACCGATAGAGCATGAGAAATACAGCCCCCGCTTTAGCATAGGCCCACGCTGTTCGGGCACATATTGGCTGGTCGCCAACAAGCCCCATGAAAAACTCAAAACAATGTGGACCGTTCTTTTCAATTTCAACTAAAGCTGAAATATCTGTGTCAGCAGCCTGCAAGAAGAGCTCTCTAATTGCCTGCACTTTTATGGATATAAATATTGCAATAGAGTTAATGTAGCAACCTGAAGAATTTTAGTCTGCCAAAGCTTGTTAATACGGAGACCACGATGCTCAAACAAACGTTCACATACAGCTTGTCCTGGCGACCTCCCATATTAAAGATCATAATCCCCAAAGGTTTTATTATAGAAATTCATTCTTCAACAGCACGTGTAATGAGCCCCAGGCCGAACTGGTCCTCCACAAAGCCCTGAACATAATAAAATAAATCAGTAAAATCAACTCTTCTGCTTAGGAATAGACATTATCCAAACAATGTATTTAGATACAGTTTGAGCAGATCCATGGACAGCTCTGCGGCAGTGTGTTTGGATGCACGATGAAATAAATGTTAATTATAACAAACAAATATTTTCAGCAGGAAATACACAGTAAAATCTTGAATTCAAACTGCCAGAGTAAAATGAAAAGGGCAACGCTTCTTAATTATGACAGTAACAACAGTTATATTTAGAAAATAGTTATGCATAGAGCACCTACAATGAAAAGTTGAATGTGATATACCCATGATAATATGCGACTTCTAAGATTAGACTGATCTTTCAATTTTCAGCTCCATCTAGACAAATTTTCTTCTCAAAAGAGGTAGTTTTTACCGATAATTCATTTAGTTGGTTTGCTGGAATCTAGAATATTCAGGTTCTAGAATGCAATCATTACAAGTCAAAGCACATTAAAAGTACTAATATAAATATTTCAACAATTTCAATGCTGTGAACAAGAATATATGTTAGTTACAATTTCTAAATTTTCTAATTTTAAATGCTAACATGCTAAGTTGAAATTATACACCAAATAACAATGGCAGAACTGATTAATCAAATAACCTGGATGGCACAATAGTTGCTTAGAGAATGTAGGAATTCTTTGCTGGCATTTTCTGTAATCATTTTGGACATTGCATCGGGATTAGGGTTAAGAATCTGCAAGGAAAGGAAATAGGAAAATTCAGATGTGAGAAGATTCCGTCAAAAAAAGTTTGGATAACCCAAAATACATTAATTAGTCACACATAAAGGATACTCATTAGCAAATACTCGGTATAAATATTTTATACCTGTGGTATGCATCCAACATTTCGTTCAAGCTCTATGTGATTATCTCTGCAGTAAGATAGCAGATCGGATTCATGAAACTCAACCCTATCAAGTAAAGTTTTTTTCTCCCCAACGTAAATTGGCTGGCCGTTGTTGTCTAACACATTTAAATACAGATTTATCCATGAAATTTTTACTGCTCTTGGATTAATATCGAGCCCATAAACCTGCAAAATGATATTTGGGCACATTTAGATGCCTTATTTCTAGTCTTCAACAAAACCAAAGATAGCAGGTACAAGTAGAAAGATAATGACATTTAAATAAGACTACATTTGTGAGGTTTAAGGAACTAAGAACCTTTAAGGGTGACCATTTTTCAATATGAAGATCAAAACGTTGAGCAAATCTGACACAATCCAAGAGCCTTCCACAATCTGGGACTTTGATTGTAACTTAGCACAAACACACAGCAAAGGAGCTAAGGAGAAGAAATGCCCTAGCCAGAACATCAATTGCTTAGGATATGTAAAAAAAAAAAAAAAAAAAAAAAATAAAAAAATAAAATTATTATGACTGCCTCGCACAGTGCGAGGCACTGCGATTTCGAACTCACGCTCACCTTGGAGTGACCCAGAGTCCATGAGCTTGATCGCAACGTGGGAACGCATGTTCTTGGAGATTGGGGCAAGCCTAAGAGTGCCCCGGTATACGGAGCCGAACCCACCTTGACCGAGGCAGAGGAAGGGGGAGAAGTTGTTTGTGGCATGGCGGAGGAGGGAGTAGGGGAGTTTGTGAGGGATTTTCTTGGAAGGAGCAGTGCGTTTCTTGGTGAACTTACGAAGGCAGAGAGCGAGCAAAATGAGGAGGTAAAAAGTCGTCGTGCGGTCGTTGCTCGCACGGTGCCTCTCGTGCAATCTCGCACGGTGCGAGATCTGCACCGTGTAATCTCGCATCGTGCGAGATTGCACGGTGCCTCTCGAGAGGCACCGTGCGAGATCTGTGTGCGCATGGTACCTCTCGAGAGGCATGCAAAACCAAGCCTGTAAAAACCAAACAACAAAGAAAAAGACCCAATTTTCATACAAGATCACCATGAATTTGATGAAGTTTATTTATGTAAACACCCAAATATTATTATGAGAGAAAATAGTTCAAGAATTCTTGATATATACACGAATACAGTAAAACAATTTACCTAAGCCAGAGCACGATTCCAAACAGTGAGCTTAAATCCATGGCAAAGCAAGTTCATTGGCATAGCCTTTCCCTTTATTCCCATCCCAATAACCCAATTTCCTCCATTTCTATTAGATGCAAAACGAAGCCCACAAATGCAAACTCCTGTCTCTCTCTACACACACATGTCTCAGAATCTTTGAGATGGTAGCAATAATTTTTTTTTTGGGGAAATTAAAGCAGCATATGAGAGAGGATTATAGTAGAGAAAGAAATAGAAAAGAGGGAAGAAGAAAGGATGAGTGGTTGTGTGGTGGAAATGGAGGAGCAAAGAGGCATGGCCGGTAGAGTGGAAAAATGGTGAAAGAGGACAGACGGAGTAGTTTGTACAGTGATTGCTGCTTTTATTCATTTGGTAGTTTCTACAGTAGGAAATATACGCCTCTTTCTTCTACAGTAGGAAAATATATAGTATGTAGGAAACATACACCTCTTTCTTGCAAACATTTATTTGGTAGTTTCTACAGTAGAAGATATAGTCACTCTTTTTATATGTGTAGGATAAGAACCTTTTAAATTCATGTTGAGACGGAATTTCCACAAAGAATTTAGTCCGTCTGCTTCTTTTAGTTTGGCACAATATTTGATTTTTATAATATTTTTGAAAATTCTACGTTAATGTTGAGCATTGGCTGATTGTCATTCTTATCTTCAAACTTTCCATTAATTAAAATATTTTATATTTCATAACAGTTTTATATCCAAAAGTCCATTGAAATGATGCAAAACAACTTATTTTCTCTTCATATTTTTAAAGATAAATAAATAAAAAGTGCCTAAAAATATTTTTTCCTTATTTAAAAACATAAAAATAAAATATTTTAATATAAACCATTATCAAAGACGATACATACTAATAATTTTTGCATGAGCAAAAATTAAGGAATATAATTATAATTAAAATGTGATGTAACAAATAAAAAATATGGCAGCAATATAATCATCCACAACACAATAAATCGAAGTTTTAAGATGAAATAATACAATATAATATTAATGATACAAAAAGACCAGCATAGTCGACTTCTAATTATTAATAACAAAACTTCATTTATTTTTTAAGATTCCCTTTTTTGGTTTATGCACTTGTAACTTGTCTCATGAGTCAATGTCAACCAAGAAGCAAAGGGAGGCTGAGGTCTATAGAAACGATTTGTTTACCTGTGTACCAAATGAGGAATTGAAGAAGTTGGAAATGTGTTAATAAGTCGACCAGGCTTTCTCATTGACCCTGGCTCCTTATATTTTTCCGTTAAACTTGCCATACCATGGTAAATTTTTTCATAAAACGCCTTCTCCATCTAAAATTAGAAAAGTACTTCCACACCATGCAAAATCAAAAGCGTACCCGACACAACTTTGAGGGTCCGTTTGATTGCAAGAATGAAATTTGGGTGGAAAGAAAATGAATTACAGGAAATTGAATTGCCTAGAACTTGTTTTTATCGAGAATTGTCGATAAATTGTGTTTGATTGATATGATTTTTCACCCAATTTTTTTTGAAAATTTGAATCTTTTGGTCATCGTTTGGCTTTGCTTTTCATGAAAATTGTCCATTAAAGGAATAAAAATTGTTACAATTGGTGATAGAATTTGTTCCACTTGCAAAAAAAAAAAAAAGAAGAAGAAGAGGAAACCGAATACCATTCGTTTGACTTTGATTCCCATGAAAATTGTCAATTAAAGGGATATATTTTTTTTTTTTTTACAATTGAGGCTAAAATTTGTTCCAATTACAAAAAAAAAAAAAAAAAAAAAAAAAAAAACCACCAGCCTGGAAAGGCTTTTCCCACCAAAGTGGTGGAAAAGCTTTTCATCAATTGGGTGGAATTTATAGTGGGGCCCATTGAAAGAAAGAAAACAACTTGTCGGGAAAATTTATCCTATCAAACATAAAAAAAGGTCGAAAATGGAAATTTCTTTCACTTTCCATGAAAAAGATTGGTTATCAAACATGGCCTAATAGTTGAAGGTGCGCAAAAAGAGAAATAATTTTGAATTGAAAGCGTGCACAACATAGGGGGGGGGGGGGGGATTACACCCCTAGAAAACATTATTATCATGACACCCCATTTTCTAATAAATTCTGATAAATTAGGCTTCGTTTCTTATTAGCAAAGGCACAATTGACTTAGTCAATTATTATGGTACCTGTTTCGGCACCAAACCTTCACCATCTCAAGTTATAAATAAGTTTGTTCATCCAATTATATTACTCAAAAAATTAATAAATAAAGAAAAACTCAATCACATTTATCATGGCGACCCCAATACTCAAAACCACAATGAAAGAGAACTACTATGGAATAGATTTCCAATAAGCCTTGATAGTTCATGCATAACTTTAAAAGTTCAACCGTGGCATACCAGAAAACTTAAAATTAAGTGTATTCACCATTAAATTGTGCCTGTAAGTAACAATTTTCGACACAAAAATAATTTCAACCCACTAAGGCACTAACTAGAATTTCCCTTCAATTTCTTAGTTTCTCATTGTCTACCCCATGTGGAAGGTGCACTTTGGTCTTATGAAAGAAATGCATTGAGAATGTTATAAAATGTAAATTCTAAAATCTAGATAAATTAAAAATGAATTTTAATTTAATTAATATAACTCTGGACAATCGATAGTTAGAACTTTTTACAATCAGTTTCTAATGATTTTGATTGATACGTGCAAGTTAATACTGTGTTCGTGCAATTTTAATTGAGTACGAAATTTAATTGACAGACTAAAAGCATGAACACCATATATAACTTGGTAAATATCGAAGGAAAACATCAATGACTCCCATGTTATGGGTTAAACATCCAATCCTATAACTTTTTCCTTTCGAGCTTTTTCGCTTCTATGAAGTCCACTTATTTCAACATATCAGGAATGTTGGGAAAATTGGGTGATTTGTATATAGATAAATTATCAATTAACACAACAATTTTAAACATAAACCTATGTAATATAATTCAATAATAATACAAATATAAGCGGAGGGTTAGAAAAACAAGCTTTACGGAGTCACGTCAAGGACGCCGTCCTAAAGTCGTGTTGCCTCCTTTTTGTGCAAGTACTTTAGACACTGTACGGCTCCAAGATAAAATCCATGTTGTTCATACTCGACCCTCCTTCTATGGGCACGACCATAGGAAGATAAAAAACGAGCCTCTCATCGAGTTACCAAAACTATAGAAATATAATTTAAAATATAGATGGGGTATTTTTGTATTTAAGTATCTCAAGTTGTGTCCAAACTATAAAATCTCCTGCCTTTTTATAGTGTACAACTTAAACCCCACACTAATGAGAATAAATTCAATTAAAGTGTAAGTTTAAATATATAATTATGACTTTTAAGTTTCTATTAAACCTGAATATTAAAATAAAGGAAAACTGAAAATTAAAATCCATTTCAAGTTTTGGAAATTTAAAACTTAAGTTACAACACAGAAAGTGTTTCTACATGTGATCTTGCAGAACTAATTAAAATCTTCACTTCAGATTCATTTAAATAATTATTATCCAAAGATAACAAGTTCTCAAAGAACTCTACTCTCAGGATTCAATTATGACATTGGTTTTCAAGTTTAATAAACGATATGCCTTGCTGTATTTGGCATATCCTACAAAAGCACTCTTGATCCCTCTAAGACATAGCTTAGTCCTTTTAGGATCTCCGTTCTTGCAATAATTAAGACATCCCCACACTTTGAAATAATCAATACTTGATTTTCTCCCTTTCCACAATTTATAGGGAGAAATCTTAAATCTTTTAGAAGGAATCATATTAACTATGTAACACACTTAACAAAGCTTTGCCCCATAAATTAAATGAAAACTTAACGATTAATAGCATAGTATGCATCATCTCAACTAGTGATCTATTTTTTTTTATCGGTCAAATCATTTTGTTCGAGTATTCTAGGTGTACTACATAGATATATTATATCATGTTGTTAAAAAAAGATTAAATTCATTAGAGAAATATTCACATCATCTATCACTTTCTAAAAATATTAATATTTTTATTTAATTGGTTTTCTACTTCGACTTTATATTTCTTAAGCATACTAAAGGTTTCATCCTTATGTTTCATCAAGTAGATACAAAACTTAGAATGATTATCTATGAATGTTATGACATATTTATTACCCCCCTCCAGTCAACTTTCCATTTAATTCATATATATCGGAATAAACCATGTCTAATAAATTAGAGGTCTTTTCAACATTATGAAAATGTTTCTTAATCATTTTAGACTAAACACATCATTCATATTTATTATGTTTTATGTTTTCACATGAAATTATTACAATTTTCATCATTCTTTTTAGAGTAGAGTAACCAATATGTTCTAGTCTATCATAACATAAGGAAATAGACCCGACACCATAATTCATATTTGTAATTTTATTAATATAATTATTAACAGTACAATGTTTGATAATTCCATTACTAGAATAGCCTTTGCCATCAAATACACCGTTCCAAGAAAGTACAAGTTTGCTCAAATCATATGTAGACTTAATTCTTGATTTTCTTAACAAATCTACACTTACAAAATTTCTATTCATATTCAGTATAAGTAAAATATATATCAATATGATCTTGTTGCCGGATATGAATTGTAAATCTACGCTTCATTTGCAAACTACTTTATATTGAACTTCATTATCTATTTGAATGTGTTCATTATCACCTCTTCATAGGTTTTGAATAGAGACATATCATAACAAACATGCATGGTTGCACAAGTATCATACAATCACCCTTAAACTTTTCTTTTGATCGTATTGACAATGCTCACAGTAGAAAGAATGTTGTCAATCAATGTCGTTTACTTTGCCTTCTTGTTTTGATTGTTTGCGATGCCTATACTTCCAAACATAATGTTTGGTATGCCACACATACAATAAGAGACATTAGATTTTTTTCTTGTTCTTGTTATCTTCGTTGGAGTTTGATGACTTCCTCTTTTTGGAATCCTTATTAGATTTGTTGTCTTGATCTATGACATGGGCTTGGAAGTGCCTTCTCATTCATTCTCATTTCGTGCCCTTGACTCTTCCTCAGTACGAAGATATTTTTGAATCCTTATTGGAAATGTGAAGAATTTTTTTCCTTTAACCCATTCATGAAGATGACAATTTTGTAATGGTTGCACCAACTTGAAAGGTTTGGGAAGATCAATCTTCACGACTTTCATCTTATTGACAACGACTTGCAATTCATGTATTTGTCCTAACAATGGCAAATTATCCAAAAACTTGAAATCAAAATATTTAGAAATAACATTTCCTCTTGAGCCTTGTATTTGTTTTCTAATGTTCACATATCTCCCTTGTCGAGGTTCTGTTGTGTAGAGAATAAAGGTGGTCGAAGAGAGCATTTAGGATGTGGATCCTAAAATATGATAAAATTAGTCTCGTTGAATTTTGAAGCCTTACAAGGTCTTGATTTGTCATCTTTCTAGTAGCCATGAATATCTCATTCTCCATGTCAAGATATCGTTTGAAACTGTAGTACAAAGATGAGGAACAAGAAAAAACGAAAAAAGCAAACTAGAAAAAATTCACCAAAAGAGAAATTTGAATGCGATATAGATTTGTTGTCCTCTATTTGTCGCCACCGTTATGAGTGTTTAAAGGCTTCAGTGACCAATAGTTTGCACGAGTAACAAACCTCAAATCAAGTTCAAATCAAACAATATGAATTTGAATAAAAACTTGAAAAACACTTTAAGAAATCTGGATTTTGATATTTGATTTGGAAGTATGTATATTTGATGGTAACGTTTTTTTTCCCAAAATGTAGATAATCCATATATATATATATAGAACATCAAGTCTAATGCACGAATGACTGCCAAAATCAAGACAAAGGAATGTCAAAACTATCAAAATGTTGCTAGAAAATTCAAATGCAACGGTCATGACTTGTACTGTTAATGATGCCGGGCAATCGCCTGGCCTTGATCGCCCAGCCTAATTTTCTGTTCATCATCGATATTTTCTTTTTGATGTGTACTTACTTGATGTTCTCATATTGATGTTTGATTACTGCAAATCATTTCTCATTATATGTTTGAACAATATTACAACAGTTTTCACAATGAATTTCGTCCGCCTGCTTCTTTTAATTTGACATGAATATTTGATTTTTATAATATTTTTGAAAATTCTAAGCTTACGCATAGGGGGCCATCCCCCAAGTAAAAAATTATTACCCAATTTTCAGTCATTGAGCATTGACTGATTGTTCAGTCAATGTTTAATATTCCGATAAACTAAAAAAATATTTTCTAACATAAAACGTGCTTTATCGTGCAATTTTTTTTTAAAAGTTGTTAGTTTAAATTAATTTTTTAACTTCACCTTTACTTTTACAGCTGAAATTAATACTACAAAATGATTTATCAATTCTGTTGACATCAAAAAATGTATCTATGAGCTGTCAACAGATCTTAGGACCTCTCACGCCCAGTTCAGTCTTTTTTCCTGCACACTAGGACAAACCGTCAGTTATACATGACCTTCTCCAAAAGGCGGGAGCCTGCCACGCGCACTCCGAAAGTCAAGTCAGTTTGAGTGGAAATATATATGAGTGTGAGAAGGTTAAAACGTGAGCCTCCAAAATATATAAGGGGGTCGGCCTTGGGGAGATAAGTAAAACAGTAGAATATAGAGAGAACTGCTAAGTAGTATTGAGTGTCCAATTTAATATTACCTTTAAATGACACAATGTGTGAGCTTTTATATTAAGTGAAGGTGAATAGGGATCGTTTGATGACCGAACACGTGGCCTCATCCTAGCGATCGAGACCTCTTGTCATAGATTTCAATGCATTCAATGTTCTGACTAGCTATGACCTTAACTCAGACATGCGAAACTCGGATTGACTTGTGTGATTGACGTAGCCGCCATTGCAGTGTGTTGTCATATTAACTACTTGCCATAAGATCTTTCTATAAGATCTTCAGTAGAACAGCCATACTACATAATGTTCACGTGATAGGAGTTCGGTACAACGAATAAGTTCGGTCCCAAGAGGTTCGACCACTACGGGTTCGGTCCCCAGAGGTTCGGGCCGTAACTAAGAATCGTGGTTTCGGCCATATTATAGCATGACCTGTGAGCTTCTACCACGTGTCGTATGCTGGAGACCCTT
This sequence comes from Osmanthus fragrans, assembly GCA_019395295.1. Classification (NCBI taxonomy): domain Eukaryota; kingdom Viridiplantae; phylum Streptophyta; class Magnoliopsida; order Lamiales; family Oleaceae; genus Osmanthus; species Osmanthus fragrans. The sequence continues at coordinate 8,031,568 of CM033362.1, forward strand.
TTCACAACGGCTCGTAACAAATTCTAAACAGTATTAAATCATCTGAAGTAATTTAAATTTACGTTTATGCACTTGTTACATGTCTCATGAGTCAATGTCAACCAAGGAGTGCAATGGAGGCTGAGGTCTATAGAAACAATCCATTTATCCCCGTATCAAATGAGGAATTGAAGAAGTTGGAAATATGTTTTAAATTTTCTCATAAAAGCGTACACGACTTCACTTTAACAATCAAAGGTGTACAAGCAGAGTTCATACAAGTTTTTCCGTTTCATAATATTACTCGAAAATTAATAAACAGAGAAAAACTCAATTACATTTATCATGGTGATCCCAACACAAGGAACCATAATGAAAGAGAACTAAATGGAATAGATTTCCAATAAGCCTTAATAGTTCATGCAAAGTTTCAACTTTTGAATGGGGTAAAGTAGAAAACCCAAACGCATTCAAAGTTAGATCGTGCATGTAACAATTTTTGACAAAAAAATTCATTTCAACCCACGGAAATAAATTTGTTTCGTAAGTTTTAAACAAAATAATATAAAAGATTATGGTCGGTTTTGACTTTTTGCAGCAACGATGTGGTCTCCTTAAGGGTAAGGATATTAACACCACAAAAATACACTATATTTTTATTACAGTGCATAACCTTGAATTTTTCTTATTTTTATCAATTTTTTTTTAATCATCAATCTTCTATTAATTTTCACATCTTGTCTATAGAGATGATTTTCGTCCAAAATACTTGGATGGGAGCCAAAAAGACATATTTCTCTTTCACATTTTTAAATTATCGAAATAAATAACTATTATGAAAGTTAAACAAAATATTTGTCCATCTTTTAAATGCACGTTAGTAGAATATTTGGATGAAAATCGTGATAAAAGACAAAATATATTAATTAATTGAAAGTTAAGAATAACAATCCGACGTGAAAAAAGCTGAGAACATAAAAGTAAAAGTGAACAAATATTGAAAACATTCATTGTAAATAAAATGTGGTGTAGTTATAAAAAAAAAAAATGTTGTGGGGATATAATTACCTCTCCGTTAATTGTAAAATTAGTTAAATTAAATACTAAATTAATTATGTAATTTTTGTAGACATTACCGACTGAAATTAGTACTTTTATTAATTTATTTAATATTTCAAGTAGTAAAATTATTAAAAATGTGACTCAAATATAAATGAGGTCTTGAAATATAAATTATATTGCTTACTCATTAATCAAATCACCCAAAACCCTAGACGAAAGAAACAAAGGAATACGATTTATCTATTAAAGTAGCAAAAGAAACTAAAATGCAGGCCATTTTGTTCTGATTTTTAGGAATAAGTTTAGTTCATTTATTCTATTAAAAAATCTGGTAGACATAATTTTCATGAATAATTACAATAAAACATGATAAGAGTTTACTGCCATTAACAATAGAGTTTATCAAATAAAGGGAATATTGTAATTCTCAACATATTCTTCAAATAGGTAAGCAATTGACTAGAGCAATGCTACAATTTTCTCAAAAGAAATTAAATGGTTGTGAGGAGGTGTGAACTTAGTTATATATGGTGCTGTATAATTGATCTATGAAGCTAATCTCGGGCAACAAATACGAAGGATAGTCTTTCTTTGATTCAAAATTAAGTATGTATAAAAGAGCTCTCGAAAATTACACTCAGCAAGAACCCTTTAAGAAAGATTGAAACGACATCACAACCATCTTGCAAAAAATGGTACTAATTTTTATTTTTTATTTTTTACAGCAGATGATCGAGAAAAGAAGTTATCCAATATAATTAGTGATCCCTCGGCTTTTCTGAACATGTTTAGGTAAATGTCATTTAGTAAAACAAAAGATCTTTAACTGCTGAATTTGAAATGAAAAATTTAGGTCATGCAAAAAATAAAAAAATAAAAAAAATCCTTAGAATGGACATTGTTAGGAAAGGACCTAATAGGTTATTAATTTTGAAACACACTGCTTATGTGGAAAAAATTTATCAAAATTTGCAATGCTTAACTCTGAATCTGTTTCATTACCCCTTGCTGATCATTAAGTAAAGATCAATGTCTTATAGATGAATCTGACATTTGGAATATTAAAAAATGTACTTTATGCTAATGCTATGGGGTTAGTGATTTATACTGTGGTTTGCACTAAACTCGATGTAGCTCATACCATTAGTACCATTACCAAGTATATGACCAATCCAGGGCCAGAACATTGGATGCTCTAAGGTGGCTCTTGAGATATTTGAAGGGGTCTTCACATTTAGGATTGTAGTGCGTGTAGTGAAGGTATACTATTAAAAGAATTTGTGGATTTTGATTTTTCTAGTAATGGTGACAATAGAAAATCTACTACTTTTTATATGTTTACTTTGTACAGAACATGTGTGAGTTGAAAATCCCTATTTCAACCTATTGTCGCCTTATCTACCACTGAAACTAAATATGTTGACGCTATAAAAGCTATAAAAGAAGCTTTATGGCTATAGGGGTTATTATCTAAAATAAATGAACCTAGCAATCCTTTAGCTATATATTCAAATAGTCGGAGTGCAATACACTTGTGCAAAAATTCTATTTTTCATGAAAGAAGCAAACATATTGATTTTAAACTGCTGTTTATTTAGAATGTTGTCTCTAAAGAAGCTTTACTTCTTGAGAAAATTTCTACACAGTATAACCCATCTAATATGGGGACAAATGTACTACCTCTAAACAAATTTAAGTCTTGTCTACAAATGTTGAACATTGATATTGAGATACATGGTAGTCGGTGCTGGGTAGTTAGTTAACTGGGTTGAGTACTAAGTTGCTTGTATATCCATTGGCATCAAGGGGAGATCTGTTGGGCTGTGATGTCAAATCCACTTCAAACATTAGGCAATTATGAAATGAGCTTGGCCCAACCGAATTCTATTACCCAATAACATCCAATTGAAGAAGCCCGGAGAACCTACCTTGACCCAATACCTAACTTAAGTGAAATTGCATTTGATGAATGCGACTTTAGTTGCCCCTTCTTTTGTTGAGTTGCAAGTTACGATTTTAATGATACGTGACAAACAATTGGATCACTTTTCAATTTTTTTCTGATCCGAACTAAGTTACCCAAATGATATGGTTATATTGAAACAGTAAATTTGTGATTCTAGTTTGAGGAATATGTCGCTGAGGGCAACTCCAACCCTTGCACCAAAACACCATTTCCCCTATTTGCACCAAATATTTGGTGCAATGTCACTCCAATTTAAAACCAAATTTTGCACCATTTTGCACCAAAATGGTGCAAGTGAATAGTGTTATGCATTATACTTGATTAAAGTCCTTTTTGCCCTTTTTGCATATATCACCAAATATTGTTAAGGGTATTTGTGTCATTTTATATTATACATAAATTTTAATTATTAATTATTATTATTATTATTATTGGCTTAATGTTTCAAACGATTGAGTTATGTCGTGTGTAAATTTAAAGAAGGTTCTACTCATTAATACAATCTGACTAGAAAAAATATGCCCAAGTTAATACAATCTAAGGTGATGCAATGCAAAAAATGCTAAGCACCTAAGTATCATTTAAGTGACGTTATATGAGTACGTCGTTGTTCATCTCTCTTCTTTTTAGTCAATATTTTTATACCTCTTTTCAAGACCAATTTGCCTAACTAATAATTTACATTAAATTATAAGATTCTCGTGCACGTAATGAATACATCCTTGGGAACCAATTTGATTAATTCTTAAAGTAAAAAGATTGCATAAAAGTATGATATTATTACTAATGCTTGTTTCGTGTATTTATTAAATTGTTACTCGATGTTTAAAATAATTAAGTAAAATCAACCCATGATACATCCAATAATTTAGGCGGCCATCTCACATATAAAATTTAGTACTCAAGTTTCAATTATTGAGCATTGACTAAGACAATGTTTTACTAACATGAAACGTGGTTTTATTTCGCTAAATTAAAAAAAAAAAAAGTTTGTTTAAATTATTTTTTAAGTTCATATTATTTTTTTACTGTAAGTTAATTCATCAATTCTAAAAAAATAATATATTTTTATTCTTCCGAGATTTGAAGTTTTTAAATCAATTGTTTATATATATAATACTAGGTTAATTAACACATGCTAACACATTTCATGATTTATTTTATTGATATACTTGACTTTGTAGCATTTCTTTTGTTGTTTTCCGAACATGATGCACACGCTATCGTCCATATCTCTACAAGCTTTATTAACCCGTACAAGTTTCATTAATTTTTACAAATTTATGAAAGAACTTAAATTCATATATGGAGCTGTATAAACCATTTACGAAGCTAATCTTGGGATAAGAAGAAGAATTTGATTCAGCTAAACGGACAGTCTTTCTTTTATTCAAAATTAAGCATGTGACTGCATTAAAGATATTATAAAAAAATAAATAAAAATCATCATGATTAAGGTTTATTCTTGATAAAAAAATGGCAACTTGAAGGAATTGAATTGATTTATTTAAATCCTTGCCAGTTCATGCGGTTATTTGATTTTCTTTGCCTTTGAAACAAGACATCACCACCAATTCGCAAAAATCGATGCTATTTTTTTTTTTTTAAACAGTAGATACCAATCTAAAAATGAAGTTATCCAATATAATTAGTTTTCTGAACATATTTAGGTAATTGTCATTTAGTAAAACAATTATAGAAAAGGAAATTATGCTTCTGAGCAGTGGCGAATTCAACATGAATGTTCAGTTAGGGTGGGAGTTGACTTTGATCGTTGACTGTCGACAATTAACGATCGTAATAACTCGGTCCGGCCTAGACTTAAATGCCCTCGTAAGATATATTTAAGCTCTCTAAAACAATTGTAGATTCAAGAATGACAAACTGAATATAGAACATGAGTATTATTGAAATTTATTCGATCAATTATTATTAGTTTCACTATAATTTATATAGTTCAGCTTGACTCGATATTATGTGAGGCTTTCAAAACTTAAATCCACTGGTTAGCTCGCTCTATTGGTTTATGGACTAAAGTAATTTCTTTAACAATTTTGAATGCTTCAATTATTATTTTCCTCAACTGCAACATAAGTTGTATATCAAATGTACAATGATTGCAAGAGTAGGACATTGAACCAGACATACATGACTTGGCCTAGACGAGTTCCTGAAAACTAAAGTAATACATTGCTTATAAATTCTATAATCTGGAATTCTGGAAACCTCTATATAAGTATACTGGGCTGTATTTCTAAAAAGCAACGTGGATTCAACGTGAAGGCAAGGCATCCTCCTCAGGTCTCAACTCTCAAGTTTAAACCAACAAACAACTCAAACATCATATACAAATCAACAATTCAACATTCAAGTTTCAACAATTCAACAATAATAGCAATTCCAATTTTACTTCGCAATTCGCAAAAAAAGACAACAAAATTAAGAAAAAACTGAAATCAGTGAACTGTGTCTGTGATTTGTGAACTCACCTCAGTCACTTCTGTGCACTACTGCACAGCTCCTACCACGCCGGCACACCATGACGAACTAACTGCTACACCACGCACAGGTCACAAGTGAACGGTGAGTGATTGAGTGAACCCACTAGCACAAGCAGTTCAACACAACGACACAGGTGAACCAACACTCCCACAGCCACCGAAACTCGTACAACGACACAAATGGAAAGTATGGATTGGAAATTTGGAATCCAATTTGGAAGTAAGGGTTTTCTAATTGCTCGCTCTGCTTGCTGCCGGTTTCTATTGATTTGGGTTGGGGAGGGAAAATGAAATTGATATTAGGAATTTAGGATAGACTCTGAGGCTTGTTTTGATTTGGGCCAGGACTGCTTAATTTTTTTTTAAAGGCCCGCCTCCAAAAAGTCCAACTGCCCAAGTCATCACATTCACAGGTAGGCCTTTCTTCTTCCTTCTTCCAGCAATCGACCGACGTCTGTGTCTCCCAAACATTTCGGCGGATCTAGGTCCAGTTAGGGCGACCGCCCTAACTCGCCACCATCTAGATCCGTCATTGTTGCTGAGTGATAGACATCTTGGTAATTCAAATTCCGTTCCTTTTGGTGAAGATGCTTCAATTGTGAATAATTCGGATCCTTGTTCATGGTCCAGAATAAGAAAGTAGAAGAAAGACGTGGAGAAATAAGAAATAAAAAAGAAGAGCATTTTAGAAGGAAAACATCCTGGGATTAAATCTCTATCTTTCAATGTCATTGTGGGTAAATAACATAAAACGTCCATACCTTTCAATGTCATTGTGGAAAACGTCCATACTTTTTATTTTTTGGTATTTTCGCCTCTATTTTGACCTTTTATTGTGCAGAAGGGCGTGTTCACCAATTTTGACGATTTTACCCTCCTATTCAAATAAAAAAAAAAAAAAATTAAGGAACTAATTGTAACCATAGTCACGAATTTTCAAAAAAATTACAAATCAGTCATTATATACTTATTTTGACATCCTACTTTCTATCCACATCCATAAACGAACAAACTTTCAAATTTTGAATCTTGACATTTTCAGTGAAATCTCAACACATAAATGCTTATTTGGAACCTGAATCTATAAAACTTGACTTCCAATTTATAGGTTTTTTTAGTCATCGACGAGTTTAACCACCCCAGCACAAAAAAGGGGAAAATGTGTTGAAAAATCCGTAGTCCAACTCCATCATCACCCTATTTCATGTCTATATCGTTTCTACTTTACACAATTGCATACAAATACACTTTTATATAATTGAAATTTGGTATTTATATTAACAGAGAAATGAAGGAAATTATGAAGAATAGGAGCTATGGAAAAGTGTCCACAAAATGGGTCCCAATTTTCTCTCTTTGTTTCTTCTTTCTTGGCATATTCTTCGCAACCAAGCATGTTTAGTTCAAGATTTTTTTAATTTTTTTTTTTGGGTTTTGAAAAAGAGCTGCAGATCGTGTCTGACGATTGCCCTACCAAGAAGAAGGTTTGTTTTTATGACTAAAAAAAAGCTGTAAATTAGAAGTCAAGTTTTATAGATTCAAGGTTTCGAATATGCATTTATATGTGGAAATTTCACCAAAAATGTTAAAGATTTAAAACATGAAAGTTTGTTTGTTTATGGGCGTGGAGAGAAAGTTGGAGGTCAAGATAAGAATATAATGAATGATTTGAAATTTTGGGACTATGATTGCAATTAGTTATTTATTTTTCTTTTCTTTTATTTTTTTTATTTGAATAGGAGGGTAAAATTGTAAAAAATGGATGAAAATGACTTTCTACGCAATGAAATGTGGAAATAGGGGCGAAAATGCGAAAAAAATAAAAGATATTGACGTTTTCCACAATGATATTGAAAGATAGGGACGTTTTGTGTTATTTACCATTTTAGAATATATAATTAAATATTAACAATTTCAAAATAGTATTAAAGCTAAATGTGAAATTAATAAATAATTACTCATTTCAAAAGCATCAAGTTAGTGTCTGAATACGTAAATTGTTTATTGATCAAGTTTGATCAATAAAATAATTATTTATTTTAAACTTATTTATTTATATATGAATTCTTTAAATCACCAAAAAATGTTAGAAGTTTGTTCATATAAAAGTTGGTTTTGGGAAGAACGTGTTTATTTGATAATAATCTATGGAAAATTAATTACTACACTGCAAGAAATTTATTGGTGTTAGTTGTAATCAGAGCTGACAATGAATCAAAGATTAATTTGAGAAAAAGTAAGCTATAGAGATAAATAAGAAGTATCAATATAAAAGAAGGAACAATTTGGAAGGGGTAGACAAATATTTATACTACAATTACATCAAAAGTTTCCTCCCTTCATTAAAAAATAGAGTCTAGGAATGAAAATGAAATGTATTTTTCCCTCTCCTATCCCGTGTCTCCTTTGCCTTTATGGTTGTATTTTTATACATAAAAGGTCATTTCCATATTCATCGTGATCGATTCTTTCTTTCCTATTCATTGTGGGAAATGCTCATTGCTTCCATTTGGAATCTTTGACTAGAATCTTAATGATTCTGAGCTCTCAATGTGAACTAATTAATAAACAATATGAAGGGTATATGTTTAAATATAGATTCCCATTTTCTTGTATTACTGTATGTCTTTCATCCAGCTAACAAGAGGTAGGTCGACTGGGGAAAACGTAGAACCAAAATAATTGAATATTTTATTATTTGAGGGATAGAAATAAGATTAAATGGGAACTGAACTAAAGGCGTCTGTATTGAAATAATCTTTCAGGATTATTATATAACTTGCATATTGTTTAAGGAAATGGACCAGAAACTGCAGCCATGGCGGAATAAGGCTCCACTCAACGTGCGCAGTCACACGGCCCGTGTTTGGCCAGACTGAGGAATACGAGCAAAGCCTGTCCCTTTGTGTTAAGGGTAAATAAGAAAACTAAAATTAATATATAAAATGGTAAGATCAATCGGTAATAGGTGATCTCATATAGTTCAATTTCTGTTCTCAAACCATGACTTATATGAACTCAAAGCTTCCTTTGTAAGTCCACAAACTTCTTCGTAGTCGCTTCCTTCCAAGTGTCATTTTATTTTCCTACGACTATTTTTTCTTTTTCGTTTTATGGAATTATGTTGAAAACCACGAACGTCTTCATAGTGGCTTCCTTCCAAGTGTCATTTTATTCTCTTGCGACTACTTTTTCTTTTTCGTTTTATGGGATTATGCTGCAAACCCATTCAAAGTGTTCTTGTGCTCTTCCTTCATGTATTTCCATGACCTAAATGTGTTGAAAAATTATATCTCATTGGCCAAAGTCATCGACGTCTCCTTTACACGTATATATCATGAAAGTGACATTATCTGATAATCAATTTATTGCATTTATGTAACTACAAGCAAACATTAATCCCAAATCCATTTCTTTAGTACGGAAGGATCATGTTAACTTGGTATACGAATTTGTTTCTTCTTCTTCTTCTGCTGCTGCTGCTGCTTTTTTTTTTTTTTTTTTTTTTGTGTTCTTGCATTTAGAAGAGAGGAATTATTGTTTGATTGACCTGTAGACTTCCTTATTTAGTCTATAAATTCAAGTAATCAAACATAGCATTATATCATCGAGGATAAGTAAGTATATTGGTGATCATTAAACTTCTAGTAAATTTATTGGTCACGTTTCTTTTTTGAGTTGATCATTAAATTTAAATTTTGTTTTAGCTCGATCACTTGATTACTAAAGTGATGTATCAATATGTTGTCAATCAAGCTGTCACATTAGCCTTTTAATTTTTTGATAATTTTGTTTTTTATAATGGTTAGTTACTATAAATATATTTTAATTGGTAAGTCTCTCATACACAAAAGTACAGACTAATGATGATATTTAATGGAGATAAATAACATTATCCTAAATTGTATCTAAGAAACATATTAATGTTGATACATATACTAGAAACTAACAATTGGAATACACTTAAAATTTATCTTGCAGAGTTAATCCGAAGTGGATTGTATTCCATTCGATTGTCTCTACCTATCGTCAATAAAAGTGCAGTGTCTGGCTAACAGAGGCTGCTCCACATTTTTACCAGCGCCAAATGCTCAATCCCAATCCATCTCTAGTCTGATCATGTGCGCAAGGTTTTATTTTTCCGATCAGTGGATAATTATATTCAAGCCGTGTGATATGAGCCAAGATAGGCCCCAGGCGATCAAAAGTGCAATGTTCATTGAGAAGAAGTTGAGGGCTCGTTCGAAGGTGTTTAGGGCTGATAACGTGGTTAATAACGTCGCATAAAGTCATACAAATGCATGCTCGGGAAAGGGGACACATGGGGTTGAAGACAATATGCCAATGAACAAGTTTCATGTTTGGATCAACGCTGGAAACCAATTGGATCAACACGAAAGTTATGCAATTGTTTTCAGTCTCATATTGAAACTTATTTTTGACCTGTGAAATGATCAAATTAGATTATTATGTCTGAATGAAAGTTTTAGCTCTTTGAGTTATCCTTCTAATGCACTTTGAATTACTTCAATTGGATATCGGTAGAGAAAGTTATGGCCAAAATACTGAAAACTGTTCAGCAGAGAAAAAGTTGTTCCAAGCGGTCCCTTGGAAAAAATCCTAAGCGGTCGCCCAGAACCATTCAGGGAATCCAGGAGCTGAATTTCACAAACCAAGCGGTCGCTTGGCTTATAACCAAGCGGTAGCTTGGTACAAAACTGAAGCCGGTTTTCCTATTTTGGGGAGGTTGTTTATTTTGACTATAATTCTTATTTTGGGCAATTTTTATATTTTAGGACTCTAGAATTTCATACTTTCCATATTTCATAAGATTTATTACTTTAGTATAAATAGGATTTTTATTCTCATCATATTAAGAACTTTGATGAATTAAATTAATGGAGATTTTTCTTTTTAGAAACTTGGTTTCAAACAATCGAACTTTTCAAATATGTTGAATATTTGTGGCGTTCAAATATCGGTACGAGAGTTCTTCAATTATGTAATCAAGGGGTTCAGCGCATCAACGTTATCGTTGGGTTTTTTAGTTCACTTTGTTGGGTTCAAGTCCAACCCGGATTTATTGGCGTTCTTGGGTTCCGTATCAATCTATTTGTGGGTTTCGTAGTCACTATTGCTACGGGGTTCGCATCAGTTGGTATCAGAGAAAATGCTCCAATCTAATCAGGTTCTATCTTTGTTTTTATTTCTTGTTGAGTTTTTGTTTTCCTTTTTTTTTGTGTTCTTCGTGTTCTTGTGCCCAATAATTTATTTTGAGTCTTTAATCCAGAAAACTATCAAAAAAATTTCAAAAGTTTTTTTTGTGCTCAATTTGAGTCCAAATCAACTTTCGTTTACTTTGTCGTTCTCGTTGTCAAATTTTCGAGTTTTTGAAAAAAAATACTGTTCACATCCGAATAAAAAAAAAATTTGTTTCTTTTTTTTTACTTCTTGTAAATTGTCCAATATTCTATCATCTATCTTTATTCCAAAATCCATTGTGTTCAATCCAATCTAAACTCAAATTCAAGAACCACTTTCTTGAATTTATAAAAATTCCAACCCACAGTTGTCCAGTTCAAGTCTTTTGAATCATTGAGTCAATATGAGTAATAGGATGGATCGATTGGAAATGATGTTGGTGGATATGGGGAGAGTGTTAGATAAGTGGGATGGAGAATTGAATAGAACTCATAGGGATCAATGCGATGATGTATTTAATGTGAGTAGTCGGGAGAGACGAGGGTTTAGAGATTTGGGTGAAGTTGGTGTTAATAGGAGGACGGGAGGTGCAAAAATAACAATTCCACAATTTAAGGGTAAGAATGATCCCGAGGCGTAAATGGCATGGGAAGAAAAAGTAAAATTGAGGTTTGAGTGCCATGATTATTCCGGGGAGAGAAAATTGAGGTTGATTGTGAGCTCATTCGTAGACTATGCTGTGATTTGGTGGGATCAATTAACAACATCTAGGCGAAGGTGTGGTGAGAGGAGTATTGAAACTTGGGATGAGTTGACGAGCATTATGAGGAAGCATTATGCGCCTAATCATTTTTGTAGGAGGGATCGGCATGATCGGGAATGTCGGGAAGACCCTAGAAGATATAGTGGAGTTGGATATTCAAGAGAAGAGACAACACCAAGTGTGAAACATGTTGGTAATATGTTAAGCAAAAGGACTATGTTGGATTATGAGTGTGATCTTTCAGAGCTTCGTGACTCAATTAGTCACAGGGAGAAACAAAAGAGCTCGAGAGAACATAGTAAGGTGGTTGATTGTAAGAAAAAAGAAGAGATGCCACAAGAGAATAAAAGAGAAATTGAGAGTGAACTTCTAAAAGGGAAGGTGGAGTTGCAAAAAGAAGTTGAAAAAGAATTTTCGAAGGGGAAGAAGGAGTTGGAGGTGAGTTTAAATGAAAAGGAGCCTGAAGTTGAGGAGGTTGTGGTGAAAACTAACAATTCCCTCCCTATTTTGAATACTTCTGTTTTGCAGGTTATCGAAGAATTATTCCCAGCAAACTAACCCATTGAAATACCACCTGACCCGGGGATTGAACTTCAAATTGGCTATCAAGGTATGGATTCGAGGACGAATCCTTTCGAAAAGAGAGAGAGAGAGAGAGTGATATGATTCGGGCTACGCTAGAAACCATCAAGAATCCGAAGAAATTTATATGCAGTGGATTAAGCAACAATGTTGAACAGAAGGGAAACGAGGGATAATTTGCATTGACGTTGTTACAATCACTGAGACGTCACATAAAGTCATACAAATGCATGCTCAGAAAAGGGGACACATGGGGTTGAAGACAACATGCCAATGAACAAGTTCATGTTTGGATCGACGCCGGAAACCAATTGGATCAACACGAAAGTTATGAAATTGTTTTCAGTCTCATATTGAAACTTATTTTTGACCTGTGAAATGATCGAATTAGAGGATTATGTCTGAATGAAAGTTGTATCTCTTTGAGTTATCTTTCCAATGCACTTTGAATCACTTCAATCGGATATCAGTAGAGAAAGTTATGACCAAAATACTGAAAGCTATTCAGCAGAGAAAAAGTTGTTCCAAGCGGTCGCTTGGAACAAATCCCAAGCGGTCGTCCAGAACCATTCAGGAAATCTAGGAGCTGAATTTCACAAACCAAGCGGTCGCTTGGCTTATAACCAAGCGGTAGCTTGGTACAAAACTGAAGCCGATTTTTCTATTTTGGCGAGGTTGTTTATTTTGACTATAATTCTTATTTTGGGCAATTTTTATATTTTAGGACTCTAGAATTTCATACTTTCCATATTTCATAAGATTTATTGCTTTAGTATAAATAGGATTTTTATTCTCATTGTATTAAGAACTTTGATGAATTAAATTAATGGAAATTTTTTTCTTTCGAAGCTTGGCTTCAAACAATCGAATTTATCAAATATGCTGAATATTTGTGGCATTCAAATATCGGTACGAGAGTTCTTCAATTATGTAATCAAGGGGTTCAGCGCATCAACGTTATCGTTGGGTTTTTTAGTTCACTTTGTTGGATTCAAGTCCAACCCGGATTTTATTGGTGTTCTTGAGTTCCGCATCAATCTCGTTGTGGGTTTCGTAGTCATTGTTGCTACGGGGTTCGCATCACCGTGTCTCCTTCCTGTTGGCAATTTGTGGAAGTATGTTACTTGCATTCATTAAAACTTGGTTGCATACAATATTTTAATATTTCCCCTTCCATAAAAATATGCAATGATGATATTTGAAACTTCATCCATTTTTCATGTTTTGAAATTGGATTTCCTTAGGTACAACTTGGGTTGAGAATCAAATTAAGTCGATAGAACAATATCAAAGAATTGAATCTGGTATTATGCATTTTTTTTTGTTGACGGGGGAATCCGCAGTCACTATTCTTCGGGTGCGCACTGAGTAAACCGTTGGACTGACGTAATAGCCTGCAAACCACGCCAACCCGATTGACCACACTAAGAAGAAAATACGAAAATGGAGCGAAAAATAAATAAAAGACTAATTAGAATATTATTGAATGATGACTATATGCCATAAGCACCTAACACACATTTATTCTTATTTATAATAAAATAAGAATAACAACTGTCCACTATTTTGTGATTAATGTCTATCCGAAGAATAGATAACAAATATCAAATAACAAACATTTATCCTTTAATTTAAATTTAACAATTTTATCACTCCAAGATTTTCTGGTCTCCTTATCACTTGTTTGATCCTCATCATGTTTGTTAATTGTGTGACATTTCTAACATCCTCCCGCAAACTGTGCTGGGTTTGAAGGCATGGTTTGTTTTGAAAAAATTGAGAGTTACCATGAATATTGATTTGGTGAAGAAGCCAACAATGATTTTTATCTTCATTCTTGTGAAGATATGTCATGTGTATATAAGCATTTCAAATGCTTCCCATACTACATGGGTTGTGTTTAAGCCTTTAACGAGTTTGAGAATTTCTTCAAATTGTTGAGATAATCCAACCATGAATGTGGGGATCGGACTTTCAAAAGGCAATGGATTTGTTAATTTTGGTGTGAAATTTGTTGCTTATGTTGTTTTGTTTGGATTTTGTGGGATGTATTTGATGGATGAGAATTAATGAGAGATGCGTATAAAGAAGTTTTCAATATTTATGGATAGTAAAGTGATAGTGGAAGAAATGACTTGTAGTGTGCCAAGTCCTCACAATGGCTCTGATATCAAGAAGAAAATACAAAAAGAAAGCGAAAAATAAATAAAAGACTAATTAGAATATTTTTGAATGATGACCATATGCCATAAGCACTTAGCACACATTTATTCCTATTTATAATAAAATAAGAATAACAACTCTCCACTATTTTGTGACTAATGTCTATCTAAATAATAGATAACAAATATCAAATAACAAACATTTATCCTTTAATTTAAATTTAACAATCTTATCACTTCAAGATTTTTTGGTCTTCTTATCACTTGTTTGATCCTCATCATGTTTATTGCCAATTGTGTGACATTTCTAACATAGGGAAGTCCGGTGTGACAGACTCGACTAAGAAAGTTGGTATTATGCATTCTAGTTTGGCTGTCAATTGGTGAAAGCAATAACAATGAATCTTCAGATCATGTATTTTATCTTCTAGTAAGAACCATTTAAATTCATTTTGAGAGGGAATTTCAATAATGAATGTCGTCTGTCTGCTGCTTTTAGTTTGACACACAATATTTGATATTTAAATTCATCTTGAGAGGGAATTTCAATAATTATTGCATGATTTGCGCTTTAGTCATACTCAACCTGTGACTTTGTTCTGTGATAACCAAGTAGCGATGCATATTGCTGCTAACCCAGTTTTGGGAGAGAAGAAAAGAACTGTGTTATTGTTCTTTGTCAATTAAAAATTACAGCAATATAAAATCACTACATATTTATAGTGTTGCTAACTTTCCTAACTCTAGTAAATTGCAGAAGGAATGAAATAAACAATAATATGGCAATAATCATTACAGAGGACAATTTCCTTCTACGCCGGTATATGAAGATTCATTTCCTTTAATAATGCACACGCTATCGTCCATAATCCACAAGCTCTATTAACCAGTACAAGTTTCATTAATTTTTACAAATTTATGAAAGAACTTAAATTCATATATGGTGCTGTATAAACAATCTACGAAGCTAATCTTGGGCAACAAATAAGAAGAAGAATTTGATTTCAGGTAAACGGATAGTCTTTCTTTTATTCAAAGTTAAGCATGTGACTGGATTAAATATATTATAAAAATAAAAAAATAAAATCATCATGATTAAGGTTTACTCTTGATAAAAAATGGCAACTTGAAGGAATAGAATTGATTTATTTAAATTCGTTGCCAGTTCATGCGGTTGTTTGATTTTCTTTGCCTTTGAACTCCAAGATCCAATAGAGAGCTCTCGAAAATTGCACTGAGAACAAAACCCTTTACAGAAAAATTGAAACAAGACATCACCACCAAATTGCAAAAAATGATGCTTTTTTATTTTATTTTATTTTATTTTTTACAGCAGATACCAACCAAGCAATCCTTTAGCTATATATTCAGATAGTCAGAGTGCTATACAGTTGTGCACAAATTCTATTTTTCATGAAAGAAACAAGCATATTGATGTTAAACTGTTGTTTATTTAGAAATGTGGTCTCTAAAGAAGCTTTACTTCTTGAGAAAATTTCTACACAGTATAACCCATCTGATATGGGGACAAATGTACTACCTCTAAACAAATTTAAGTCTTGTTTACAAATGTTGAACATTGATATTGGTTAATTTAAACTAGTGCAGGTACCCATAGTTAGTACCGAATGGAGATACATGGTAGTCGGTGCTAGGTAATTAGTTAACTGGGTTGAGTACTAAGTTGCTTGTATATCCATTGGCATCAAGGGGAGATCTGTTGGGCTGTGATGTCAAATCCACTTCAAAGATTAGGCAATTATGAAATGAGCTTGGCCCAACTGAATTCTATTAACCAATAACATCCAATTGAAGAAGCCCGGAGAACCTACCTTGACCCAATACCTAACTTAAGTGAAATTGCATTTGATGAATGCGACTTTAGTTGCCCCTTCTTTTGTTGAGTTGCAAGTTGCGATTTTAATGATACGTGACAAACAATTGGATCACTTTTCAATTTTTTTCCGAACCGAACTAAGTTACCCAAATGATATGGTTATATTGTAACAGTAAATTTGTGATTCTAGTTTGAGGAATATGTCGCCGAGGGCAACTCCAACCCTTGCACCAAAACACCATTTCCCCCATTTGCACCAGATATTTGATGCAATGTCACTCCAATCCAATACCAAATTTTGCACAATTTTGGTGCAAAATGGTGCAAGTGAATATTGTTTTGCGTCATACTTGATTAAAGTCCTTTTTGCACCTTTTTTCATTTAGCACCAAATATTGTTACTGGGACTTGTGTTATTTTATATTATACATAAATTTTAATTCTTTATTATTAGTATTATTAAATTTTCTTAGTTGTAGTATTTTTATTAATTGTACTACATTTTAAAAATTTATTAACGAATTTAATATTTTTGTCAACGAAACGTAATTATTTAAGTAGTAATAAATTAAATAAATAAATAATTTTTCAGATATATAAATGGTTAAGAATAAAAAATGAAGAAAATGATTAAACATTGTTCATTTGGTGGAACTTTTGGTGTAATGGTTGGAGATGAATTTTAATTTGGTACAAGATTTGGTGAAAAATGGGAACCAATTTGATTAATTCTTAAAGTAAATAGATTGAATAAAGATTGTAATAACATAAAAGTATGATATTATTACCAATGCTTTTTTCGTGTATTTATTAAATTGTTACTCGATGTTTTAAATAATTAAGTAAAATCAACTCATGATACATGATGGACAAAGACTAAGAAATTGTCGGAACATACAATAATTTAGGCGGCCATCTCACATATAAAAGTGGATAATGCTAAACTTATTACACTATCTTACTAACTCATTTACTTACCACTCACAATAGGGAGTGAGGATCATATTGTCGGATTATTTTATTCATGCGGGGCGCATCATGCAATGTGAGTTGTAAGTAAATGTAATGCATGTTGTAATCCATTTCGTACATTTAGTTTAATTCTAAAAAAATTATTACTCAAGTTTCAATTATTGAGCATTGACTAAGACAATGTTTTACTAACATGAAACGTGGTTTTATTTCGCTAAATTAAATAAAAAATAGTTTGTGTAATTTTTTTTTTAAGTTCATGTTGAGTTTTTACTGAATTTAATACTGTAAGTTAATTCATCAATTCTAAACAAAATAATATATTTTTATTCTTCCGAGATTTGAAGTTTTAAAATCAATTGTTTATATATATAATACTAGGTTAATTAACACATGCTAACACATTTCATGATTTATTTTATTGATCTACTTGACTTTGTAGCATTTCTTTTGTTGTTTTCCGAACATGATGCACACGCTATCGTCCATATCTCTATAAGCTTTATTAACCCGTACAAGTTTCATTAATTTTTACAAATTTATGAAAGAACTTAAATTCATATATGGTGCTGTATAAACCATCTACGAAGCTAATCTTGGGATAAGAAGAAGAATTTGATTCAGCTAAACGGATAGTCTTTCTTTTATTCAAAATTAAGCATGTGACTGCATTAAAGATATTATAAAAAAACAAAAAACAAAAAAAATCATCATGATTAAGGTTTACTCTTGATAAAAAATGGCAACTTGAAGGAATTGAATTGATTTATTTAAATCCTTGCCAGTTCATGCGGTTATTTGATTTTCTTTGCCTTTGAAACAAGACATCACCACCAATTCGCAAAAATCGATGCTATTTTTTTTTTTTAAACAGTAGATACCAATCGAAAAATGAAGTTATCCAAAATAATTAGTTTTCTGAACATATTTAGGTAATTGTCATTTAGTAAAACAATTATAGAAAAGGAAATTCTGCTTTTGAGCAGGGGCGAATCCAACATGAATGTTCAGTTAGGGTGGGAGTTGACTTTGATCGTTGACCGTCGACAATTAACGATCGTAATAGCTCGATCCGGCCTAGACTTAAATGCCCTCGTAAGATATATTTAAGCTCTCTAAAACAATTGTAGAGTCAAGAATGGCAAACTGAATATAGAACATGAGTATTAGGGAAATTTATTCAATGAATTATTATTAGTTTCACTATAATTTATATAGTTCAGCTTGACTCGATATTATGTGAGGCTTTCAAAATATAAATCCACTGGTTAGCTCGATCTACTGGTTTATGGACTAAAGTAATTTCTTTAACAATTTCGAATGCTTCAATTATTAGTTTCCTCAAATGCGACATAAGTTGTATATCAAATGTACAATGATTGCAAGAGTAGGACATTGAACCAGACATACATGACTCGGCCTAGACGAGTTCCTAAAAACTAAAGTAATACATTGCTTATAAATTCTATAATCTGGAATTCTGGAAACCTCTATACGAGTATACTAGGCTGTATTTCTAAAAAGTAACGTGGATTCAACGTGAAGGCAAGGCATCCTCATCAAGTCTCAACTCTCAAGTTTAAACCAACAAACAACTCAAACATCATATACAAATCAACAATTCAACATTCAAGTTTCAACAATTCAACAATAATAGCAATTCCAATTTTACTTCGCAATTCGCAAAAAAAGACAACAAAATTAAGGAAAAATTGAAATCAGTGAACTGTGTCTGTGATTTGTGAACTCACCTCAGTCACTCATGTGCACTACTGCACAGCCCCTACAACGTCGGCACACCATGATGAACTAACTACTACACCACGCACAGGTCACAAATGAATGGTGAGTGATTGAGTGAACCCACTCGCACAAGAAGTCAAACACAACAACACAAGTGAACCAACACTCCCACAGCCACCGAAACTCGTACAACGACACAAATGGAAAGTATGGATTGGAAATTTGGAATCCAATTTGGAAGCAAGGGTTTTCTAATTGCTCGCTCTGCTTGCTGCTGGTTTCTATTGATTTAGGTTGGGGAGGGAAAATGAAATTGATATTAGGAATTTAGGACAGACTCTGAGGCTCGTTTCGATTTGGGTCGGGACTGCTTAATTTTTTTTTTAAAGGCCCATCTCCAAAAAGCCCAACTACCCAAGTCATCACATTCATAGGTAGGCCTTTCTTCTTCCTTCTTCCAGCAATCGACCGGCGTCTACGTCTCCCAAACATTCTGGCGGATCCAGGTCTAGTTAGCACGACCGCCCTAACTCGCCACCACCTAGATCCGTCATTGCTGCTGAGTGATAGACATCTTGGTAATTCAAATTCCCTTCCTTTTGGTGAAGATGCTTCAATTGTGAATAATTCGGATCCTTGTTCATGGTCCAGAATAAGAAAGTAGAAGAAAGACGTGGAGAAATAAGAAATAAAAAAGAAAAGCATTTTAGAAGGAAAACGTCCCGGAATTAAATCTCTACTTTTCAATGTCATTGTGGGTAAATAGCATAAAACGTCCATACCTTTCAATGTCATTGTGGAAAACGTCCATACCTTTTATTTTTTGGTATTTTCGCCTCTATTTTGACCTTTTATTGTGCAGAAGGTCGTGTTCACCAATTTTGACAATTTTACCCTCTTATTCAAATAAAAAAAATGAAAAAAATAAGGAACTAATTGTAACCATAGTAAAAAATTTTCAAAAAAATTACAAATCAGTCATTATATTCTTATTTTGACATCCTACTTTCTATACACATCCATAAACAAACAAACTTTCAAATTTTGAATTTGGACATTTTTAGTGAAATTTCAACACATAAATGCTTATTTGGAACCTGAATCCATAAAACTTGACTTCCAATTTATAGGTTTTTTTAGTCATTGATTATAGCACATTTGTTACGTTTTTCACCATTTAATATTTTTATTTATATGATTATTTGACACCGAAATGCACTAAATGTTTCTATATCTTGGTTTAGGTGGCAAATGGGTGAAACAAGTGAAAATTGAAAGAAACAAGTGAAAAGGGATCAAAATGGAAGAAACAAAAGTTCAAGGACCAAATTGCAAATACCAAAAAATGACTCGGAAGGAAAAATGAAGATATGAAGATTTGAGGGTGTTCGGCATCAATTGGATGAGGAAAGAAGTCGATGGGATGAAATATATTAAAAACGTCATCACATATGCTGAAAAGTTTTGCATCGATTTTCAGCCTCATATTTAAATCATTTTCACATGGTATAAGATCGAATTGGAAGTTTACATCTGAATGAAAGCTATAGCCCATCGAGTCATCTTTCCAACGCACTTTGAATCACCTCAATCGGATACCGAGAGAGAAAGATATGACTAAAACACTGAAAACTGTCCGACGAAAAATTGGCAAAATCATGCGGTCGCATGGTTATAACTACATGCGGCCACATGGCTATTACCGAGGGTTTCAAGGTAGAATTACTTAGTTCCATGCGACCGCATGGATTTATACCATGCGGTCGCATAGGTATAAATTGGGCCAAAAATCTTTTATTTCCGGAAATCAACCAAATCAATTTTGGAAAGTTTTTGGATGCGTTTTTCTGACCCTAAAGTCGACTAGAAGAAGAAAATTCGACCATTCATCATCTTGGACCTCTAAAACACTATTTTGGCAAGAGAAACTCCATGGAAGGCTAATCAAATCTTGTGAAGCAAAGGGAGGAACTCACTCGGGTTTTGGATTTTCATGTCGTTTATTCATCAAACTTGGTATTTATTTTGTTAAATAAACTTCTAGATCTAGGTTTTCATCTTTATGAATTAATCGTGGAATTGCTTTAGCATGTGTTAGATTTTCATAGAATTAATCACGTTCTTTCTATCGAATAATTGAATCATGTGTTGAATTTGTATTTCATTTAATCTATTGGTGTGATTGTTTATTACTTTATGATACAAGTATATGGTAAATTTGTAATCTTATTCCAATAGATGATTGTGGGAATTGTGAAGGGAACTTAGAATCTAGAAGTATAATTGTGAATCATATTGATCTTGAATGATAAATTTTTCGATTAGAGTGCCGGGATGAAAGCCTCTAATTGCGTTATTAAATTGAATAGACGACATTGACTGATTTGATTCGGGTGAGGGAATTCCAAGGTTTCACTGTCTTAATTTACTAAATTTTATCCCAAAACTTTGTTATTGATTTAATTGTCAACAACCAAACATTCTTGCGAACTTTGAGAGAACAAATCACCACTTTTGAAACCTTTAATAATTTTCCATCTCTCTGTGGATACGACACCCCAAAGCTACACTACAACACTGCAGTAAACTTTGGACGTAATCAAATTTTGGCGCCGTTGCCGGGGAGACGGTACAACAAATTGAAGGATCTTCTATCAAAAGGGTGACTTCGTCCCTTTTTCAATTTCATTCTTAGTTAATTTATTTCTTTTCGTTATTATCTCTTGTTTCTCACATTATCTCCTTTCAATTGCGTTTTATGAGCAGGTATCGAGACGAGCTAGGAAGATTCGTGGAAGCGCCTCTCATAGAGTTTGAACATCACTTTAACCCTGTCTTTGACATTGCATCTGCTAACACTAACACGAACACCACATCACACAATACAATGTCTGATAGTGAGCATGATGGACCTTATTGAACCTTGCATGATTACTTACACCCCACACGCACATCTACACCATCATGTATCATGTTTCCACCTAATATGCCACGGGTAGACTTTAAACCAGGAATGATCCAACTTCTTCCCAATTTTCATGGACTTGAGAATGAGAACCCGTATGTGCATGTTAGGGAGTTTGAAGAGGTAGTAGCGACCTTTCACAATCAACATGGTATAATGGATGGAATTAGGCATAAATTCTTCCCATTTCTCTAAAGGAAAGGCCGAAGAGCTGGTTGTATTCATTGAGACCACGTTCAATTGGAACTTGGGCTGAAATGACTCAGGCGAATTTGGTAAATACTTTCCACATCATAAGACTAGTGCCTTGAAAAAGCAAATCAATTCATTTTCCTAAAAAGATAGTGAAACCCTATACCAAGCGTGGGAAAGATACAAAGAGTTACAAGCCCTTTGTCCCCACCATGGTTATGAGAGCTGGCGCATTGTGAGCTATTTCTATGAAGGGTTGACACCTAGGGAGCGCCAGTTTGTAAAGATTTTGTGTAATGGTGAGTTCCTACAGAAAGATCCAGATGAGACCATAGGATATTTAGATGACTTAGCTGAAAAAGCCCATACCTGGACTGGACCTAGTGCTGTTGAGAGTACTAATAGGTCACGACCCACAAATAACCTCCCTAGCACAGGTATTTATCATCTTAGGGAGGAGGATTGCCTTAGGGCAAAGGTAGAAGCCCTAACTAAAGAACTTGAAGCCTTACGTGCTAGAGACTCGAAATCTGTACATAGTGCATCCCGTGTTGAGTCTAGTGGAAATTGTTTTGTGTGTGGATGAAGCGAACACCCAGCGCAAGAGTGTGCCACTTACGCTGAGATGATGGGAGTGTATGAGGAACACTGTAATGCTTTAGGCATGTACCAAAAGTCATACGCTCCCTTTTCTGAAACCTACAATAAAGGGTGGCGAAATCATCCCAATTTCAGCTGGAAGTCTGACAACCAGCAACCTACCCAGCCACCTAGGACTTTCAATACTCCTTCATATCAACCTACAACCTCTAGGAACTCTTTGGAAGACACCTTACATGCTTTTATAGAGGCTCAGGGTAAAACCAATCAAAAGTTTGAAATCATGATCAATTAAGTTGTTGAGGATAACAAGAAAATGAAAAGCCACATGTCCAAATTGACCAATGCCCTAACTGTAGGGGAGAGTGGGAAATTTTCGGCTCAACTTCAGCCAAACCCTAAGGGACAAAACATGGCTCAGACCTCAGGTTCAGAAGGGAATAACTTTAAGGAAGCCAATGCCATCACCACTAGATCTGGAAAGGTTATAGAACCAATCATCAAGTCTAGGGAGTCGAGGGAAAAGGAAAAAAATTCTAGAAATTCTGATGAGAGTGCCCCTAGTGAGGAGGTAGTAGAAATTCCTACTAGAATACTTTTCCCTCAAGCTCTAAAGTCCACCTCGAAATCTACTAGCCATCATAGCGAGATCCTAGAACACCTAAAGCAAGTAAATATCAATCTGCCTTTCTTGCATGTGATTTCGCAGGTTCCTACTTATGCTAAAGTTCTTAAGGATTTATGCACTGTCAAAAGAAAATATCATGTCAAGAAAACCGCTTTCTTAACTGAGCACGTGAGTGCTGTGATCGAGCAGAGGACCCCACCAAAGTATAAGGATCCTAGTTGTCCTACCGTCTCTTGCATCATTGGGAACCATGAGATTGGACAAGCCCTTCTTGATCTAGGGGCTAGTGTCAATCTCATGCCTTTTGAAATTTACTTGCAGCTAGGATTAGGTGAGATGAAGCCTACATTTGTTGTCCTACAATTAGCTGATAGGTCCACTATTAAACCTAGGGGAGTAATTGAAGATGTCTTAGTTCAAATTGATAAATTTTACTACCCCGTTGATTTCTTGATCGTGGATGTAAAAGCTAATGTGAGTGTTGCTTCTAAAATTCCTATCATTCTTGGTAGACCATTCCTTGCTACTGCTAATGCTTTAATTAATTGTAGAAATGGTCTCATGAAATTATCCTTTGGGAATATGACTCTAGAAGTCAACATTTTCATATCACCAGGCAGCCAGAGGAAGATGATGAGTGTCAACAAACTCACATGATTGACACACTCACACAAGAGGTAGCCGATAATATGTTCCTTGGACCAGAACAAGAATTTTCAAAACCAGATGATTTGGACATTGTGGAGAGGACAGTTCACGAGACAGGTAATAGCCCTTATTTTACATCACTAGTTTCTAACAAGAGGACTCTACCTTCTATGTTGCAGGCCCCCACTACAAATTTCAAGCCCTCTCCT
The DNA here is from genome assembly GCA_019395295.1 of Osmanthus fragrans. NCBI lineage: Eukaryota > Viridiplantae > Streptophyta > Magnoliopsida > Lamiales > Oleaceae > Osmanthus > Osmanthus fragrans. Next base: position 8,055,579 of record CM033362.1, read on the forward strand.
AGTGACCCCACACATGTATTAGATGGAGGCAGAGGAGCTGCACCGATGGTTATGGGCAATGAGTTTAATGCACTGCAAGGAAACTTGGGATCGTCCTGGCTAGATGCGGGCTAAAAATTGGAACATTAGGTCGAGCCAACGACGATAAATAAAGGCGCTACTTAGGAAGCAACCCAAGGGAAGTTCATTCCCTTCTTTTCTTTTTATTTTTGCATTCATATTTTAGTTATTTTTGTTCTTTTTCTTGCATTACCATCCCATTGAGAACTTCTAGGTTCACCTTTCTTCGTACTTATGTTGACTCACATCCGCCTCCAGATGATATCTTTCCTTCCCTATTTAGTAGTCATGTTTATCCATTGAAGACAATACAATATTTAGTTGGGGGAGAGTTACTTTGGATTCTCTTAAATCTCTGATTTGCTGCATATTGTGCCCTTGAATGACAAAATATGCCACTAGGAGTTAATTTTGTTATGAAAGTCTAGATGTCAAGACACTTGCTGAATTATTTTTATACATACAAGCCTTGTGGTAAGATGGTTGTTTAACGCATGTAACTAGAGAAGTCTCTTGTTGAAATTTTCATGTGAGAGAATTGGTGAGTATTAAGAGCTACAATACACTAAAAATGTGATGAACATGCATTGATTTTGTGAATTGGAAACTTCTTTTGAGCATAACATTACACGGTCCGTGGTAAGATGATGGATTGTACTTGGGAAATGATAACAGTCAACTTAGAATACTTTTCAAGCTAATCTGCAGCCCTCTAGTTGCCACCTTGAGCCAATACACATATATAACATTTTCTTTGATGCAACTATGTTATTCCATACCTTTACACATTGGAATACAACGTAAACATCCTTCCATTTTTATACTTCCAAGTGTATGGTAGGTAATGAAACTTTATTCGAGAAGAAAAGTAATGAGCAAAATGATAAGAGTCGATGGGTGCTTGTATAAATCAGTTAAAAAAAATGAAAAAACGAAAAAAAAAGAAAAGAAAAAAAAAAGTGATGAAAAATGATGTCTGATTTGTTGATGAGAATGTTGGAAAATGTATTGGTTAAACGATGAAATCTATTGAAATGCATAATGAAATATCTGTCTATGTGCTTGGAAGTTTTGATTCATTAAGCCTTTCATTTGGTATATCCCAGCCTAAACCTCATTACAACCTTATACATTGACTATTTTGATTCCAAGTGGGTTTGTGGTAAGAAGTTGATGAACTATCATTTGACAGTATGCCTATCATAAAATCAGTGTTTGCTCGTTGCCTGTTCATGAATATTTAAGCCTCCATATTTGAGCGTATCTTATTCTCAGCTCCGTAGAGAGAAATCCCGTACTAAACACTTTGATACCCGTGAGTTATGGAGCTGAATCTTTAACTCGAGATATACTTGATGTTGCATGTGTTAGGGTTAGCGGTAAGATGGTTATGGCTTGACACACACTTATACATTTGGCATGTGTTTTTGATATTTTGGTGATCATGACACTATTGATTTCTTTGTGGTGTTGAGTTTGAAAAGAGCATGCATTGTGGTAAATTAGAACTTGATAATTTGACTTGCGACGTTGATTAGTCTTTGATTGTTTCGTTTTGCATTAAATTGCTAGGGACTAGCAATAAGCAGTCATCGATGAGTTTAACCACCCCTGCCACAAGAAAGGGGGAAATGTGTTGAAAAATCCGTAGTCCAACTCCATCATCACCCTATTTCAAGTCTATATCGTTTCTACTTTACACAATTGCATACAAATACACTTTTATAAAATTGAAATTTGGTATTTATATTAATAGAGAAATGAAGGAAATTATGAAGAATAGAAGCTATGGAAAAGTGTCCACAAAATGGGTCCCAATTTTCTCTCTTTGTTTCTTCTTTCTTGGCATGTTCTTCGCAACCAAGTATGTTTAGTTCAAGATTTTTTTAATTTTTTTTTTTGGGTTTTGAAAAAGAGCTACAGATCGTGTCTAACGATTGCACTACCAAGAAGAAGGTTTGTATTTATGACTAAAAAAAAAGATGTAAATTAGAAGTCAAGTTTTATAGATTCAAGGTTTCGACTATGCATTTATATGTGGAAATTTCACCAAAAATGTAAAAGATTTAAAACTTGAAAGTTTGTTTGTTTATGGGCGTGGAGAGAAAGTTGGAGGTCAAGATAAGAATATAATGAATGATTTGAAATTTTGGGACTATGATTGCAATTAGTTATTTATTTTTCTTTTCTTTTATTTTTGTTTTATTTGAATAGGAGGATAAAATTGTAAAAAATGGATGAAAATAACTTTCTACGCAATGAAATGTGGTAATAGGGGCGAAAATGCGAAAAAATAAAAGATATTGACGTTTTCCACAATGACATTGAAAGATAGAGACGTTTTGTACTATTTATCATTTTAGAATATATAATTAAATATTAACAATTTCAAAATAGTATTAAAGCTAAATGTGAAATTAATAAATAATTACTCATTTCAAAAGCATCAAGTTAGTGTCTGAATACATAAATTGTTTATTGATCAAGTTTGATCAATAAAATAATTATTTATTTTAAACTTATTTATTTATATATGAACTCTTTAGATCACCCAAAATTGTTAGAAGTTTGTTCATATAAAAGTTGGTTTTGGGAAGAACGTGTTTATTTGATAATAATCTATGGAAAATTAATTACTACACTGCAAGAAATTTATTGGTGTTAGTTGTAATCGGAGCTGACGATGAATCAAAGATTAATTTGAGAAAAAGTAAGCTATAGAGATAAATAAGAAGTATCAATATAAAAAAAGGAACAATTTGAAAGGGGTAGACAAATATTTATACTACAATTACATCAAAAGTTTCCTCCCTTCATTAAAAAATAGAGTCTAGGAATGAAAATGAAATGTATTTTTCCCTCTCCTATCCCGTGTCTCCTCTGCCTTTATGGTAGTATTTTTATACATAAAAGGTCATTTCCATATTCATCGTGATCGATTCTTTCTTTTCTATTCATTGTGGGAAATGCTCATTGCTTCCATTTGGGATCTGTGACTAGAATCTTAATGATTCTGAGCTCTCAATGTGAACTAATTAATAAACAATATGAAGGGTATATGTTTAAATATAGATTCCCATTTTCTTGTATTTCTGTATGTCTTTCATCCAGCTAACAAGAGGTAGGTCGACTGGGGAAAACGTAGAACCAAAATAATTGAATATTTTATTATTTGAGGGATAGAAATAAGATTAGATGGGAACTGAACTAAAGGCGTCTGTATTGAAATAATCTTTCAGGATTATTATATAACTTGCATATTGTTTAAGGAAATGGAAAAGAAACTGCAGCCATGGCGGAAAAAGGCTCCACTCAACGTGCCCAGTCACACGGCCCGTGTTTGGCCAAACTGAGGAATACGAGCAAAGCTTCTCCCTTTGTGTTAAGGGTAAATAAGAAAACTAAAATTAATATATAAAATGGTAAGATCAATCGGTAATATGTGATCTCATATAGTTCAATTTCTGTTCTCAAACCATGACTTATATGAACTCAAAGCTTCCTTTGTAAGTCCACAAACTTCTTCGTAGTCGCTTCCTTCCAAGTGTCATTTATTCTCCCGCGACTATTTTTTCTTTTTCGTTTTATGGAATTATGCTGAAAACCACGAACTTCTTCGTAGTGGCTTCCTTCCAAGTGTCATTTTATTCTCGTGCGACTACTTTTTCTTTTTTCGTTTTATGGAAGTATGCTGAAAACCCATTCAAAGTGTTCTTGTGCTCTTCCTTCATGTATTGCCATGATCTAAATATGTTGAAAAATTATATCTCATTGGCCAAAGTCATCGACGTCTCCTTTACACTTATATATCATGAAAGTAATATTATCTGATAATCAATTTATTGCATTTATGTAACTACAAGCAAACATTAATCCCAAATCCATCTCTTTAGTACGGAAGGATCATGTTGTTAACTTGGTATACGAATTTGTTTCTTCTTCTTCTGCTGCTGCTGCTTTTTATTTATTTTTTAGTGTTTTTGCTTTTAGAAGAGAGGAATTATTGTTTGAGTTGATCATTTGATTACTAAAATGATGTATCAATATGTTGTCAATCAATCTGTCACATTAGCCTTTTAATTTTTTGATATTTTCTTTTTTATAATGGTTAGTTACTATAAATATATTTTAATTGGTAAGTCTCTCGTACACAAACATACAGACTAATGATGATATTTAATGGAGATAGATAACATTATCCTAAATTGGAATACACTTCCTTAAAATTTATCTTGCAGAGTTAATCCGAAGTGGATCGTCTTCCATTCGATTGTCTCTACCTATCGTCAATAAATGCACAGTGTCATCTCTAGAGAAGTAGGTGGAGCAATTGCATGTTTTCATTAATTCAAGAGATGAATATATATATATACAATTGTCGACTGACTTCCTACAATTAGGGGTTAATTACATTTGATGCTGATATGATTCTGATTCAGGATCAGATTGATTACAATCATTTGGATTGATTTCAATCATTGGTTATTTCCTTCTATATGCCCCCTCAAGATGGAGCTCCGAGAGGAGATTCCAATCTTGTCCTTGAGAGAAAGAAATTGATTACGTGAGAGTGGTTTGGTGAGGGCATCAGCCAGCTGATCGGTGGAGGAGACATGGGTGACACGGAGGGCACCACGTTGGACTTGCTCGCGGATGAAGTGAAAGTCAATGGCAACATGCTTCATTCGAGAGTGAAATACTGGATTCGAACACAGGTGGGTGGCGCCAATGTTGTCACAGTAGATGACTGGAGCTTGCGGAGTTTGTATCCTAAGTTCGCTGAGTAGTGAACAAATCCAACTCAGTTCGGCGGCTGTAGCGCCACAGCTCGGTACTCTGCTTCAGTTGATGAGCGGGCCACCGTCCGTTGCTTTCTGGAGCTCCAAGAGACTGGACTTCGACCAAGATAGATAATGTAAGCACTGATGGAGGTGTAGTTATCTTTGTTGCCCGCCCAATCGGCGTCAGAAAAGGCATGGAGAGATAGTGTGGGGTTGCGGTGAAGGATGATGCCATGATTAGTAGTGCCACGAAGGTACCGTAACAAGCGTTGGGCAGCATTCCAGTGATCTGTTGTAGGACGGTGCATGAACTGAGAGAGCTTATTGACGGCAAATGCAATATCAGGCCTTGTGAGAGTTAAGTACTGAAGACTTCCAACAATTGTTCGGTACTCGGAAGCATCTGTGAGTGAGGTGCTGGTGTGAAGACTTAGCGTTTGGTCTGTTGCCAGAGAGGTAAGTACTGGTTTGGCATCTATCATGTTGGTGCGGGTGAGAAGATCTTGAATGTAGCGGCGTTGGGAAAGAAGGAGACCAAGCTTGTGTGGGAGAACCTCAATTCCCAGAAAGTATGAGAGGGAGCCGAGGTCCTTCAGAGATAAGCGAGATGCGAGTTGAGTAATGAAATGTTGCACTGTGGAACTATTGTTACATGTGATGATAATGTCGTTGACATAGACGAGCAGGTAGATCATGGTATGGGAAGTGGTGAGAACGAACAAGGAGGTGTCGGCATGGGAGTTTTTGAAACCCACGGTAAGTAGAAAATGCCGCAACTCATGATACCAAGCCCTTGGGGCTTGTTTTAAATCGTAGATAGCTTTGTGCAATTTGCACACATGATCTGGAAAATCCTTGTCAACAAAGCCTGGAGGCTGAGCCATGAAGACGTTTTCGGTGAGATCGCCTTGTAAAAATGCATTGTTGATGTCAAGTTTCCGTAGGGACCAACCTTGGCTTATTGCAATGGTGAGAACTAGAATGATTGTTGTTGGTTTGATAACCGGACTGAATGTGTCATGGTAGTCAATGCCCGAACGTTGATGGAAACCTTTCGCTACTAAACGGGCTTTGTGCCTGTCAACTGAGCCATCCGATAACCGTTTAGTGCGAAAGATCCACTTACATCCAACAAGATTGTGAGCGTGGTTGGGTGGAACAAGGTCCCATGTACCATTTCGAACAAGAGCGTCGAACTCCTTAGACATTGCAAGACGCCATTTGGTGTCTTTGAGGGCCTGGGTGACTGTTGTTGGTTCCAGGTCATCAGATGGGAATAGATGGGCAGTAAGCGTGAGCTTTTGGATTGGTTTGTGGATGTGATTTTTTGCTCGTGTAGTCATGGAGTGTGTGTTGGCTGGTTCGAGATGGTTGGGTGATGTGGGTGGGGGGTGTTGGTCTAGGCTGGGATTGGAGGGTGCAGGAGGTGTGGTCTCGGTTCGGGTTTCTGGTGAGTGAACGGTGGAGACAGGATGGTCCATAGAGAAATGGGCGAGAGTGTGTGGGGTGTCTGGTGATGGGGGCATTTGTGCAGGAGGGAGTGGTGTCGGGATTATGTAGGTAGGTGGTATCCAGTGAGAGATGGAATTTGGCTCGGGACGAGTGAGGTGAGGTTTAGCGGACTGGAATGGAAAAACTGATTCAACGAAGTTAACATGCCAGGAAGTGTAAAGGCGCGAAGTACTGGTGTCTAGGCACAAGTATGCACTTTGAGTGGAAGAGTAGCCAAGGAAGGTGCAGGCAACGGAACGAGCTTCAAGTTTGTGATTGTTGTAGGGCCGGATCCACGGATAACAAAGACACCCAAAAGTTCTGAGTTTAGAATAGTTTGGATTAGTGCCAAAGATTTTTTCGAATGGAGAGACCATGTTGAGTGTGGGTGTAGGGAGGCGATTGATGAGATATACTGCTGTAGCAAAGGCGTGATTCCAATATATGAGTGGAATGGAGGCATGCGTAAGTAGAGAGAGGCCAATTTCTACAATGTGGCGGTGTCGCCGTTCAGAGTATCCATTATGTTCAGGAGTATGTGGTGGAGTAGTGAGGTGAGTGATGCCATTTGTTACTAAGTATGATCGAAGAGCTAGATATTCTCCGCCATTATCAGAGTATAGTGTTTTAATTTTGTGATTGAAGTAATTTTCGACAAGCGCTTTGAAACGAATGAAAACATCATGCACATGGGATTTACGCTTGAGGGGATAATACCAGACATATTTGGTGTGATGGTAAAAAAAAATAATATAGTACTTGAAATCATCATACGAATGCACAGGCGAGGTCCAAACATCGGAGTAAATTATTTCAAGGGGTTGAGTGGAGATAAGAGAAGACATCGAGAATGGAAGTTTATGACTTTTATTACAACTACAAGCATTACAATGACTAATAGTTGTGGAAACAGGAATTGGTAATTGAAATTGAGAAATGACATGTTTGTAAATTGAAGAGGCTGGATGGCCGAGGCGATTGTGCCACTCAGCAGTTGATGTCTTGACATTGGAGAAGAGAACAAGAGGAGGTTTGGATGTTGAAGGGGTTGGCCACTCATACACTCCATCCTTAGTTGGTCCCGTCAAGAGTGTGGTTCCTGTGCTTAGGTCCTTCACAAGAAATCCAGTGGGTACAAATTCAATAGAGACGTTATTAGTGAGACACATTTGAGAAATATAAACTAGATTTTTCTTCTTGGTAGGAACACATAAAACATTATTTAATTGAAAGTTACGTTTGGATGAAGGAAGAGAAGTAGAACCAGTGTGGGTGATTTGAAGTCCCGTCCCATCGCCAATCATAACATCATCATGAGCATGATATGGTGCGTGAAGGGAGAGATTCTCCAGGTCAGTGGTAACGTGGTGAGATGCACCACTGTCAAGGAGCCACGATGGGGTGTTGGATGTGCCAGTAGTTGTATAGTTGACCCGGGGTTGCCAAGGAGTTGTGGATTGCAGACTGGTTGGGCGGTAGCCTGAGGAACGTGGGGCAGTAGGGGAAAAACCTGAGTGGGGTTGAGTGGCGATTAAACGAAATTGAGTGCATCTTTTGGCTGTGTGGCCTTGAGTATTACAGGCTTGACATGTGCCAAGGTAAGGGCGTGGTGGAGTTTTTTCAGGCCTAGAGGGATTGGAGGATGGCCAGCAATGTGGATGAGGTGATGAGTTGAAGGGAGGACGCCAAGTTTTGGTTCAAAAGGGTGCTGATGTTAGGTTTGCTGTTGCTGGGAAGGATGCTGGTTGTAGTGGTTGGGATTGGCGTAATGTAGTCTCTTTGTTTAGCAATTTTTCATGGAGTTTGTCGAAGGAGATTGGTGTGTCTCGAGCATTGACTGCGTCAATGATGGATTTGTATTCCTCATCCAGACCATCAAGAACTTTTTCAATTAAGTCTTCTTCATCATACGGTTTGCCCATTATTGTAAGTTCATCGGCGCGACCCCGAATAAACTGCATATATTCGCTGATGGTACGGGAGCCTTTGATTGGATTCTTTAGTTGTTCCTTGATCTGCTTGATGTGACCACGAGTGGGCTTTGCATACGTGTTTTCAAGAATTAGCCAGGCATCACGGGAGGTGGTAGCACGGTTGAGAAGGGGAACAATTGCAGGAGACAGGGATCCTACCATGGCGCTGAAGATTAGTTTATCCTGACGAACCCATGTTTGAAGTCCTGGATTTGGCGATGTTGTGCCATCAGTGGTAATGGTGGACGGAGGTACTGTGATAGAGCCATCAACATATCCGTCGAGATTGTATCCTATTAGAGTTGCTTGAAATTGCAGTTTCCATGAGAGGTAGTTTGTAGTTGTGAGCTTTATGGTGGGTTGGGAGGAGATGTTTATGGCTATGAGAGGACGATTAGGTTCAGGGGAGTTCTGGATGATTGGTTGGGAGGTGGCGGTAAGGGAGGGATCTGTTGAGGCCATTGTTGGAACGGAGAAATAGCAGGAGAAAAAAAAAATGAAGTGCTGGGGATGGTTTCTGAGATCAGACGTGAGGGGGAGAGGAATTGGCTTATGATCGGTGCTCTGATACCATAAAGAAGGTGGAGCAATTGCATGTTTTCATTAATTCAAGAGATGAATATATATATACAATTGTCGACTGACTTCCTACAATTAGGGGTTAATTACATTTGATGCTGATATGATTCTGATTCTGATTCAGGATCAGATTGATTACAATCATTTGGATTGATTTCAATCATTGGTTATTTCCTTCTATAATCTCTATTGACCATTTTGGCTAACAGAGGCTGCTCCACATTTTTACCATCGCCAAATGCTCAATCCCAATCCATCTCTAGTCTGATCATGTGTGCAATGTTTTATTTTGCCGATCAGTGGATAATTATATTCAAGCCGTGTCTCCTTCCTGTTGGCAATTTGTGGAAGTATGTTACTTGCATTCATTAAAACTTGGTTGCATACAATATTTTAATAGTTCCCCTTCCATAAAAATATGCAATGATGATCTGAAACTTCATCCATTTTTCATGTTTTGAAATTGGATATCTTTAGGTACAACTTGGGTTAAGAATCAAATTAAGTTGATAGAACAATATCAAAGAATTGAATCTGGTATTTTGCATTTTTTTTTTTTGATGGGGGAACCCGCAGTCACTATCCGTCGGGTGTGCACTGAGTAAACCTTCGGACTGACCCAATAACTTGCAAACCACTTCAACCAAATTGACCACACTAGGTAAATCCGGTGCGACAGACTCGACTGAGAAAGTTGGTATATGCATTCTAGTTTGGCTGTCAATTGGTGAAAGCAATAACAATGAATCTTCAAAACATGTATTTTATCTTCTAGTAAGAACCATTTAAATTCATCTTGAGAGGGAATTTCAATAATGAATGTCGTCTGTCTGCTGCTTTTAGTTTGACACACAATATTTGATAGTTATATATTTTCTAAGTTTATGTGCACAAATCAAAATTATTACCCAACTTTCAATTATTGAGCATTGACTGAATAATCAAAAATAATTTATCAATTCTAAAAAGTTTTAATATATTTTTAATCATCCGAGGTTTCAAGTTTTTAAATAATTATATATATATATATATATTAATAATATAGAGTACTAGGTTAATGAAGACGTGCAAAACACATTTCATGATTTATTTTATTGATCTACTTGACTTAGTGGCATCTCTCTTATTGTTTTCAAATGACGCGATGCACATGCTAACTCTACAAGCTGTATTAACATGTACGGCAACAAGCATCTTCAATGTTTTCATCACCAATAACAGCACTTGCAGCAGCAGTAGAAGAAGAAGAGGAGGATAATAATAACAAAGAAGTAGCAATTTTCACACGGTGTTACATATATAGCTGTTTTTGTGTGTGTATATATATACGAGACGGATCCTCCTACTCATAAATTTGACAAATAATCGCGATATTTAATTTAAGTCAATCCAACGCTCAGTATATATTTCACTAAGATTATGAAAAAGTTGGTTATAACTACTTGAGATACTTAAAATATTGAGCGTTTGATTGACTTAAATTAAATGTCACGATTGTCAAATAAGTGTGTCAAATAAGTGTGTCAAATTTATGAGTAGGATATATATATATATATATATATATATATATATATATATATATATATATAATTATTGTTTCCTCAACATTGAGTTGTAGATAAGGGTTTGTTTGGTAAGACTTTTTTTGTTTTCTTAATTATTTTTGTTGTTGTTCTACTTCTTGTAAAAGAGTTCCTAAGAAAGTTGCTTTAAACCAATTTTTCCTAAAAAGTATTCTAATCAGACAAAGCAGTCCTACAAATTATCCAACCAGATTCAAGAACATCTTTACTTTAGAAGTAACTTCCAACTATTCAAAAGCCTTGTCAAACGGCCCATGACATTTTTATAAATTTTCCGTAATTGCATTAAAATTTTGTGGTATAACACAGGTTTCATTAATTGTTTTAAAATTTATAAAAGAATAATCTTCTAAGAGGATTAGTTGACTTCAAGGAAAAAAAATTGGATTAGGAAAAATCTTTGTAAATCTACGACTCCAATACCTAATTGACAGTTCCGATGAACATAATAAAGTGAATTTAATACACAGATATATCAAAGTTTTAAGATGAAATAATATACTATAATATAAATGATACATAAAGATTTGCATAGTCGACTTCTAGGGCTTGTTTGATACCCATTTTGTTGGAGAAAATGCATTTTTTGGGTTGATATGATGGTGAATATGTGGTTGAAAAAGAAGGAAAAGTTATTGATGTGATGAAAAATATTATTTTATTGAAGAATGTGTGGTTGAAAATGAAAATGAAAATGAGAATGAAAATGAAAATGGGTACCAAACAGGGGCCTAATTATTAATAACAAGACTTCATTTATTTTTCAAGATTCTCTTTTTTCGATTTATGCACTTGTAACATGTCTCATGAGTTCATAGGCGGACCCAGGATCTTAGAGTTGGGGGTCCTAAAATGAAAGATATTGAGATGAAGGAGGGGGGAGTACGGGGCTGTCCCTGAAATTTTTTTTTTGATCTCAGGGTAGCACAAACATTCCCTAATCTCAAATGAATGTTGAGTGAGAAGTCAAAACCATTTGCCAGCTTCTTTTTTAGTCATTGTAGACTCTAACAAAATGCCTAACAATGACATTATGACAGATTAAACACATTTGCAGACACTAACAATAATCAATAATAGCTAAAATGGGTTTTGAGGTTAAATGGGTTGGGGGATTTTGGGTTAAATAGATTGGGAGTTTTTCAAAAAAAAAAAAAAAAAAAAAAAAAATCTAAAAAAAATGGGGTGGCCGTTGACCCTGCGGGACCCCCCCGGGTCCGCTAGTGCATGAGTCAATGTCAACCAAGAAGCAAAGGGTGACCGAGGTCTACAGAACGATCCGTTTACCCCTTGTATCAAATGAAGAATTAATGAAGTTGGAAATATGTTAAATTTGCCATAGTTGGAAATTTTCTTTTCGTAAAACGCCTTCTCTATCTAGAATTAGAAATTGCGCTTCCACCCCATGCAAAAATCATAAAAATACACGATGCCACTTTAACAGTCGAAGGTGAGCAAAAAGAGAAATAATTATGAATTGAAAGTGTTTATGCACGTGGTAAAAAAAAATAAAAATGATGAATATGCTATCGTCCATAAATAACTCTACAAGTCGTAGTGGAATATCAGTCACAAGTTTCATGAATTTTTTTTAAAAAAAAAATATATGAAAGAATAATCTTCTAGGAGGATTAGTTGACTTAAAAAAAAATAAAATAAAAAATAAAATAGGTAAAATATGTTCATCACTAATATAACTCCAAGGAACATATTAAACTAAATTGAAGCACAAAGAGAAGGGTAGACCACTATAGTTCAAAGTTTTAAGATGAAAGAATACAATATAATATTAATGAGACAAAAAGATTTGCATAGTCTGTTGGGTTTTTGATACTCGATAATCATGGACAATGATTTTAAACAGTGTCGGATTATATTTCATAGGCTTCGGCCGATGAGTGAAATAAATATCAATCAATCAATCCATATAGTCGACCCGAAAGCAACATGGGCCACTAGTTGCAGGTTAATTGTATTAATGTTGTCTTAGCCCAAATTCACCTATAGGAGAGTTTTCTCGTGTCTTGACCCATTTATTTTGTGTAGGCCCATTTGTTGGTCCATGGCCCAAGTTGATATACATAACCTAAATTATATATATTTCCCATTTCTTGACAATTCACTTGTGTGTTATTTTGCCCCTTTTTGAGAGAAAAGCTACTGCTTCTTGTGATATTCTCTTCGCCTTTGTGGCTCTAGCAAAATCACCACCTCTTTGTGTTTTTGTTGTGGGTAAGGAAGGAGAAAGCAACCATAGGTGGATTGGTGTTGTGGGTGGTATGTTTTGGATTGATTGGTAAGTAAACTGAGCCCGGAATCCACGTTTTAGAGGAGATTTTCTCTACAATTGGTATCAGAGTGAGGTTGGTGGTGGATTTTCGGCCAAAATCTGACCAGAAACGATTCAAATACGCAGCAGAAACCAGAAAACGAATCTGTCTAGAATTCTGTGCGAAAATCGAACCTGCAAACGCGATTTTCGGCCAAACCAGAAGGATTTTTGGAGAAACAGCGACCGGATTTGGAACATGCAGGTGGAGGACTACGTTGGTGATCGGCGCGTTTGATCTCCGGGGCCGACGGCCGAAGGCGCGTGACAACTCCGGCGAGGTGCGTGTGGGCGCGTGAGAGGGATTTTCGAGGAGGTTCCCTTAGACAGAATTTTTATGTTGTGATTTCTAACATTTCTGTGTTTTTAGTTTTCTGTTTCAGGCACTGCGAAAAAAGTTAGACGATTTTGCCCTTGGTCGGTCATCGATCGGAATTGCTACATATTTGCTGAATCTTTAGGGCGAATAGAGGTGACCCTAAAGCAGCAGATTCACAACTCTCGTAATTTACAGACTCAGATAGGTCCGCTTTGGTAAATTGGCTTATCTCGTTAAATTTCAGTATTAGCGCGTCATCGTGTGGGGTGACTATAGAATTGTGGTTACCGTGAAGGGGTTAGAAATTTAGGAATTATTTGCTCTATTTGAAGTGTTGAATTTAATTCTAAGTTAATTATTTATTTTGTGCTCTAATTGTCATTTAGTCACTGTGTGAGATTGCATTGTGTGAAAGTTTGAATTCTTTGTTATCATATCTTCGTGTTGTATTGATTATCCTGTTAGAAAATCTTGACTTGACCCGTTTGAACATTCCCTTGATCTAAATCGTGAATCTTACGAAATCCTGAGAATTTAGAACGGTGTATATTGTGACCTTAGGATTACTTTGTGTGACCTATTTGTGAACTTCTGGTTCTCTTTTCTTAAAATGTCTTCATATTTTGAAATTGGAATTTTTAATGGGAAAGAGGATTTTTCAATTTGGCAACAAAAGATGAAGGGAATTTTGGTTCAACAAAAGGTTTCGAAAGTCATAGATGACAAATTTCTTGAAAATTTGACTGAAGCACAAAAAGAAGAATATGATGAACTTGCTTACACTTCAATTATTTTACACTTATCTGACGCTGTTTTGAGGAAAGTTGGAAAACTGAACTCTACAAAAGAATTTTAGAAAAAAGTTGGAGAGTTTATATTTGCTTAAGTCTACTCCTAATAAGTTGTACTTACTTGAAAAGTTTTTCAATTTTAAAATGGATCTTTCAAAAGATCTTGATGGCAATTTGGATGTCTTTAACAAACTTATGTAAGATATTATTAATAGTGATGAAAATGTGTCTGAAACCTATAAAGCTATAATTCTGCTTAATTCTATGCCTAAATCATATACAGAGGTTAAGAATGCTATTAAGTACAGTAGGGACACCTTAACACCCGAAATTGTCATAGACTCACTTAAGAGTAAGGAGATGGAGATCAAGACTGAAAAAGAAGATAATAGGAATGGTGGTTACATGTGATGAAGAGTAGAATGAAATTTAAGCAAATGAATTTGGGTAGAGCTCAAGACAATAGTGATTCGAGTAGTGACTCGAGTGATGAGGATAGTAAGAAGAAAGGCAAAGGATGAGACAAGTCTAGTGGTAGAAGGTATTACAGCTGTGGCAAATCTGGAAAATTTATTAGGGATTGTCCTAAGAAAAAGGATAAGCAGAAGAGTAAGATGAGAGATGAGGCGAATGTGACTATAGGGTCGAGTTATGACCCTAGTGGGGTTTATTGAGTGTAAACCTAATTACTGCATTGCATCTGTATGTAATCCTTTTTTACATGTGCGTGAGTGCTTGATTCTGTTGCATGATTATATGTTACAATTTCTATGTGTTTGATGTGTGTAATTGCATGAATTAAAGTGACTAGAATACTTGGTGTATGTGTTTGCATGCATAGTAGGTTTGTGATGCATTAGCAGTAAGTGTGTTGGATGCCTATTGGTGAGGTGGAGTATAGATGCCTAGGAGTACACTGTAGTTTGTACCGAGGGATGTGGAGTGTGACATTTGGATCACGAGTAGAAATGTGATTAAATGTCTGGAATCCTTTATCTGAAAGAAACCCTGATCAGATGGAGTGTGAGAGATAACACTTCTATCACTTCTGTTAGGTGGAGCTCCATTATCCACCTAGTTTGGGTGAAGTGATGTGTTGATAGAGGATTATCTCGAGAACATAGGATCTATTGTGACTTACCAATTAGACATGAGTTGAGTGATTAGGTAAGTGAGCATGGTGGAGCGATGAGAGGAGATATGTGTTCTTGATGTGAGAGTAACACGGAATGAGATAGGATAAGTGTGGTGAGATCTTTTTCGTGGGGTCATTTATGCATTGTGGTATATGTGTTGACCTGTTGATTAGCTTAGTGTTAATCTATGATTTTGTGTGAACGTGTTTGAAAAGATCTATGTGTATTATCCTATATTATATCTTCATCGCGAGTTTATTTGCTCTTGACTATTCACTGTAATTATCTGCTTCTACTTGGGTGTTCTTGACCTTAGCCTTGGTATACTTTGGCAATGAGGCTGCTCTTCGTATCACACACAACCCTGCTTTTCATGAACACACTAAACATATTGAAATTGATTGTCATTTTGTGTGTGAAAATATCTGTTTCGGCTCATTTTTCATACCCATGTCTTCTCCATGCTCCAACTAGCTGACATTCTCACAAAGGCTCTTGGAAAGGATTTGTTTCACCATTTCAACCCGAGGAACGATCAACTTGTTAAAATCAAAATTTCAACAAATAAATTTGTTTTCCTAATTTTAACAAAATGATATAACGCGACAACAATCTGGTCTCCCTTAATTGTAAAATTATTTAAATTAAATACTAAATTAATTATGTAATGTTTTGTAGACAATACTGATTGAAAATTATTTTGGTGAAATTACATATAAACAAGTTTTTAAGTTTTCCAATTCAAAAATTAGGTGTTAAGTTTATTTAACCAAAAATTAGGTTTTAATTAAATTATTAATAATATTATAAGATTTCCCTACCCCAATCCCACTACAAACTTCAAATTATTTCCCTCACCACCATCATATACCATAAACCCATTTCTCCTCCACCACCACTTCTCTCTCCTCAACCCTAAACTCATTTTGCCACAACCATTCACCCCTTTCCCCAACACCACTATTACATTGCAGCATCGAAGACGCAGAGCAGCTTCACACAATTGTAGCACTACGCGCAGCTCTGAAGCTGCACAAGGTAGCTCATTGCCTCTACAGGTTCTTCGACGGAAAAGGACACCATGGAGGTCACGAGTAGGTTCAACTTAGCAAATTGCCTCTATTCACAGCGAATCACTACCGTCGCTTTGCGCTCCTGTATTGCATATGACATCTGAAAGCTAGAATTGGGCCCATGATCTCAAATGTGAACGGTATTTTATCCAAAGTTGGCCCTCAAATTTGTATGTCGCGCTCAGTTCGCACAGTTGAACCAGTCCACCGTCAAAAGTGAAATGGCCAGTGATTGTGGTATGTTGGGGCTATGTCTGTGTCTATGTTGCTGGCGATGGGGCTATGTTGTAATGGTGGTGCTATTAGGCTGTGTTAGTGGTGGTTGCAAATGACAGTTGTGGTGGTAGTGTTGGTAATGGTGGTATGTGACCAACTATTTAGTTAATTTGTGATCAAGTATTTAATTGTGATTTAAAAATTTAATAAATTGTGACCTCAAAAATAAATTGTGACTAGTTAATTTGAAAATCTGTGACTTACGAAAGAATCGTGACCTATAATTTTTTTTTTTATTTGTGACCAATAAAATAAATTGTGACCTATTAAATATTTTTATTGTGATCAATAAATAAGTTGTGACTCATAAGTACATGTTTTTGACCATTAATTATATAAGTGTGACCTTAATATATTTAATTAATATTTGATTTTTGATTTTTTAAAATTAAAACCTAAAAATTGAATTGCTCAATACTTAATGCCTGACTTGTGAATTTTTTCTTATTTATGTATTCAAACAACGCCTAACTACAGCAATGAAAGAAACTAAAATATGGGCCACTTTGTTCTTACTTTTAGGAATAAGTCGAGTTTCATTTATTCTATTGAAATCTCATACATAATTTTCATTAATAAATTATAATAACATACGATAAGAGTTTACTAAAATAAAGAATTGAGTTTAACAATAAAGGGAAAATTGTAATCCTCAACATAGTGTTCAAATAGTAAGTTGGGCCTCAAACTTATCGTTCTCTAATGGTGAAACTTGAACCGTCTGAATCTTCTTCATACTGTCACATCATACTCCAAAAACATGTCTATATAACTAAGAAGAGGATTGCATGATGAATTCAATAGATGCACTAATTTTTCGTTATTAAGAATTATTTATGCGGGCTTAAAGATCAATTTGATCATCACATCAAGAATTAAACTCTTAGTTAAGCAATTAATTAGATCAATGCTACATTTTTCTCAAAAGAAATTAAACGGTTGAGAGGTGGCGTTAACTTAAAGCCATATATGGTGCTGTATAATCAATCTCTAAAGCTAATCTTGGGCGACAAATAAGAAGGAAAATTTTGATTTAAGGTAAACGGATAGTCTTCTTTTATTCAAAATTAAGCATGTGACTGCAATAACCCTTTTTTTTTTTTTTTTTTTTTTTTTGGGGTACAAAAAAAATTCATCATTAAGATTTACTCTTGATATTATTTTGTTTGGGGAAATCGTTGGTCTATGATCCGCATAGTGTATTAAATGCTAAAGGACAAACACGAGGTAGGTCGACTGGGAAATCGTAGAATTTTATCATAAACAAAAACAATGGAATATTTTATAATTTGAGGTGTCAAATTAAGATTAGGTCCTGTTAGGTGTAACTAAAAAAAATCAAAATTTTAATGAATTTTGATAAAAGTTGATGAAATAAACGATTGAATAATTGAAAAAAGTTACAAGTCCCTTGAAGTGTATGAATCAAATTATTTGTTGACTTTAACTTACATTTCTATGAACTTTTTAAGCTACACCAAGATGGGAATTGAGCTGAATGCACTGTACTAAACATAAGCATATTGTTTAAGAAAATGGACAAGTGCAGCCAAGGTTGCTTGTTGTAGGAGTAGAGGTGGAAAATGGTGGCACCTTGTTATGTTGTGAGGCCTAATTTTGTAACTTTGTAGAGCTGGTCACTTATCGACCTCCTTGGTGAGATCACCTTGGGGGTTGGAAGGGGTAGGAGGCCCCCAGACCCAAATTTAATCAAAAAACTATTTAGGAATTCGTATAATTACAAAATTCTATTAAGGAATTGGAATCCTTGTAAATTTTGATTTTATCCTAATTTATCTTATAAATAGGGAGTCGTCCTTAGAATTTATAATTATCTTAAAAGATAAAGAAATGTTAGAGAAAAATAGGAGTGCAATTTTCTCTTATAAAGCCTAATTTTTATAACTTTGTAGAGCTGGTTGTTGATCGACCTCTGCGGTGAGATCGCCGTGGAGGTTGGAATGGGGTAGGAGGCCCTTGGACCAAAATTTAATCTAAAAATTATATAGGAATTCGTATTATTATAAAACTTTATTGAGGAATTGGAATCCTTGTAAAATTTGATTTTGTCCTAATCTATCTTATATAGTCGTCCTTAGACTTTATAATTATCATTAAAAAAAAAAGATAAAGAAATGTTAGAGAAAAATAGGAGTGCAATTTTCTCTTGTATTTTTTTTTTCATGATAGTGAATTACTGTAGTAGTGAGTGAGGACGTAGTTTTACAATGAGGCGAATTTCTATAAATTTTGCATGTTCTTGAGTGTTTATTTTTCTTTATTCAAATTTGTTGTCCTCGATGACATGGAATTAATCCTTGTTTGAGACCCAATTTTATGTTAAAATGTACTTTGTAATCATGATTTTTTAGGAGAATGTGATTAAAAAGTAAGAAAAAGTTTTGAATTTATGTGCAAATTATTTTATTGGTAAAATATGTGATTGAAAATGAGTGAAAAAATGAATTATTGGATAATGGGGATCGAACAGGGGCTTAGAGTTTTAGTTCT
This sequence comes from Osmanthus fragrans, assembly GCA_019395295.1. Classification (NCBI taxonomy): domain Eukaryota; kingdom Viridiplantae; phylum Streptophyta; class Magnoliopsida; order Lamiales; family Oleaceae; genus Osmanthus; species Osmanthus fragrans. The sequence goes on from CM033362.1 coordinate 8,074,481, forward strand.
ACTGATACTTAAACGTTCCCAGTCTCGGAACTTCTTCATAATGACTTCATTCTATATCTCATTTCTCTTCCCTTGCAGCAGGATGATGAGTTTGAGATGAGGTGTGAAAATATATTAGTTATTTTTTAAGGTAGATTAATCTTTTCACTCATTTATTAGCAAAGCTATATAAAATATATTTTCCTTTATATTTTCATTATGTAATTGAACAAGAAACCTAAACTCTTTTCTCCTCTTTATTTTTTGGTTTATTGATCTTAATAGCCTCCACCATGTGGAAGGTGCACTCTGGTCTTATGAAAGTGTTGGGGTTTCCTAGGCTCAGGAACACCCTTCCAATCGACGCAAATCGCCCCACCAAGAGAGAGAGAAGATAAACCCGGCAAAGAACCCCTTCGAAGCCTCCTTCACCGCCGTTCACCACCACCACTAGCTATGAGGAATAGCTCATCAACTTAGCCTCTCTTTCAAGGCCTAAGTATCACAAGAGAATCACAAGAAGAAACTCAAGAGGAAGAAGAAACCAGAGAGTCTCTTAGGGAGGAGAGAGGTCGGCCGGTTTTTGGGAGGGAAGAGAGAGACACATTTTCAAGTCACGTGAGTGGCTTATAATGAAAGAGTGGTATGGTCAACAAGCTTCTCCAACAAGTTTTATAAGATACAATCTCAACCATAGATCTCATCCAATGGCTCACAATAATACTAGGGTTAAGAGAACCATTTTCCCACATTCTTCACCTTGGTTCTCATAACACTCTCTCTTGGTTGCGAATTTGCACATGGAAGAACTGTTCATCATCATCGCCCACTACCTGCAAGAAAAATTAACCCGTATCAATATGTAATAAAGATAAGCATAATTTAAATTTACCTGCAGGTAGAATTTTAGTTCCCACATCAGAGGGATTCCAATCAGTGTGAATCTTAACAAGTTTAACTTCATTTTGAGACAATTTCTCAAGAATAAAATGATACTTTACCTCAATATGTTTAGATCTTTCATGATAAACAGGATTTTTACAAAGCAATAAAGCACTTTGACTATCAGTAAACATAACAGGTATATCATGCATGAAGTTCAATTCTTTTAAGATTCCTTTTAACGAAGTACATTCCTTAACCGCCTCGGTTATGGCAACATACTCTGCCTCAGTACTTGACAAAGTAACTAAAGGCTGCAACTGTGACTTCCATGTTATACAATTGTCACCTAGGGTAAAGAAGTATGCTGTAGTTGATTTCCTACTGTCTTTATCACCAGCAAAGTCAGCATCAACATAGCCTTTTAAAGTTAACCCCTCAGATCTTTTCTCATACACAAGACCTAGATTTAATGTACCAACAATGTACCTTAACAACCATTTCAAACCTGCCCAATGGGGCTTTCCGGGGTTGGACATAAATCTGCTCAAAAAACTTATAGCATATGCTAAGTCAGGTCTGGTTGTTATCATAGAGAACATAATGGAACCTATAGCATTGGAGTAGGGTATGTTCCTCATTTCTCTAAATTCCTCCTCAGTTTTAGGAGACTGTGCACTAGAAAGATTCATGTGAGCTGCTAAGGGAACATTCACAGATTTTGATCCATTCATACCAAATTTAGTTATGACTTTGTTCAGATAGGCTTCTTGGGAAACAACAAGTCTATTTTCAGCCCTATCTCTCTTTATAACCATCCCCAAATCTTTTTAGCACTCCCCAAATCTTTCATATCGAATTCTGATTTTAAAAGGTTCTTCATCTTAATGATTTCTGTCTTACTTGAACTTGCTAGAAGCATGTCATCTACATACAGCAACAAGTAGACCTCACAGCCCTCCTTACTATCATTATAGTACAGGCATGCATCATATTCACTCCTTTTAAAACCTATCTTCAGTACATAGGTATCGAACCTAATGTACCACTGTCTAGGGCTTTGTTTAAGCCCATACAGAGATCTTTCTAATTTGCACACACAGTTTATTTTACCCTTCACCTCAAAACCTTGAGGCTGACCCATGTAAATATCCTCTTCCAATTTTCCATGTAGGAAGGCAGTCTTGACATCTAATTGTTCCAGTTCCCAGTTGAAATGAGCAACCAATGCAAGAATCAGTCTGATTGTTTTATACTTTATCACAGGAGAGAATATCTCATTGTAATCAACCCCCTCTTTTTGAGTAAACCCCTTCGCCACTAGTCTGGCCTTATACCTAGGAGGATCACTAGGATTATTTCCTTCTTTCAATTTGTAAATCCACTTACATTGAACTATCCTATGATCCTTAGGTCTATTAACCAACTTCCAAGTTTTATTCTCCATTAAAGATCCCATCTCTTCCTGCATAGCTTTAAGCCAATTTTCAGAACATTTTCCATTCACGGCTTCTTCAAAACTATCAGGTTCTATCTGGTCAAGGGCTTCACCTGAAACTAAGGCAAAATCAGTCATGTTTAGGGATTCATATCTAGGATTTGGCCTGATCTGCCTCCTCCCCCTATCCCTAGTAAGCTGATAATCTTGATTAGGTGGCTGATCATTAAAATGTTCAACTTCAACAGGTTCAGTGTTTTCTTGAAGTTCAGTCACCCCTTCAGTTTCAGTTTCAATTACATTTTCATTTTCAGGTTCTTGATGTATAGGGTCATTAGCCTCATTCCCAGGTGTAGGTGAATCAAGCTTAGTAAGCTTCACCTCAGTCTGAATACTCTTCTCAGTTTCAGTTTTGTTGGTTTCATCAATTTTCTGTTTTAGACAAGGCATCTCAGATTCATTAAAGACCACATTCCTGCTGTTAATAATCTTAATACCTTGAACCCCTAAAACCCATAGCCTATAGCCTTTCACACCCTCGGGATACCCTAACATCACACACTTGACCGCCCTCGGCTCAAGTTTTCCTTCAAATTGGTGTGCAAATGCAGCACATCCAAACACCCTCAAGTGTTCCAGATTTGGAGGCTCTCCCGTCCACAACTCCTGTGGGGTCTTAAACCCTATACTGCTGGACGGAGACCTATTAATCAAGTAAGCTGCAGTACTTGCAGCTTCAGCCCAAAAGCCTTTCGCAAGGCCAGAGCTAATCAACATACACCTAACTTTGTTCATTATGGTCCTGTTCATTCTCTCAGCGACCCCATTCTGTTCAGGTGTGTATCTAACAGTTCTGTGTCTTGTTATGCCTTTCTGCTTACAGAAGTTGTCAAATTCAAAATTACAGAATTCAAGCCCATTATCAGTTCTCAAAGTTTTAAGCTTCTTATCTAGCTTATTTTCCACAGACTTTAACCAAATTCTGAATTTTTCAAAGGTTTCCGACTTAGCCTTCAAAGGGTAAATCCAAACCTTTCTTGAATAATCATCCACCAAGGACAAGAAGTACTTGCTCCCACCAAATGTGGAGTGCTTCTCCGGACCCCATAAATCAGCATGGACATAGTCCAATGGTCTGCTGGTCCTATGAGAGCTAGCTTCAAAGCTCACCTTATGGGACTTACCCAAGACACATGTTTCACAGAAATCCATTGCTTCAATATCATCCTTTCCAAGCAATTTCTGATTATTTAAAGCTTTTAGCCCTTTAAACCCAATATGACCCATTCTGTTATGCCAAAGTTCAGTCTTGTCTTTACTCACAGTAAGAAGACTAGAATCAAATGGTATTTCAGTTCTACCCTCCAGATAGTACAACCCATTCCTTTTAGGTCCTTTCATAACTATGAGAGAACCCCTCATAATTTTCAAAATTTTGTTACAAGACTTGAAGGTATATCCCTCATCTTCAAGAGAACCTAATGAAATGAGGTTCCTCTTTAAATTAGGAACATATCTTACATTTCTAAGCTGCGTGACGGCCCCATCGTACATCCTGATGGCTATGTCACCAACTCCAACCACATTTTGAGAATTATTGTCCCCCATGTAGACCTTCCTAGATTCAGTCTCTTTATAGTTATAGAACCAAGACCTCTCAGGGCACATATGAAAAGTGCACCCTGTGTCTAGGATCCAATTTTTATCAAATTCTTCCTCAGACACATTAAGGACATGCAGACTGTCAAATTCAGACACAATGACAGCATTATCTTGATCAGAATTGTTCGGGTCTCTTTGTTTTCTTTTCCATTCAAAGCAGTCTTTCTTGAAATGTCCCAACTTTCCACAGTGATAACATTTCTTACCGCTCTTATCTTTGGATTTGGATCTCATTTTAGATTTCCCTCTCCCCTTCTTGTTATGGAAGTTAAATTCTTTCTTTTCTGATCTTCCCCTAACAAACAAGCTTTCTTCACGAGAGTGAGTTCTATTGTCTCTTTTTAATTCAAGTTCCCTTGATTTTAAGGCATCTATGACAATAGCTTGGGTGAGAGTGTCCCTACCATATCTTATGGCATTTTTCATTTCTCTGTAAGATTCGGGCAAAGAATTTAGCAATATGACAGCTAAATCCTCATCGGCAAATTTTTTGTCATTATGAGCCAGACTCTTAACAATTATGCTAAAGTCACTCAAATTCCCCTCAACATCCTTCCCGGGATCCATCTTAAAACTAAACAGCTTCTCCAACAAATATATCTTGTTAGGCAAAGTTTTAGTTAAGAACAAGGCATCTAGTTCAGTCCATAAAGTTCTAGCAGTTTTAGCATTATCAACTTGTCTTACAATGTTATCAGATAAATGCAAAATAATAGAACTATAAGCAATTTCATTCATGTCTTCAATTTCATGTGGTTTAGCCTTTAACTCATCAGAATAAGTAGAAGGATCATCGAGAGCTTTAGCAACTCTCTGTTGGACCAAAATAGCCCTCATTTTCTGTTTCCAAATCGAGTAATCCCCCTTTCCATCGAATTGCGATAATTCGACCCTCGAACCCATTACAGATTCTGTAAAAGAGTGGCCTGTACTCGTGGACATAACAGAAAAGGTTTTGAAAAAATCTTTTCCAGATGATCAATATATGAATGTAAATGCCGAGTTAAAACCAATTTTCAGAAATGAAGCACAACGATGAAATAATCCGTTCACGAAACACAGGTATATAATGCAGGTAAATATGCTTCCAGGTTACAAATTAATCAGAAGAATTCAATACATAGAATTCACAAACGTGCAACCAAGCAAACGTGCATATACCGGTAAGAGTACCAAACCTAACCTATCGGAGAGTTTGGAATAATCTTACCAAACTACTGTTGAAAAACAGTAATAATACCACCAGTTTCAGAGTCGAACTGCCGTAGATATCAAGCCAGGGGCAAAATCGTCCAACTTTTTATGTATAACCTGAAACACTAAAATAAACCCATTAATACGTTCAGCAGGTTAAAATAAAAATTCTGCCCGAAAAACCTCGCCGGAGTCCGCCCACGCGCCGCCGCATGCGCCGCCGCCGGAGCCACGCGCCGCCGCCGGAGCCACGCGCCGCCGCCGGAGAAAAATCACGCGCCACCCCACCAGCACCTCCTCGACCTGCTGGTTCCAGCAGTGGTCCCAGATTTCCCGGCAGATCAACCGTTTGGCCGGAATCTCAATTTCCCGGTTCGGCCACCCCCAAAATCGCCCAACCCATACTTTGAATTTTTGATCGATTCTTTACCAATAATCGAAGCCCACGACCTGCAGAGTAAGGTTCCGGTCTCCGTTCCTCCGGGTGGTCGATGGTTTGGCCGGAATTTGAAGTTGAAGGTCCGGCCGGTTTTGAGAAATCACGCACGGCTTCAGTTCCTTCTTGCTTCCAGTCGATTTCTTCGTCTCCTCTCAAGCCCTAGGCTCTGATACCAGTTGTTGGGGTTTCCTAGGCTCAGGAACACCCTTCCAATCGACGCAAATCGCCCCACCAAGAGAGAGAGAAGATAAACCCGGCAAAGAACCCCTTCGAAGCCTCCTTCACCGCCGTTCACCACCACCACTAGCTATGAGGAATAGCTCATCAACTTAGCCTCTCTTTCAAGGCCTAAGTATCACAAGAGAATCACAAGAAGAAACTCAAGAGGAAGAAGAAACCAGAGAGTCTCTTAGGGAGGAGAGAGGTCGGCCGGTTTTTGGGAGGGAAGAGAGAGACACATTTTCAAGTCACGTGAGTGGCTTATAATGAAAGAGTGGTATGGTCAACAAGCTTCTCCAACAAGTTTTATAAGATACAATCTCAACCATAGATCTCATCCAATGACTCACAATAATACTAGGGTTAAGAGAACCATTTTCCCACAGAAAGAAATGTATTCATAATGTTATTAAATACTACTCACGCAATGTCTTTCTTGCATTTCCATGGAAAGCATACATATGATTGGCTGCACTGACTATTAAAATTTTCAAGATATATATTGCTGAAAAGAATAAAAAAAGACCACGACTTTGTACATTCACATGATCACATCTACTTCACACAATTGAAGTTTCACGTCAATTGTTCTGCTAGTCCGAACTTCCTATATAAGTGTCCTATCCTCTTCCTGAATTTCTTCAACTTTATCGTATTCCAATTCTTAAACAATGGCTATCCATGGATTACGCTTTCTTGTGCTTATACTTTTTATTAGCTTTGTTCAATGTCGAATTCTAAGACTCAACTCCTCTGATGATTTAATCTCAGATGGAATTGATTGTGTTGACGATAAATCTCCTATTCTTACTGCAAATGTTTCTATTTCCTCCGTAAACACTTGTGAGCACCAATATGGCTTCCTACCATGTGCAGAAAACGCCGGAGGTTATATTTTTCAAATACTGATTTATCAGGGCCTACTCATGTATGGAGAAAAGGAGCTGAGCACGGGGAGCAGGGTGCTGTTTAATATTCTTGGCACCAGCAACGTTTTTGGTATTATTTATCGAATCCTCGTGGGGTTACCAGAAATATTGATTATGATTGGTAAGAAGTTCCCAAACAAATGTTTCACCTTTCTTTTCATTCATTATTTGGCAATAGATAATTTCAGTATTTATATCGTTAAAATGATAAGAATATATATTATATCAACATTTTTCTGGTTGCAGTATCTGGAGTTTTCAGTAGCAAAGAGGAAGCTCAATCGAAGGTGTCACTTGGAGTGGGTATTTATGCTGGAATTACTGTATTTACTCTTACAGTGCAATGGGGTGTATGTGTTATTTTTGGCAGGCGAAAATTAAAACAGGAATCGACGTCTAGTCATACAAAAGTAGCGCAAACTAGTTCAAATTGTTTGCTGGCAAAAGAAGTCATCACTGACTTAAAGGGTCTGCCTCTGCCTCTTTCTCATGAATCATTTGAGATTTGCATGAATATATAAAAGCTGACAATTTTTTCTTTAACTGTAGATACTGGTGTTATGATAGACAAAGAGACTCGTCATACAGCTGGGATTATGCTTTTGTCTTTGATTCCTTACATAATCATACAACTAGTCGATATCTACAAAACATCTTTTGGAGCCCACTTAGTGATTTTGATATCACTCGTCATGTCATCCACAGCTCTAACATTATATTTCATTTACCAGGTAACACGACTGATTCAGAGCTAATGATGTAGAACTAGCTCTATAATATGCTTGTCCCTTTTGACCAGCGGCGAATCCAACATAAATCTTCAGCTAGAGCGGAAGTTGATTATTGACCGTTGACCGTCGACAACCATAATAGCCCGATTCGACCAGTCGTTTATTAAACTTTGATTTAATAATATAAAAAATTATTGAATATATATTTGTAAAAAATTCAATGGACCACTTCCTGTAAAAAATTAAGTCCAAGACTTCCAATATCTACGCTTACAAGTTACAAAGTCAATTCCAATATCCAAAAATAACTACATCACCACCACCGACCACCGTGATGAATTTATCCAAAACGTATATATTTACGAAAAATATTCGATGAGTATAATCATTTTTCTTGTAATGGGAGTATCCTCTCAAAAATCAATTACCCACAAATGAACATTAAATCAATATTCACCAACAAACTATAGACACCATCTAATATCTATCCAATAATCCAAAAAACAAGCACAAGCACAAACACAAACACAATTCACAACTCACAACTTACATACAGTCAAAACTAAAAAGAAAACAAGCACAACTGCACACCACGAGCACAAGCAGAAGCACACAATGAGGCACAACTCACAAGCACAAGCACGAGGCACAAGCACAAGGCCACAGGCCCACAAGCACAAGCAGTCAAGCACAAGGCCACAAATGCACAAGCACAACTGCACAAACCGCACAAGCCACAAGCACAACCGCATTATAGCAGCAGCCAGCACGGTTAACCAGTCAACCATTCAACCAACTGAACTAAGACTAAAAAGAAACTGAAATTACCAAAAACCAAATCGAAGTGGCGTTGCTAAACGGAGGCAGTCACTGGCAGAGCAATCGCTCGTTGCAAGCGTGAAGACTGAAGCATCCAATTGTCCAACACAAACACGTGGTCACGGCCACCGGTTTTTGCTTCTACAGTTCTACCTTCGAGGCTTCGAGTTTGACAATCGACAGTACTTCCTCAGTCGGCAGTCCTCTTCCTGGTCCTGGAAATTTCGAATGGAAGATTGGAAGTTCAAATTTGGGACTTGAAGTTGGGAGTTAGGGACTTAAGGTTTGCCTCTTTGCGAAATGCGAAGACTGCTCCCTCTCTCGCCTCTCGGTCTCTCCTCCCTCAAATCAGCCACCAAAAATTGGGGAAGGATTTTAATGAAAATGGATTTGGCATTTGGGTTGGTTCACTTACGAGCTGGACTTTAGACCCAAATAATTTGGGCCTATTTTTTTCTTTCTTTTTCTAACTCGCCCAGCCAACTCCAAGCCTGCCTCTGCTCCTCCTCCATGGCCGCCGGTGTTCCAGTCCAGCCTCTCCAGTCTCCACCCCCAAATCTGAAACTTCCGGCGGATCCAGCTAGAGCGGCCGCTCTAGCTCGCCGCTAGCTAGATCCGCCCCTGCTTTTGACATGATTTTATGTAACATATCTAATTTACTTTTTTTTGCTTTTTCAGGTTATGAATCCTTGGATGCAGGAAAGAAGTTTAGCCTACACAAAGTATGAGACACTGAGAGCAGGATTTTTGAAGCACTTGCAACAACATGGAAATCTCATTGATGAAGATGGGAACTTTAATGATACTGTCGTCGGAAAGTAATTTTGGAAATAATTATATGTTGATTTGCATATATAATCCAATGAAGGGCTCTAATTATATGCTTGAATAATTTGCAGTTTATTTGCTGAAGCGGATAAAGATGCCAACAAAAATATAACAAAGATTGAACTGGAAAGGTTGATGCATGACTTAATCAATAAAGGAGACATGAACGTTGACAAACAATTTGCTGTTTCTGAAGTAATGAAAGTATTTGATATTAACCATGACGGATTAATTAACTATCAAGAGTTCGTCGACGGTTGCAAAAAATGGATTACTGAAACCAAACAATTGACTAAAATTAGTGATACCTCTTCAAGCATTCCCAAGGCAAGCTACTTTTTCATTGCCTTTCGTATTTATTGAAGCTAATTTTTGCAAGTTTTCTATTATGGTTATATTGGAGCTTCTGACATCTGTTAGGATAAAATAAAAATTTTCACGATTCTTCCGTTGATCTTCTATCTTTTTAAGCAGAAGAAAGAAGATGATCCCAAGGATAGATATTTGATGTGGTTGGAAATTCTAAAAGAAGCTCGAAAGCAGTTACTTAAATCAGAATCACTTATCACAGACGACGGGAACACCAACATTGAGGGAATCAATAAGTAAATTTTTTTATAATTCACCTTGTTGTACTTTTCATTTTATCTTAGGTTAGTTTATTTGCTGACAGAACTTCCTCATAATCTTTTGTTTCTGGCAGTCTATTCAAGCAAGTTGATACAGGCTATAATAACGAGATATCAAAAACTGAACTAGAGCAACTAATCCGTTCACTCAATTTCGGAGAATTTCAGCTGAATTATGACGATGTTGTAAAGGATATGTTCATAGATTTAGACAAGGATGGTAACAATGTGATTGATGAACCAGAATTCATCAATGGACTCATGGAATTGGAAAATAAAGCCCTCAAACACTCGGATGAGAAGGGAAGTTTTGATGAAATTCACAAGGTAAGTAGCATCTCTATCCATGAAGCCATTTTTATGCTTTAGACAGTTCACTGATTACATTATATATATATATATATATATATATATATATATATATTCCTTATTACCTCTTGAATTTCAGATTGAAAAGGAAAAAGTGCTGCATGAAGAGTCATCAGTATGGACTTTTATCAAATCTATATTACAAGTGTTTCTGGGTATTGTTATAATGACCTTCCTTGGAGAACCTCTTACAGATAGTATCCTACAGTTATCATATTCCATGAATGTGCCTTCTTTCGCCATATCATTTGTGGTAGTGCCATTGGCCATGAATTGTAGAGCTGCGATAGCTGCAATCTCCCCTGCCAGTCACAAGAGTGAAAAGAGTGCTTCTTTGACATTTTCAGAGGTATGTCCCTCTTTCAAATCATCCTGTTTAAACGTTCAACTAGTTACAGAATAGACGACAAGTCCCCAACTTGTCCATGAAATTCATTTTTTAATGAAAGGTATTGTGTGTACAATTTTCACAAATGACGACGATGAGAGTTGAAAAAGGTCCTTAGTGAAACCATGTTATCACATATGCAAAACAACATAAAATTTGCGAAACATACTTATTGGTCTCATTTGATTTGCAGATTTATGGTGAAGTTGTAATGAGCAACATCTCAAATTTGACAGCACTATTAGCAATTGTGTATGCAAAGGATTTGACTTGGGATTATTCAGCAGAAGTGCTAACAGTTTTGGTGGTGTGCACCATAGTAGGGTTTCTTGCATACTCGCGCACCAGTTATCCTCTATGGACTTGTTTACTAGCATTTTTCCTCTATCCACTCTCCTTAGGTTTGTTTTATTATGCTCAATTTGTTTTACATTGGAATTAATCCGATTATACTCTTCAGGTTTTTTTCTTTCTTCAATCAAAATAAACATGTTGATGTTCCTTCATTACGAGGAAGTAATAATAAAATAAATGTCGGCTACAGTCTAGTCATTTTTTTTTAAAAAACTTTCTCTAGTCTTATCTAGTTCTACATATCATTATTGTATCATTGTAGCCACTTAAAAATAGTGTGATGCGTGTTGCTTGATTAATGTAACTTATCTAAGATATATTCACTGTATTGTGAGTGTGGTACAATAAAGGAATTAATTTTGCAAGACATAAGTATGAAGTTTATGGATAATTTATTTCGTACTTTATGTAACTGGGACTCATTATTATAAAGTCGTGCTTAATTTCGTACTACATAAATGTGAAGTTTTATTTAGTACAATAAAGGAATTAGATCATACATATTGATAACTTGCTATACGGATCATTGATAAGAGAGGAAATTTTGTTTAGTTGACCTGTAGACTTCCTTATTTTGTTTATAATTTTCACAAAATACATAATACTTTATGTTTTCTATAAATTTAAGTAATCAAATATAGCATAATAATATTGATCGATTATGCATATTGGTCGTTGGGCAAATTATTATCAAACAACCTCCCGAACGATAATGTTAAATCGGTATAATTTTCTCGTTTGGCATCAACCAAATGACTAAACCGAGAATCAACACCTAAATGAAATGACCCACAAAACTATTTGGGTCATTAGAAGTAACCTAATTAAATTAGAGTTGTTTATGACACGTTCCTTCGCTTCTTGGACGGCTTATAAGTGTTGGCTCACTTACCAGTTTTTGGGCTTGGCCCATCACTATTCCTAATTATATATTGCTTCCTTCATTGCTTTGTCTTTGACCATGTGTAATTGTTCCTTTGCTTTGAGAGAAAAAAAACAGCTGCTCTTCTTTGTGATTAAGTCTACCATATTTCTTCTTCTACTATTTTGCTTTTGTGGCTACAATTACCTCTCTTCGTGCATTCTTTTGTTGGTATAACCAAAGCAACCAAAGCCCATCACTATACCTAATTATATATTGCTGCCTTCATTGCTTTGTCTTTGACTATGTGTAATTGTTCCTTTGCTTTGAGAAAAAAATAGCTACTCTTCTTTGTGATTGAGTCTACCATCTTTCTTCTTCTTCTTCTACTTTTCTTTTGTGGCAACAATTACACCTTTCTTCGTGCGTCCTTTCATTGCCGTAATTGTCTCTCTGTTGTATATACACAATGATTGTATTTTAAATTTAATTGTACGAGTGAATTTAAAATTGAATTTTTTGTTTGCTTAATATTTCTGTGAATTCGGATAGGGCCTAAAATTCATAATTGTATTCTGAGTGTATGTATTTTTAATTTTTTATATCCAAAGCTTGAGACTTAGAACCTGAAATTTGTGTAACAGTAATTGATTGTAGGCTGTATAGGGTTCTGTTTTAAAGCACACTTCATAGAAGAGAATTGGTAATTTGGGATCCACTGCTTCTTCAAAATTAGAGTAGCTCTACCAAAATTTCAACTTTGATCTGATACATGTTTGAACAATGACAGTAGATGAATTGTAAAATAGGATTAAGCTATTTGTACATTTTCACTTACCCTTTGAGTTACTCGATTCCATCGGTGCTCTCATATGGGATCGGGACTCACTTCCGAAAAATGTGCCCCACTCGCCTCTAATGTGAGAGGGGCGGCTGGAGTTGGGTAAAGGAGATGGGAAAGGAGAGTACAAATAGCATGATCCTTGTAAAATAATATAAGGTTTTATAACAACTGTGGAGTATTCTCCTTTATGTAAATCATGTTAGGTAGTGTTTGATTGTGGTGGAATTGGGTGAAATCCACCCTTAATTTTGGTGTTTAATTGCATATTTTTCCATGAAATTCATTTTCACCCTTTTTCTAGGTACAACCATTTAAAACAAATTTTTTACCTTTTATTTTCATATGGTTTTGGTGGGAAAATGTTTTTCATTTTTTTTTTTTAAAAATGGAAACACATTCTAAATCCAATAGTAAAAAAATTTATCAATTTAATTGACAATTTGTATGAAAAATAAAGTCAAACGAACACAAAAAAATTTCAAAACTGACAGTAGATGAATTGTAAAATAATATAAGGTATTATAACAACTGTGGAGTATTCTCCTTTATGTAAATCATGTTAGATAAAATATATTTAACAGGAATTGACCCCAGGTCACCGATTGAACCACTGACCCACTGCATTGTCTAATTTATTATTCGGATCGGGTCTGATAACTATGAAATTTATAATGCAAATGTCAAGTTCAGATTTTGATCTCACTTCTAAAGTAAGCAATGACTTGCTTAATACATTGGAATTCATTGTTGGATTTTGTTTTTACGGAATTGGTTGTTGTCTTCTTTTGTGATTTGATTGAATATTGGGATTTTATAGTTTGCCTATTGAAATTGATTATATTTTTATGGTTGGAATTATTATTTAGAATAGATTAACATTCATTTATTTTTATCAATTCTCATACGTTACTGTATAGTCAAGAATGGCTGTTTGTGGAACTGGTCAATCTGAATGCAATGCCAATTAATCTTCAAAACATATATTTTATCTTACAATAATAAGAACCTTTTAAATTCATCTTGAGAGGGAATTTCCACAAAGAATTTAGTACGTCTGCTTCTTTTAGTTTGACACAAAATATTTGATTTTTATAATATTTTTGAAAATTCTACGTTAATGTTGAGCATTGGCTGATTGTCATACTTATTTTCAAACTTTCCATTAATTAAAATATTTTATATTTCATAACAGTTTTATATCCAAAAGTCCATTGAAATGATGCAAAACAACTTATTTTCTCTTCATATTTTTAAAGATAAATAAATAAAAAGTGCCTAAAAATATTTTTTCTTTATTTCAAAGCATAAAAATAAAATATTTTAATATAAACCATCATCAAAGACGATACATACTAATAATTTTTGCATGAGCAAAGATTAAGGAATATAATTATAATTAAAATGTGGTGTAACAAATAAAAAATGTGGTAGCAATATAATCATCCACAACACAATAAATCGAAGTTTTAAGATGAAATAATACAATATAATATTAATGATACAAAAAGACCAGCATAGTCGACTTCTAATTATTAATAACAAAACTTCATTTATTTTTTAAGATTCCCTTTTTTGGTTTATGCACTTGTAACTTGTCTCATGAGTCAATGTCAACCAAGAAGCAAAGGGAGGCTGAGGTCTATAGAAACGATTTGTTTACCTGTGTACCAAATGAGGAATTGAAGAAGTTGGAAATGTGTTAATAAGTCGACCAGGGTTTCTCATTGACCCTGGCTCCTTATATTTTTTCGTTAAACTTGCCATACTATGATAAATTTTTTCATAAAATGCCTTCTCCATCTAAAATTAGAAAAGTACTTCCACACCATGCAAAATCAAAAGCGTACCCGACACAACTTTGAGGGTCCGTTTGATTGCAAGAATGAAATTTGGGTGGAAAGAAAATGAATTACATGGAATTGAATTGTCTAAAACTTGTTTTATTGAGAATTGTCGATAAATTGTGTTTGATTGATATGATTTTTCACCTAAATTTTTTTGAAAATTTGAATCTTTTGGTCATCGTTTGGCTTTGCTTTTCATGAAAATTGTCCATTAAAGGAATAAAAATTGTTACAATTGGTGATAGAATTTGTTCCACTTGCAAAAAAAAAAGAAAAAAAAGAAGAGGAAATTGAATACCATTCGTTTGACTTTATTTCCCATGAAAATTGTCAATTAAAGAGATATATTTTTTTACAATTGAGGCTAAAAACAACTTGTCGGGAAAATTTATCCTATCAAACATTAAAAAAAGTGGAAAATGGAAATTTTTTTCACTTCCCATGAAAAGATTGATTATCAAACATGGCCTTATAGTTGAGGGTGCGCAAAAAGAGAAATAATTTTGAATTGAAAGAGTGCACAACATGGGGGGGGGGGGGGGGGAGTACACCCCTAGAAAACATTATTATCATGGCACCCCATTTTCTAATAAATTCTGATAAATTAGGCTTCGTTGCTTATTAGCAAAGGCACAATTGAGTTAGTCAATTATTATGGTACCTGTTTCGGCACCAAACCTTCACCATCTCAAGTTATAAATAAGTTTGTTCATCCAATTATATTACTCAAAAAATTAATAAATAAAGAAAAACTCAATCAAATTTATAACTCAATCACATTTATCATGGCGACCCCAACACTTAAAACCACAATGAAAGAGAACTACAATGGAATAGATTTCCAATAAGCCCTAATAGTTCATGCATAACTTTAAAAGTTCAACCGTGGCATACCAGAAAACTTAAAATTAAGTGTATTCACCATTAAATTGTGCCTGTAAGTAACAATTTTCGGCACAAAAATAATTTCAACCCACTAAGGCACCAACTAGAATTTCCCTTCAATTTCTTTGTTTCTCATTGTCTACCCCATGTGGAAGATGTACTTTGGTCTTATGAAAGAAATGCATTGAGAATGTTATAAAATGTAAATTCTAAAATCTAGATAAATTAAAAATGAATTTTAATTTAATTAATATAACTTTGGACAATCGATAGTTAGAACTTTTTGCAATCAGTTATGATTTTGATTGATACGTGCAAGTTAATACTGTGTTCGTGCAATTTTAATTGAGCACGAAATTTAACTGATAGACTAAAAGCATGAACACCATATATAACATGGTAAATATCGAAGGAAAACATCAATGACTCCCTTGTTATGGGTTAAACATCCAATCCTATAACTTTTTCCTTTCGAGCTATTTCGCTTCTATGAAGTCCACTTATTTCAACATATCACGAATGTTGGGAAAATTGGGTGATTTGTATATAGATAAATTATCAATTAACACAACAATTTTAAACATAAACCTATGTAATATAATTCAATAATAATACAAATATAAGCGGAGGGTTAGAAAAACAAGCTTTATGGAGTCACGTCAAGGACGACGTCCTAAAGTCGTGTTGCCTCCTTTTTGTGCAAGTACTTTAGACACTGTACGGCTCCAAGATAAAATCCATGTAGTTCATACTCGACTCTCCTTCTATGGGCACGACCATAGGAAGATAAAGAACAAGCCTCTCATCGAGTTACCAAAACTATAGAAATATAATTTAAAATATAGATGGGGTATTTTTGTATTTAAGTATCTCAAGTTGTGTCCAAACTATAAAATCTACTCCCTTTTTATAGTGTACAACTTAAACCCCACACTAATGAGAATAAATTCAATTAAAGTGTAAGTTTAAATATATAATTATGACTTTTAAGTTTCTATTAAACCTGAATATTAAAATAAAGGAAAACTGAAAATTAAAATCCATTTCAAGTTTTGGAAATTTAAAACTTAAGTTACAACACAGAAAGTGTTTCTACATGTGATCTTGCAGAACTAATTAAAATCTTCACTTCAAATTCATTTAAAAAATTATTATCCAAAGATAACAAGTTCTCAAAGAACTCTACTCTCAGGATTCAATTATGACATTGGTTTTCAAGTTTAATAAACGATATGCCTTTGCTGTATTTGGCATATCCTACAAAAGCACTCTTGATCCCTCTAGGACATAGCTTAGTCCTTTTAGGATCTCCGTTCTTGCAATAATTAAGACATCCCCACACTTTGAAATAATCAATGCTTGATTTTCTCCCTTTCCACAATTTATAGGGGAGAAATCTTAAATCTTTTAGAAGGAATCATATTAACTATGTAACACACTTAACAAAGCTTTGCCCCATAAATTAAATGAAAACTTAACGGTTAATAACATAGTATGCATCATCTCAACTAGTGATCTATTCTTTTTATCGGTCAAATCATTTTGTTCGAGTATTCTAGGTGTACTACATAGATATATTATATCATGTTGTTAAAAAAAGATTAAATTCATTAGAGAAATATTCACATCATCTATCACTTTCTAAAAATATTAATATTTTTATTTAATTGATTTTCTACTTTGACTTTATATTTCTTAAGCATACTAAAGGTTTCATCCTTATGTTTCATCAAGTAGATACAAAACATAGAATGATTATCTATGAATGTTATGACATATTTATTACCCCCCTCTAGTCAACTTTCCATTTAATTCACATATATCGGAATAAACCATGTCTAATAAATTAGAGGTCTTTTCAACATTATGAAAATGTTTCTTAATCATTTTAGACTAAACACATCATTCATATTTATTATGTTTTATGTTTTCACATGAAATTATTACAATTTTCATCATTCTTTTTAAAGTAGAGTAACCAATATGTTCTAGTCTATCATAACATAAGGAAATAGACCCGACACCATAATTCATATTTGTAATTTTATTAATATAATTATTAACAGTACAACGTTTGATAATTCCATTACTAGAATAGCCTTTGCCATCAAATACACCGTTCCAAGAAAGTACAAGTTTGCTCAAATCATATGTAGACTTAATTCTTGATTTTCTTAACAAATCTACACTTACAAAATTTCTATTCATATTCAGTATAAGTAAAATATATATTAATATGATCTTGTTGCCGGATATGAATTGTAAATCTACGCTTCATTTGCAAACTACTTTATATTGAACTTCACTATCTATTTGAACGTGTTCATTATCACCTCTTCATAGGTTTTGAATAGAGACATATCATAACAAACATGCATGGTTGCACAAGTATCATACCATCACCCTTAAACTTTTCTTTTGATCGTATTGACAATGCTCACAGTAGAAAGAATGTTGTCAATCAATGTCGTTTACTTTGCCTTCTTGTTTTGATTGTTTGCGATGCCTATACTTCCAAACATAATGTTTGGTATGCCACACATACAATAAGAGACATTAGATTTTTTTTCTTGTTCTTGTTATCTTCGTTGGAGTTTGATGACTTCCTCTTTTTGGAATCCTTATTAGATTTGTTGTCTTGATCTACGACATGGGCTTGGAAGTGCCTTCTCATTCATTCTCATTTCGTGCCCTTGACTCTTCCTCGGTACAAAGATATTTTTGAATCCTTATTGAAAATGTGAAGAATTTTTTTCCTTTCCATTCATGAAGATGACAATTTTGTAATGGTTGCCACCAACTTGAAAGGTTTGGGAAGATCAATCTTCACGACTTTCATCTTATTGACAATGACTTGCAATTCATGTATTTGTCCCAACAATAGCAAATTATCAAAAAAATTGAAATCAAAATATTTAGAAATAACATTTCCTCTTGAGCCTTGTATTTGTTTTCTAATGTTCACATATCTCCCTTGTTGAGGTTCTGTTGTGTAGAGAATAAAGGTGGTCGAAGAGAGCATTTAGGATGTGTATCCTAAAATATGATAAAATTAGTCTCGTTGAATTTTGAAGCCTTACAAGGTCTTGATTAGTCATCTTGCTAGTAGCCATGAATATCTCATTCTCCATGTCAAGATATCGTTTGAAACTGCAGTACAAAGATGAGGAACAAGAAAAAAAAAAACGAAAAAAGCAAACTAGCTAAAATTCACCAAAAGAGAGATTTGAATGCAATATAGATTTGTTGTCCTCTATTTGTCGGCACCGTTATGAGTGTTTAAAGGCTTCAATGACCAATAGTTTTCACGAGTAACAAACCTCAAATCAAGTTCAAATCAAACAATATGAATTTGAATAAAAACTTGAAAAACACTTTAAGAAATCTGGATTTTGATATTTGATTTGGAAGTATGTATATTTGATGGTAATGTTTTTTTTTTTTCTCAAAATGTAGATAATCCATATATATATATATATATATATATATATATATATATATAGAACATCAAGTCTAATGCACGAATGACTGCCAAAATCAAGACAAAGGAATGTCAAAACTATCAAAATGTTGCTAGAAAATTCAAATGCAATGGTCATGACTTATACTGTTAATGATTCCGGGCAATCGCCTGGCCTTGATCAGCCAGCCTAATTTTCTGTTCATCATCGATATTTACTTTTTGATGTGTTCTTACTTGATGTTCTCATATTGAAGTTTGATTCCTCCAAATCATTTGTCATTATATGTTTGAACAATATTACAACAGTTTTCACACTGAATTTCGTCTGCCTGCTTCTTTTAATTTGACATGAATATTTGATTTTTATAATATTTTTGAAAATTCTAAGCTTACGCATAGGGGGCCATACCCCAAGTAAAAAATTATTACCCAATTTTCAGTTATTGAGCATTGACTGATTGTTCAGTCAATGTTTAATATTTCGATAAACTAAAAAAATATATTCTGAAATAAAACATGCTTTATCGTGCAAATTTTTATTATTATTATTATTATTTTTTAAAAAGTTGTTAGTTTAAATTAATTTTTTAACTTCACCTTTACTTTTATAGCTGAAATTAATACTACAAAATGATTTATCAATTCAGTTGACCTCAAAAAATGTACTTATGAGCTGTCAACATATTTCAGAGCCTCTCACGTCCAGTTCAGCATTTCTTGCCTGCACACTAGGACAAATCATTAGTTGCACATGATCTTCTCCAAAAGGGGGGAGTCTGTCGCGCGCACTCCGACGATCAAGTCAGTTGGAGTGGAAATATTTATGAGTGTGAGAAGACTAAAACATGAGTCTACAAAATATATAAGGAGGTCGGCCTTGGGGAGATAAGTAAAACAGTAGAATATAGAGAGAATTGCTAAGTAGTATTGAGAGTCCAATTTAACATTACCTTTGAATGACACAATATGTGAGCTTTTATATTAAGTGAAGGTGAATAAGGATCATTTGATGACCGAACATGTGGCCTCATTCTAGCAATCGAGACCTCTTGTCATAGACTTCAATGTATTCAATGCTCTGACTAGCTATGACCTTAACTCAGACATGCGAGACTGGGATTGACTTGTGTGATTGACGTAGCCGTCATTGCAGTGTGTTGTCATATCAACCACTTGCCATAAGATCTTTCTATAAAATCTTCAGTAGAACAGTCATACTGTATACTGTTCAGGTGATAGGAGTTCGGTACAACGAATAAGTTCAGTTCCAAGAGGTTCGACCACTACGGGTTCGGTCCCCAGAGGTTCGGGCCGTAACTAAGAATCGTGGTTTCGGCCATATTGTAGCATGACTTGTGAGCTTCTACCACATGTCTTATGCTGGAGATCCTTTTCACAACGGCCCGTAACAAATTCTAAACAGTATTAAATCATCTGAAGTAATTTAAATTTACGTTTATGCACTTGTTACATTCTCATGAGTCAATGTCAACCAAGGAGTGCAATGGAGGCTGAGGTCTATAGAAACAATCCATTTATCCCTGTATCAAATGAGGAATTGAAGAAGTTGGAAATATGTTTTAAATTTTCTCATAAAAGCGTACACGACTTCACTTTAACAATCGAAGGTGTACAAGCAGAGTTCACTTTAACTTTGTGAGCTTATTTCGGTCGAATGCTTTGGATTTGGGGAGAGATTTTGGATGATAATTGAAAAGGACATTGTCAACTTTCCAACCATATCAAAATTCGACGATTTTGGTAGTCGGAAGTCGCCGAAAAATTGCCGCAAAAGTAGCCCAAAAAATCTGAAAATCTGCCCAGATTTTCATATTTTTAGGCGACATTTGCGGCAATTTTTTCGGTCGAATCCCTTGGAGTTACAAGAAGATTTTGGGTGGTAATTGAAGAGGACATTGTGGGTTTTTCAACGGTATCAAAATTTGGCGATTTCGGTGGTCGAAAGTGACAAAAAAGTCGCCACAAAAGTCACAAAAAAACTGAAAAAGTGTTTGTAACTCAGTTACCGTTTTTGAAAGTTTTCCAAACTTCGGTGACCGTTTTTTAAAGCGCTCGAAACTTTAGTGACTGTTACTGAAAGTTTTGAAATTCAGTGACCATTTTATAATTTTCCTGTAACTTCAGTGACCATTTCTGAAATTAACCCATATAATTAGTGATCCCTCGGCTTTTCTGAACATGATTAGGTAAATGTCATTTGAAATGAAAAATTTAGGTCATGCAAAAAAGAAAAAAAATAAAAAAGAAAAAAAATCCTTAGAATGGACATTGTTAGGAAAGGACCTAATAGATTATTAATTTTAAAACAAACTGCTTATGTGGAAATTTTTTATCAAAATTTGCAATGCTTAACTCTGAATCTGTTTCATTACCTTGCTAGTCATTAAGTAATTAATATCAATGTCTTATAGATGAATCTGACATTTGGTATATGGAAAATGTACTTTATGCTAATGCTATGGGGTTAGTGATTTATACTGTGGTTTGCACTAGACTCGATGTAGCTCATACCTTTAGTACCATTACCAAGTATATGGCCAATCCAGGGCCTAAACATTGGGATGCTTTAAAGTGGCTCTTGAGATATTTGAAAAGGTGTCAAGAAGGGCGGACCGGCCAGACCAGTGAAAATCGGCCCGGATCGACCCGGGACCGAGGGCCGACCCATGACCCGAGTGGGTCGTTCACGGGTCTAGAAAGTGTGACCCGCGGGTTCGCGGGTTGCACCTTCACGGGTCGCGGTTAACCCGCTGACTCGTGAAAAAAAAATTAAAATATAAACCGCGGTTAACCCGGTTATTTATACAATCATGCGGGGCAAATAGGAACAAACCGCGATCCGTGACCCGCATGAGCTCTACCCGGATGGGTCAGTGGGTGGGCTGGGTTGTAGTCCAAAATTTGTGGGCTGACCCGGAACCGGCCCGGAACCCGTAGCGGGTGGACTTTTTTTCACGCGGGCCGTTACCGGGCTCATATGTTGGTGGGCCGATCCGGCCCAAACCACTAGGATTGACACCTCTAGAAGGGGTCTTCACATCTATGATCGTGTTGTAGTGCGTGTAGTGATGGTATAGTATTAAAAGAATTTGTGGAATTTGATTTTCCTAGTAATAAAGACAATAGAAAATCTACTACTTTCTATATGTTTACTTTGTACAGAATATGTGTGAGTTGAAAATCTTAATTTCAACCTATTGTTGCCTTATCTACCACTGAAACTAAATATGTTGACGCTATAAAAGAAGCTTTATGGCTATAGGGGTTATTATCTAAAATAAATGAACCTAGCAATCCTTTAGGTATATATTCAGACAGTCAGAGTGCTATACACTTGTGCAAAAATTCTATTTTTCGTGAAAGAAGCAAACATATTGATGTTAAACTGCTGTTTACTTAGAAATGTAGTCTCTAAAGAAGCTTTACTTCATGAGAAAATTTCTATACAGTATAACCCATCTGATATGGGGACAAATGTACAACCTCTAAACAAATTTTTAAGTCTTGTTTACAAATGTTGAACATTGATATTGGTTAATTTAAACTAGTGCAAGTACTCATAGTTAGTACCGAATGGAGATACATGGTAGTCGGTGTTGGGTAGTTAGTTAACCGGGTTGAGTACTAAGTTGCTTGTATATCCATTGGCATCAAGGGGAGATTTGTTGGGCTATGATGTCAAATCCACTTCAAACATTAGGCAATTATGAAATGAGCTTGGCCCAACCGAATTCTATTACCCAATAACATCCAATTGAAGAAGCCCGGAGAACCTAACTTGACCCAATACCTAACTTAAGTGAAATCGCATTTGATGAAGGCGACTTTAGTTGCCCCCTTCTTTTGTTGAGTTGCAAGTTGCTATTTTAATGATACGTGACAAAAACAATTGGACCACTTTTCAATTTTTTTCCGAACTAAGTTACCCAAATTATATGGTTATATTGAAACAGTAAATTTGTGATTCTAGTTTGAGGAATATGTCGCCGAGGGCAATTCCAACCCTTGCACCAAAACACAATTTTCCCTATTTGCACCAAATATTTGATGCAATGTCACTCCAATCCAGCACCAAATTTTGCACAATTTTGGTGCAAAATGGTGCAAGTGAATATTGTTTTGCATCATACTTGATTAAAGTCCTTTTTGTCCCTTTTTCATTTAGCACCAAATATTGTTAATGGTATTTGTGTTATTTTATATTGTACATAAATTTTAATTGTTTATTATTATTATTAAATTTTCTTAGTTGTAGTATTTTTATTAATTGTACTACATTTTAAAATTTTATTAACGAATTTAATATTTTTGTCAACGAGACGTAATTATTTAAGTAGTAATAAATTAAATAAAAAAATAATTTTTCAGATATATAAATTTTTAAGAATAAAAAAAATGAAAAAAATAATTAAACATTGTTCATTTTGTGGAACTTTTGGTGAAATGGGTTGAAGATGATTTTTAATTTGGTACAAGATTTGGTGCAAAATGGGAACCAATTTGATTAATTCTCAAAGTAAATAGATTGCATAAAGATTGTAATAACATAAAAGTATGATATTATTACTAATGCTTGTTTCGTGTATTTATTAAATTGTTACTCGATGTTTAAAATAATTAAGTAAAATCAACCCATGATACATCCAATAATTTAGGCGGCCATCTCACATATAAAAATTATTACTCAAGTTTCAATTATTGAGCATTGACTAAGACAATGTTTTACTAACATGAAACGTGGTTTTATTTCGCTAAATTAAAAAAAAAAAAGTTTATTTAAATTCGAGTTAATTCATCAATTCTAAAAAGATAATGTATTTTTATTCTTCCGAGATTTGAAGTTTTTAAATCAATTGTTTATATATATAATACTAGGTTAATTAACACATGCTAACACATTTCATGATTTATTTTATTGATCTACTTGACTTTGTAGCATTTCTTTTGTTGTTTTCCGAACATGATGCACACGCTATCGTCCATATCTCTACAAGCTTTATTAACCCGTAAAAGTTTCATTAATTTTTACAAATTTATGAAAGAACTTAAATTCATATATGGTGCTGTATAAATCATCTACGAAGCTAATCTTGGGATAAGAAAAAGAATTTGATTCAGCTAAACGGATAGTCTTTCTTTTATTCAAAATTAAGCATGTGACTGCATTAAAGATATTATAAAAAAATAAATAAAAATCATCATGATTAAGGTTTACTCTTGATAAAAAAAATGGCAACTTGGAGGAATTGAATTGATTTATTTAAATCCTTGCCAGTTCATGCGGTTATTTGATTTTCTTTGCCTTTGAAACAAGACATCACCACCAATTCGCAAAAATCGATGCTATTTTTTTTTTTAAACAGTAGATACCAATCGAAAAATGAAGTTATCCAATATAATTAGTTTTCTGAACATATTTAGGTAATTGTCATTTAGTAAAACAATTATAGAAAAGGAAATTCTGCTTCTGAGCAAGGGCGAATCCAACATAAATGTTCAGTTAGGGTGGGAGTTGACTTTGACCGTTGACCGTCGACAATTAACGATCGTAATAGCTCGATCCGGCCTAGACTTAAATGCCCTCGTAAGATATATTTAAGCTCTCTAAAACAATTGTAGAGTCAAGAATGGCAAACTGAATATAGAACATGAGTATTAGTGAAATTTATTCGATGAATTATTATTAGTTTCACTATAATTTATATAGTTCAGCTTGACTCGATATTATGTGAGGCTTTCAAAATTTAAATCCACTGGTTAGCTCGATCTATTGGTTTATGGACTAAAGTAATTTCTTTAACAATTTTGAATGCTTCAATTATTAGTTTCCTCAACTGCGACATAAGTTGTATATCAAATGTACAATGATTGCAAGAGTAGGACATTGAACCAGACATACATGACTCGGTCTAGACGAGTTCCTAAAAACTAAAGTAATACATTGCTTATAAATTCTATAATCTGGAATTCTGGAAACCTCCATATGAGTATACTAGGATGTATTTCTAAAAAGCAACGTGGATTCAACGTGAAGGCAAGGCATCCTCCTCAAGTCTCAACTCCCAAGTTTAAACCAACAAACAACTCAAACATCATATACAAATCAACAATTCAACATTCAAGTTTCAACAATTTAACAATAATAGCAATTCCAATCTTACTTCGCAATTCGCAAAAAAAGACAACAAAATTAAGGAAAAATTGAAATCAGTGAACTGTGTCTGTGATTTGTGAACTCAACTCAGTCACTCATGTGCACTACCGCACAGCCCCTACCACGCCGACACACCATGACGAACTATCTGCTACACCACGCACAGGTCACAAGTGAACGGTGAGTGATTGAGTGAACCCACTTACACAAGCAGTCAAACACAACAACACAAGTGAACCAACACTCCCACAGCCACCGAAACTCGTACAACGACACAAATGGAAAGTATGGATTGGAAATTTGGAATCCAATTTGGAAGCAAGGGTTTTCTAATTGCTCGCTCTGCTTGCTGCTGGTTTCTATTGATTTGGGTTGGGGAGGGAAAATGAAATTGATATTAGGAATTTAGGACAGACTCTGAGGCTCGTTTCGATTTGGGCCGGGACTGCTAAATTTTTTTTAAAGGCCCGCCTCCAAAAAGCCCAACTGCCCAAGTCATCACATTCATAGGTAGGCCTTTCTTCTTCCTTCTTCCAGCAATTGACCGGCGTCTGCGTCTCCCAAACATTTCGGCGGATCCAGGTCCAGTTAGGGCGACCGCCCTAACTCGCCACCACCTAGATCCGTCATTGCTACTGAGTGATAGACATCTTGGTAATTCAAATTCCCTTCCTTTTGATGAAGATGCTTCAATTGTGAATAATTCGGATCCTTGTTCATGGTCCAGAATAAGAAAGTAGAAGAAAGACGTGGAGAAATAAGAAATAAAAAAGAAGAGCATTTTAGAAGGAAAACGTCCCGGGATTAAATCTCTACCTTTCAATGTTATTGTGGGTAAATAACATAAAACGTCCATACTTTTCAATGTAATTGTGGAAAACGTCCATACCTTTTATTTTTTGGTATTTTCGCCTCTATTTTGACCTTTTATTGTGCAGAAGGTCGTGTTCACCAATTTTGACGATTTTACCCTCCTATTCAAATAAAAAAAAATGAAAATAAGGAACTAATTGTAATCATAGTCATGAATTTTCAAAAAAATTACAAATCAGTCATTATATTCTTATTTTTGACATCCTACTTTCTATCCACATCCATAAACAAACAAACTTTCAAATTTTCAATCTTTACATTTTTAGTGAAATTTCAACACATAAATGCTTATTTGGAACCTGAATCTATAAAACTTGACTTCCAATTTACAGGTTTTTTTTGTCATCGACGAGTTTAACCACCCCTGCCACAAGAAAGGGGGAAATGTGTTGAAAAATCCGTAGTCCAACTCCATCATCACCCTATTTCACGTCTATATCGTTTCTACTTTACACAATTGCATACAAATACACTTTTATATAATTGAAATTTGGTATTTATATTAACAGAAAAATGAAGGAAATTATGAAGAATAGAAGCTATGGAAAAGTGTCCAAAAATGGGTCCCAATTTTCTCTCTTTGTTTCTTCTTTCTTGGCACGTTCTTCGCAACCAAGTATGTTTAGTTCAAGATTTTTTTAATTTTTTGGGTTTTGAAAAAGAGCTGCAGATCGTGTCTAATGATTGCACTACCAAGAAGAAGGTTTGTTTTTATGACTAAAAAAAAGCTGTAAATTAGAAGTCAAGTTTTATAGATTCAAGGTTTCGAATATGATTTTATATGTGGAAATTTCACCAAAAATGTTAAATATTTAAAACTTGAAAGTTTGTTTGTTTATGTGCGTGGAGAGAAAGTTGGAGGTCAAGATAAGAATATAATGAATGATTTGAAATTTTGGGACTATGATTGCAATTAGTTATTTATTTATTTGTCTTTTCTTTTATTTTTGTTTTATTTGAATAGGAGGGTTATTTTTTTTAAAAATGGATGAAAATAACTTTCTACGCAATGAAATGTGGAAATGGGGCGAAAATGCGAAAAAATAAAAGATATTGATGTTTTCCACAATGGCATTGAAAGATAGAGACGTTTTGTGCTATTTAACATTTTAGAATATATATAATATAATATTAACAATTTCAAAATAGTATTAAAGCTAAATGTGAAATTAATAAATAATTACTCATTTCAAAAGCATCAAGTTAGTGTCTGAATACGAAAATTGTTTATTGATCAAGTTTGATCAATAAAATAATTATTTATTTTAAACTTATTTATTTATATATGAACTCTTTAAATCACCAAAAAATGTTAGAAGTTTGTTCATATAAAAGTTGGTTTTGGGAAGAACGTGTTTATTTGATAATAATCTATGGAAAATTAATTACTACACTGCAAGAAATTTATTGGTATTAGT
Source organism: Osmanthus fragrans (assembly GCA_019395295.1). Taxonomy (NCBI): domain Eukaryota; kingdom Viridiplantae; phylum Streptophyta; class Magnoliopsida; order Lamiales; family Oleaceae; genus Osmanthus; species Osmanthus fragrans. The sequence goes on from CM033362.1 coordinate 8,101,705, forward strand.
TGTAATCGGAGCTGACAATGAATCAAAGATTAATTTGAAAAAAAGTAAGCCATAGAGATAAATAAGAAGTATCAATATAGAAGAAGGAACAATTTGAAAGGGGTAGACAAATATTTATACTACAATTACATCAAAAGTTTCCTCCCTTCATTAAAAAATAGAGTCTAGGAACGAAAATGAAATGTATTTTTCCCTCTCCTATCCCGTGTCTCCTTTGCCTTTATGGTTGTATTTTTATACATAGAAGGTCATTTCCATATTCATCGTGATCGATTCTTTCTTTCCTATTCATTGTGGGAAATGCTCATTGCTTCCATTTGGGATCTTTGACTAGAATCTTAATGATTCTGAGCTCTCAATGTGAACTAATTAATAAACAATATGAAGGGTATATGTTTAAATATGGATTCCCATTTTCTTGTATTACTGTGGGAGAAGAGGGGGGGCGCCGCGGCGCCGATGACTGAAGTGTCGGCGCCGCGGCGCCCGGCATCTATTTAAGGCCCCTCCTTCCCCCCATTCATAATGCCCGGTTTTGCCCCATTTTTAGAGAGAAAAATAGAGAGAAAAAGGGAGAGAGCTCGGAAAGGTTGTACAAGGTAAGAGTTTTGTTCTTCCTTGGGTATAAACCATAGCTCGGATTCTTTCTTGGGGATTAACTTGAGGATTGTTCAAGTAATTCAATATCATTTCTTCATTTATATTGAAAATCTCTATTTCACCCAAATATTGAGTTTCTTTGGAATTTTGTCAAAACTTGTGGTTAAATCAACATTGATTCAAGGTTGTGATTGGGCTTTCATTTCCTAACAATTGGTATCAGAACTACATATCAAATCAAGGTGGTCAAGCTTCGATTTGAGGAAGGTAGGCTTGAATCAAGTGTGTAGACAAGGTGCTTGATAAAATTCCTGTGAGAACTTGGTTGTCGGATTTTACTAAAACGAGTGGGCAAATGACGTCTACTAGTGGTGCGGTGAAGATTGGGAGGTATGAGATAGAGAAATTCAATGGGAAGAATGATTTTTCCTATTGGAGAATGCAAATGAAAAATTTGTTGATTTCTCTAAAGTTGCACAAGGCTTTGGGGGGCAAGGAGAAGAAGCATAAAGATATGTCGGACGAGGATTGGGAGGAGCTTGATCTCGAAGCATGAGTGTCTATTATTCTATGCCTAGAAAGGGATGTTGCTTTCTTGGTAGATGGTGAGGTAACGGCGACGGAAGTGTGGTCGAAGTTAGAGAAGAACTTCATGACGAAGACTCTAACTAATCGGATTTACTTGAAATCCAAATTGTATACTTGCAAGATGGATGAAGGAACACAAATCCGGGAGTACGTCAACAAGTTCGATAGGTGCATATCGGATTTGAAGGACATTGATGTGAAGGTAGATGATGAGGATCAAGCACTTCTATTGCTTCTTTCTTTGCCAAAGTCTTATGAGAACCTTGTTCAAATATTGATGCTTGTGGGTGATAAACTTGTGATGGAGGACACTAGAACGTCACTTCTAGCGGATGATCTTCGAAAGATTGCTACTAGTGGCATGTCTACCATTGGTAACAAGGATCAAGCTCAAGGGTTGTTTGTGAGAGGGAGGAGCAACGAACAAGCAAAGGGCATGAGAGGAAAGTCTAGATGGAGTTCTAGACCTCTCGCGGAAAGGTCGTGTTTCAAATGCGGCGAGCTCGGGCACTTCAAGGCTAATTGTCAAAATAAAAGAGCAGGAAGGAAGAACAACAACAACAACGGAGATGAGGGGGTTCATGGCAATCAAGAGGTTAGCTATGCCTCGGAAGAAGGGGGCATCGATGAGTGCTACACCATCACTTGTGATGCAAAAATCTCCGGTAAGTGGATTCTTGATTCTGGTTCCTCTTACCATATGTGTCCGAATAGGAAGTGGTTTACTACATATACTTGCACTAATGGTGGAACCGTGTTGATGGGTAATAACCACGCTTGTAAAACGGTGGGGGTTGGTTCCATTAGAATCAAGATGCATGATGGAGTGGTGAGAACATTGATGGATGTGAGACATGTTCCTGATTTGAGGAAGAACCTCATTTCTGTTGGTGTGTTAGACTCCGATGGTTGCAAGATTGTGACGCGGGATGGAGTCAAGAAGGTTGTTCAGGGCTCTTTGGTAGTGATGAAGGGTATTCGTCAAGGCAACCTATATGCACTTCAGGGTACTACAGTTCAGATGATGTAGCGGTTGAGACAAGTAGAAGTGGTGGAGACTTGGGGAAGTTCATTATCAGAAAGAATGTTACTTTTGAGGAGAACTCCAAGGTAGCTTGGTTAAAAGCTACGGTGCCCAGTGGTGTTGAAACTGTAGGGGGTTCTAGGTCTCAGGTTGATGAGATAGAATCCAGGGATCGACCATGTTCAAGTCATGTTTGAGAGGTGTATAATGGAGACACTCGAGAGGAGAGTGATGATGTGCTTGACCATGAGCAGGTTCAGCTAAAGAATGTACAGGCTCTACAACAACAATAGCTCAAGGAAAGTTTGGCGTCCTCTAGGCCAAGGCGAGCATTCAAGCTAGTTCAGAAGTTGGGGCCAGACCAGCCTCTGAGGCACTATGGGCAATCAAATATGGTTGAGTATGCACTCTCATTGGGGGTTGATGTGCCCAAGTGGTCTTGGGCCCTTCAGGGCGGTGTTGGAGTTAGGTGGAGATGATATGTACATGGGTATGGCGAGAACTACGATGGTTTGATCCCGGTGAAGGGTACGTAGGCAACCACGGTAAAGTGGTACAGCCGGGTAAGACCTATGGTGGCTTGATCCCGGTGTAGGGATTACGTAGGCAACCATGGTAGAATGGTGCAGCTGGAATGAACTACGGGATGGCTTGATCCCGGTGAAGGGTACGTAGGAAACCATTGTTTAATGGTGCAGCCGGTTTGGGTGTTGGAGATGGATTTTATGGAGAGGTTTGAACTACGGTGTGTCTTGATCCTGGTTCAGGGTACGTAGGCAACCATGGTTGAATGGTGCAGCCGGTTTGGTGTTTGCTTCTTCTTTTGGTGATCGTCTAAAATTTGAGGTCTATCAAATGATGGACGATGTGGAGAATTGTGGGAGAAGAGGGGGGGCGCCACGGCGCCCCATCCACGGCGCCGCGGCGTTGGTGACTGAAGTGCCGGCGCCGCGGCGCCCAGCACCTATTTAAGGCCCCTCCTTCCCCCCATTCATAATGCCCGGTTTTGCCCCATTTTTAGAGAGAAAAATAGAGAGAAAAAGGGAGAGAGCTCGGAAAGGTTGTACAAGGTAAGAGGTTTGTTCTTCCTTGGGTATAAACCATAGCTCGAATTCTTTCTTGGGGATTAACTTGAGGATTGTTCAAGTAATCCAATATCATTTCTTCATTTATATTGAAAATCTCCATTTCACCGAAATATTGAGTTTCTTTGGAATTTTGTCAAAACTTGTGGTTGGTTCAACATTGATTCAAGGTTGTGATTGGGCTTTCATTTCCTAACAATTACTGTATGTCTTTCATCCAGCTAACAAGAGGTAGGTCGACTGGGGAAAACGTAGAACCAAAATAATTGAATATTTTATTATTTGAGGGATAGAAATAAGATTAGATGGGAACTGAACTAAAGGCGTCTGTATTGAAATAATCTTTCAGGATTATTATATAACTTGCATATTGTTTAAGGAAAATGGACAAGAAGCTGCAGCCATGGCGGAATAAGGCTCCACTCAACGTGCGCAGTCACACGGCCCGTGTTTGGCCAGACTGAGGAATACGAGCAAAGCCTGTCCCTTTGTGTTAAGGGTAAATAAAAAAACTAAAATTAATATATAAAATGGTAAGATCAATCGGTAATAGGTGATCTCATATAGTTCAATTTCTGTTCTCAAACCATGACTTATATGAACTCAAAGCTTCCTTTGTAAGTCCACAAACTTCTTCGTAGTCGCTTCCTTTCAAGTGCCATTTTATTTTCCAACGACTATTTTTTCTTTTTCGTTTTATGGAATTATGTTGAAAACCACGAACGTCTTCATAGTGGCTTCCTTCCAAGTGTCATTTTATTCTCTTGCAACTACTTTTTCTTTTTCGTTTTATGGGATTATGCTGCAAACCCATTCAAAGTGTTCTTGTGCTCTTCCTTCATGTATTTCCATGACCTAAATGTGTTGAAAAATTATATCTCATTGGCCAAAGTCATCGACGTCTACTTTAGACGTATATATCATGAAAGTGACATTATCTGATAATCAATTTATTGCATTTATGTAACTACAAGCAAACATTAATCCCAAATCCATTTCTTTAGTACGGAAGGATCATGTTGTTAACTTGGTATACGAATTTTTTTTTTTTCTTCTTCTTCTGCTGCTGCTGCTGCTTGCTTTTTATTTATTTTTTTGTGTTCTTGCATTTAGAAGAGAGGAATTATTGTTTGATTGACCTGTAGACTTCCTTATTTAGTCTATAAATTCAAGTAATCAAACATAGCATTATATCATCGAGGATAAGTAAGTATATTGGTGATCATTGAACTTCTAGTAAATTTATTGGTCACGTTTCTTTTTTGAGTTGATCATTAAATTTAAATTTTGTTTTAGCTCGATCACTTGATTACTAAAGTGATGTATCAATATGTTGTCAATCAAGCTGTCACATTAGCCTTTTAATTTTTTGATATTTTTGTTTTTTATAATGGTTAGTTACTATAAATATATTTTAACTGGTAAGTCTCTCGTGCACAAAAGTACAGACTAATGATGATATTTAATGGAGATAAATAACATTATCCTCAATTGTATCTAAGAAACATATTAATGTTGATACATATACTAGAAACTAACAATTGGAATACACTTAAAATTTATCTTGCAGAGTTAATCCGAAGTGGATTGTCTTCCATTCGATTGTCTCTACCTATCGTCAATAAAAGTGCAGTGTCTGGCTAACAGAGGCTGCTCCACATTTTTACCAACGCCAAATGCTCAATCCCAATCCATCTCTAGTCTGATCATGTGCGCAAGGTTTTATTTTGCCGATCAGTGGATAATTATATTCAAGCCGTGTCTCCTTCCTGTTGGCAATTTGTGGAAGTATGTTACTTGCATTGATTAAAACTTGGTTGCATACAATATTTTAATATTTCCCCTTCCATAAAAATATGCAATGATGATATCTGAAACTTCATCCATTTTTCATGTTTTGAAATTGGATTTCCTTAGGTACAACTTGGGTTGAGAATCAAATTAAGTCGATAGAACAATATCAAAGAATTGAATATGGTATAATGCATTTTTTTTGTTGACGGGGGAATCCGCAGCCACTATTCTTCGGGTGCGTATTGAGTAAACCGTTGGACTGACGCAATCGCCCGCAAACCAAGCCAACTAGATTGACCACACTAAGAAGAAAATACGAAAATGGAGCGAAAAATAAATAAAAGACTAATTAGAATATTATTGAATGATGACCATAGGCCATAAACACCTAGCACACATTTATTCTTATTTATAATAAAATAAGAATAACAACTCTCTACTATTTTGTGATTAATGTCTATCCAAAAAATAGATAACAAATATCAAATAACAAACATTTATCCTTTAATTTAAATTTAACAATCTTATCACTCCAAGATTTTTTGGTCTCCTTATCACTTGTTTGATACTCATCATGTTTGTTGCCAATTGTGTGGCATTTCTAACATCCTCCCACAAACTGTGCTGGGTTTGAAGGCACGGTTTGTTTTGAAAAAATTGAGAGTTACCATGAACATTAATTTGGTGAAGAAGCCAACAATTATTTTTATCTTCATTCTTGTGAAGATATGTCATGTGTATATAAGCATTTCAAATGCTTCCCATACTGTATGGGTTGTGTTTAAGCCTTTAACGAGTTTGAAGATTTCTTCAAATTGTTGAGATAATCGAACCATGAATGTGGGGATCGGACTTTCAAAAGGCAATGGATTTGTTAATTTTGGTGTGAAATTTGTTGCTTCTATTGTTTTGTTTGGATTTTGTGGGATGTATTTGATGGATGAGAATTAATGAGAGATGCGTGTAAAGAAGTTTTCAATATTTATGGATAGTAAAGGTGGAAGAAATGACTTGTAGTGTGCCAAGTCCTCACAATGGCTCTGATGCCAAGAAGAAAATACGTAAAGAAAGCGAAAAATAAATAAAAGACTAATTAGAATATTATTTAATGATGACCATATGTCATAAGCACTTAGCACACATTTATTCCTATTTATAATAAAATAAGAATAACAACTCTCCACTATTTTGTGACTAATGTCTATCTAATAATTAAAAATAAATATCAAATAACAAACATTTATCCTTTAATTTAAATTTAACAATCTTATCACTCCAAGATTTTCTGGTCTCCTTATCACTTGTTTGATCCTCATCATGTTTATTGCCAATTGTGTGAAATTTCTAACATAGGGAAGTTCGGTGCGACAGACTCGACTAAGAAAGTTGGTATTATGCATTCTAGTTTGGCTGTCAATTGGTGAAAGCAATAACAATGAATCTTCAAAACATGTATTTTATCTTCTAGTAAGAACCATTTAAATTCATCTTGAGAGGGAATTTCAATAATGAATGTCGTCTGTCTGCTGCTTTTAGTTTGACACACAATATTTGATATTTAAATTCATCTTGAGAGGGAATTTCAATAATTATTGCAAGATTTGCGCTTTAGTCATACTCAACCAGTGACTTTGTTCTGTGATAACCAAGTAGCGATACATATTGGTGCTAACCCAGTTTTGGGAGAGAAGAAAAGAACCGTGTTATTGTTCTTTGTCAATTAAAAATTACAGCAATATAAAATCACTACATATTTATAGTGTTGCTAACTTTCCTAACTCTAGTAAATTGCAGAAGGAATGAAATAAACAATAATATGGCAATAATCATTACAGAGGACAATTTCCGTCTACGCCGGTATATGAAGATTCATTTCCTTTAATAATGCATACGCTATCGTCCACAACTCTACAAGCTCTATTAACCAGTACAAGTTTCATTAATTTTTACAAATTTATGAAAGAACTTAAATTCATATAAAATCATCATGATTAAGGTTTACTCTTGATAAAAAATGGCAAATTGAAGGAATTGAATTGATTTATTTAAATTCCTTGCCAGTTCATGCGGTTGTTTGATTTTCTTTGCCTTTGAACTCCAAGATCCAATAGAGAGCTCTCGAAAATTGCACTGAGAACAAAACTCTTTAGAGAAAAATTGAAACAAGACATCACCACCAAATTGCAAAAAATGATGCTTTTTTATTTTATTTTATTTTATTTTTTACAGCAGATACCAACCAAGCAATCCTTTAGCTATATATTCAGATAGTCAGAGTGCTATACAGTTGTGCACAAATTCTATTTTTCATGAAAGAAACAAGCATATTGATGTTAAACTGTTGTTTATTTAGAAATGTAGTCTCTAAAGAAGCTTTACTTCATGAGAAAATTTCTACACAGTATAACCCATCTGATATGGGGACAAATGTACTACCTCTAAACAAATTTAAGTCTTGTTTACAAATGTTGAACATTGATATTGGTTAATTTAAACTAGTGCAGGTACCCATAGTTAGTACCGAATGGAGATACATGGTAGTCGGTGCTGGGTAGTTAGTTAACTGGGTTGAGTACTAAGTTGCTTGTATATCCATTGGCATCAAGGGGAGATCTGTTGGGCTATGATGTCAAATCCACTTCAAACATTAGGCAATTATGAAATGAGCTTGGCCCAACCGAATTCTATTACCCAATAACATCCAATTGAAGAAGCCCGGAGAACCTAACTTGACCCAATACCTAACTTAAGTGAAATCGCATTTGATGAAGCAACTTTAGTTGCCCCTTCTTTTGTTGAGTTGCAAGTTGCTATTTTAATGATACGTGACAAAAACAATTGGACCACTTTCCAATTTTTTTCGGAACTAAGTTACCCAAATTATATGGTTATATTGAAACAGTAAATTTGTGATTCTAGTTTGAGGAATATGTCGCCGAGGGCAACTCCAACCCTTGCACCAAAACATAATTTTCCCTATTTGCACCAAATATTTGATGCAATGTCACTCCAATCCAGCACCAAATTTTGCACAATTTTGGTGCAAAATGGTGCAAGTGAATATTGTTTTCCATCATACTTGATTAATTCTCAAAGTAAATAGATTGCATAAAGATTGTAATAACATAAAAGTATGATATTATTACTAATGCTTGTTTCGTGTATTTATTAAATTCTTACTCCATGTTTAAAATAATTAAGTAAAATCAACCCATGATACATCCAATAATTTAGGCGGCCATTTCGCATATAAAAATTATTACTCAAGTTTCAATTATTGAGCATTGACTAAGACAATGTTTTACTAACATCAAACGTGGTTTTATTTGGCTAAATAAAAAAAAAAAAAAAAAATGTTTGTTTAAATTCGAGTTAATTCACCAATTCTAAAAAAATAATATATTTTTATTCTTCCGAGATTTGAAGTTTTTAAATCAATTGTTTATATATATAATACATGCTAACACATTTCATGATTTATTTTATTGATATACTTGACTATGTAGCATTTCTTTTGTTGTTTTCCGAACATGATGCACACGCTATCGTCCATATCTCTACAAGCTTTATTAACCCGAACAAGTTTCATTAATTTTTACAAAATTTATGAAAGAACTTAAATTCATATATGGTGCTGTATAAATCATCTACGAAGCTAATCTTGGGATAAGAAGAAGAATTTGATTCAGCTAAACGGATAGTCTTTCTTTTATTCAAAATTAAGCATGTGACTGCATTAAAGATATTATAAAAAAATAAATAAAAATCATCATGATTAAGGTTTACTCTTGATAAAAAAAATGGCAACTTGGAGGAATTGAATTGATTTATTTAAATCCTTGCCAGTTCATGCGGTTATTTGATTTTCTTTGCCTTTGAAACAAGACATCACCACCAATTCGCAAAAATCGATGCTATTTTTTTTTAAAAACAGTAGATACCAATCGAAAAATGAAGTTATCCAATATAATTAGTTTTCTGAACATATTTAGGTAATTGTCATTTGGTAAAACAATTATAGAAAAGGAAATTCTGCTTTTGAGTAGGGGCAAATCCAACATGAATGTTCAGTTAGGGTGGGAGTTGACCTTGATCGTTGACCGTTGACCTTCGACAATTAACGATCGTAATAGCTCGATCCGGCCTAGACTTAAATGCCCTCGTAAGATATATTTAAGCTCTCTAAAACAATTGTAGAGTCAAGAATGGCAAACTGAATACAGAACATGAGTATTAGAGAAATTTATTCGATGAATTATTATTAGTTTCACTATAATTTATATAGTTCAACTTGACTCGATATTATGTGAGGCTTTCAAAATTTAAATCCACTGGTTAGCTTGATCTATTGGTTTATAGACTAAAGTAATTTCTTTAACAATTTTGAATGCTTCAATTATTAGTTTCCTCAACTGCGACATAAGTTGTATATCAAATGTACAATGATTGCAAGAGTAGGACATTGAACCAGACATACATGACTCGACCTAGACGAGTTCCTAAAAACTAAAGTAATACATTGCTTATAAATTCTATAATCTGGAATTCTGGAAACCTCTATATGAGTATACTAGGCTGTAATTCTAAAAAGCAACGTGGATTCAACGTGAAGGCAAGGCATCCTCCTCAAGTCTCAACTCTCAAGTTTAAACCAACAAACAACTCAAACATCATATACAAATCAACAATTCAACATTCAAGTTTCAACAATTCAACAATAATAGCAATTCCAATTTTACTTCGCAATTCGCAAAAAAAGACAACAAAATTAAGGAAAATTTGAAATCAGTGAACTATGTCTGTGATTTGTGAACTCACCTCAGTCACTCATGTGCACTACTGCACAACCCCTACCACGCCGGCACACCATGATGAACTAACTGCTACACCACGCACAGGTCACAAGTGAATTGTGAGTGATTGAGTGAACCCACTCGCACAAGCAGTCAAACACAACAACACAAGTGAACCAACACTCCCACAGCCACCGAAACTCGTACAACGACACAAATGGTATGGATTGGAAATTTGGAATCCAATTTGGAAGCAAGGGTTTTCTAATTGCTCGCGCTGCTTGCTGCTGGTTTCTATTGATTTAGGTTGGGGAGGGAAAATGAAATTGATATTAGGAATTTAGGACAGACTCTGAAGCTCGTTTCGATCTGGGCTGGGATTGCTTAATTTTTTTTTTAAAGGCCCACCTCCAAAAAGTCCAACTGCCCAAGTCATCACATTCACAGGTAGGCCTTTCTTCTTCCTTCTTCCAGCAATCGACCGGTGTTTGCGTCTCCCAAACATTCCAGCGGATCCAGGTCCAGCGCCCTAACTCGCCACCACCTAGATCCGTCATTGCTGCTGAGTGATAGACATCTTGGTAATTCAAATTCCCTTCCTTTTGGTGAAGATGCTTCAATTGTGAATAATTCGGATCCTTGTTCATGGTCCAGAATAAGAAAGTAGAAGAAAGACGTGGAGAAATAAGAAATAAAAAAGAAGAGCATTTTAGAAGGAAAATGTCCCGGGATTAAATCTCTACCTTTCAATGTCATTGTGGGTAAATAACATAAAACGTCCATATCTTTCAATGTCATTGTGGAAAATATCCATACCTTTTATTTTTTTGGTATTTTTGCCTCTATTTTGACCTTTTATTGTGCAGAAGGTCGTGTTCACCAATTTTGACGATTTTCCCTCCTATTTAAATAAAAAAAAAATGAAAAAAATAAGGAACTAATTGTAACCATAGTCACAAATTTTCAAAAAAAATTACAAATCAGTCATTATATTCTTATTTTGACATCCTACTTTTTATCCACATCCATAAACAAACAAACTTTCAAATTTTGAATCTTGACATTTTTAGTTAAATTTCAACACATAAATGCTTATTTGGAACCTGAATCTATAAAACTTGACTTCCAATTTACAGGTTTTTTTAGTCATCGACGAGTTTAACCACCCCTGCCACAAGAAAGGGGGAAATGTATTGAAAAATCCGTAGTCCAACTCCATCATCACCCTATTTCACGTCTATATCGTTTCTACTTTACACAATTGCATACAAATACACTTTTATATAATTGAAATTTGGTATTTATATTAACAGAGAAATGAAGGAAATTATGAAGAATAGAAGTTATGAAAAAGTGTCCACAAAATGGGTCCCAATTTTCTCTCTTTGTTTCTTCTTCCTTGGCATGTTCTTCGCAACCAAGTATGTTTAGTTCAAGATTTTTTCAATTTTTTTTTTTTTTGGGGTTTTGAAAAAGAGCTGCAGATCGTGTCTAACGATTGCACTACCAAGAAGAAGGTTTGTTTTTATGACTAAAAAAAAGCTGTAAATTAGAAGTCAAGTTTTATAGATTCAAGGTTTCGAATATGCATTTATATGTGGAAATTTCACCAAAAATGTTAAAGATTTAAAACTTGAAAGTTTGTTTGTTTATAGGCGTGGAGAGAAAGTTTGAGGTCAAGATAAGGATATAATGAATGATTTGAAATTTTGGGACTATGATTACAATTAGTTATTTATTTATTTGTCTTTTCTTTTATTTTTTTTTTATTTGAATAGGAGGGTTATTTTTTTTAAAAATGGATGAAAATAACTTTCTACGCAATGAAATGTGGAAATGGGGCGAAAATGCGAAAAAATAAAAGATATTGATGTTTTCCACAATGGCATTGAAAGATAGAGACGTTTTGTGCTATTTAACATTTTAGAATATATATAATATAATATTAACAATTTCAAAATAGTATTAAAGCTAAATGTGAAATTAATAAATAATTACTCATTTCAAAAGCATCAAGTTAGTGTCTGAATACGTAAATTGTTTATTGATCAAGTTTGATCAATAAAATAATTATTTATTTTAAACTTATTTATTTATATATGAACTCTTTAAATCACCAAAAAATGTTAGAAGTTTGTTCATATAAAAGTTGGTTTTGGGAAGAACGTGTTTATTTGATAATAATCTATGGAAAATTAATTACTAAACTGCAAGAAATTTATTGGTGTTAGTTGTAATCGGAGCTGACAATGAGTCAAAGATTAATTTGAAAAAAAGTAAGCTATAGAGATAAATAAGAAGTATCAATATAAAAGAAGGAACAATTTGAAAGGGGTAGACAAATATTTATACTACAATTACATCAAAAGTTTCCTCCCTTCATTAAAAAATAGAGTCTAGGAATGAAAATGAAATGTATTTTTTCCTCTCCTATCCCGTGTCTCCTTTGCCTTTATGGTTGTATTTTTATACATAGAAGGTCATTTCCATATTCATCGTGATCGATTCTTTCTTTCCTATTCATTGTGGGAAATGCTCATTGCTTCCATTTGGGATCTTTGACTAGAATCTTAATGATTCTGAGCTCTCAATGTGAACTAATTAATAAACAATATGAAGGGTATATGTTTAAATATAGATTCCCATTTTCTTGTATTACTGTATGTCTTTCATCCAGCTAACAAGAGGTAGGTCGACTGGGGAAAACGTAGAACCAAAATAATTGACTATTTTATTATTTGAGGGATAGAAATAAGATTAGATGGGAACTGAACTAAAGGCGTCTGTATTGAAATAATCTTTCAGGATTATTATATAACTTGCATATTGTTTAAGGAAATGGACAAGAAACTGCAGCCATGGCGGAATAAGGCTCCACTCAACGTGCCCAGTCACACGGTAGACCACTATAGTTCAAAGTTTTAAGATGAAAGAATACAATATAATATTAATGAGACAAAAAGATTTGCATAGTCTGTTGGGTTTTTGATACCCAATAATTCTGGACAATGATATTAAACAATGTCGGATTATATTTCATAAGTTTTGACCGATGAGTGAAATAAATATCAATCAATCAATCTATATAGTCGACCCGAAAGCAACATGGTCACTAGTTGCAGGTTAATTGTATTAATGTTGTCTTGACCCAAATTCACCTATAGGAGGGTTTTCTCGTGTCTTGGCCCATTTACTGTGTAGGCCCATTTGTTGGTCCATGGCCCAAGTTGATATACATAACCTAAGCTATATATATTTATCATTTCTTGACAATTCACGTGTGTGTTATTTTGCCCCTTTTTGAGAGAAAAGCTACTACTTCTTGTGTTATTCTCTTCGCCTTTGTGGCTCTAGCAAAATCACTACATCTTTGTGTTCTTGTTGTGGGTAAGGAAGGAGAAAGCAACCATATGTGGATCGGTGTTGTGGGTGGTATGTTTTGGATTGATTGGTAAGTAAATTGAGCCCGGAATCCACGTTTTAGAGAAGATTTTCTCTACAATTGGTATCAGAGTGAGGTTGGTGGTGGATTTCCAGCCAAAATCTGACCAGAAACGATCCAGAAACGCAGCAGAAACTAGAAAATGAATCTATCCAGAATTCTGTGCGAAAATTGGACCTCCAAACGCAATTTTCGGCCAAATCAGAAGGATTTTTGGAGAAACAGAGACCGGATTTGGAACATGCAGGTGGAGGACTACCTTGGTGACCGGCGCGTTTGATCTCCAGCGCCGGCGGTTGGCGACGCGTGACAACTCCGGTGAGGTGCGTGTGGGCGCGTGAGAGGGATTTTCGAGGAGGTTCCCTCAGACAAAATTTTTATGTTATGATTTCTAACATTTCTGTGTTTTTAGTTTTCTATTTCAGGCACTACAGAAAAAGTTAGACAATTTTGCCCTTGACCGGTCATCGATCGGAATTGCTGCATATTTGCTTAATCTTTAGGGCGAATAGAGGTGGCCCTAAAACAGCAGATTCACATCTCGTAATTTACAGACTCAGATAGGTCCGCTTTGGTAAATTGGCTGACTAGAATACTTGGTGTATGTGTTTGCATGCATAGTAGGTTCGTGATGCATTATCAGTAAGTGTGTTGGATGTTTATTGGTGAGGTGAAGTATAGATGTCTAGGAGTACACTTTGGTTTGTACCGGAGGATGTGGAGTGTGACGTTTGGATCACGAGTAGAGATGTGATCAAATGTTTAGAATCCTTTATTTGAAAGAGACCCTGATCAGGTGGAGTGTGAGAGATAACACTTCTATCACTTCTGTTAGGTGGAGCCCCATTATCTACGTAGTTTGGGTGAAGTGATGTGTTGATAGAGGATTATCTTGAAAACTTAGGATCTATTGTGACTTACCAGTTAGACATGAGTTGAGTGATTAGCCTAGTGAGTATGGTGGAGCGTTGAGATTAGATATGTGTTCTCGAGGTGGGAGTAACACGGAATGAGATAGGATAAGTGTGGTGAGATCTTTTTCGTGGGGTCATTTATGCATTGTGATATATGTGTTGGCCTGTTGATTAGTTTAGTGTTAATCTGTGATTTTGTGTGAACGTGTTTGAAAAGATCTATGTGTATTATCCTATGTTATATCTTCATCGCGAGTTTATTTGCTCTTGACTGTTCAATTTAATTATCTGCTTCTACTTGGGTGTTCTTGACCTTAGCCTTGGTGTACTTTGGCAATGAGGCTGCTCTTCATATCACACACAACGGTGCTTTTCATGAACACACTAAACATATTGAAATTGATTGTCATTTTGTGAGTGAAAATATCTGTTTGGGCTCATTTTTCATACCCATGTCTTCTCCATGCTCCAACTAACTGACATTCTCACAAAAGCTCTTGGAAAGGATTTGTTTCACCATTTCAACCCGGGGAACGATCAACTTGTTAAAATCAAAATTTCAACAAATAAATTTGTTTTCCTAATTTTAACAAAATGATATTACGCGATGACAATCTGGTCTCCCTTAATTGTAAAATTATTTAAATTAAATACTAAATTAATTATGTAATGTTTTGTAGACAATACTGATTGAAAATTATTTTGGTGAATATTCGAGTAGAAAAATTATAAAAAATGTGATTAAAACAAGGTCCTGAAATATAATTATATTAATTATTCATTAATCAAATAAACCAAAGGAATACAATTTATCTAGAGGAAATTACATATAAACAAGTTTTTAAGTTTTCCAATCAAAAATTAGGTGTGAAGTTTTTTTAACCAAAAATTAGGTTTTAATTAAATTATTAATAATATTATAAGATTTACCTACCCCAATCCCACTACAAACTTCAAATTATTTCCATCACTGCCATCATATACCATAAACCCATTTCTCCTCCACCACCACTTCTCTCTCCTCAACTCCAAACTCATTTTGCCACAACCATTCACCCCTTTCCCCAACACCACCATCACATTGCGGCATCGGAGACGCAGAACATCTTCACACAACGGTAGCACTACGCGCAACTCTGAAGCTGCACAAGGTAGCTCATTGCCTCTACAGGTTCTTCGACGGAAAAAGGACACCATGGAGGTCAGGAGTAGGTTCAACTTAGCAAATTGCCTCTATTCACAGCGAATCACTACCGTCGCTTTGCACTCCTGTATTGCATATGACATCTGAAAGCTAGAATTGGGCCCATGATCTCAAATGTGAACGGTATTTTATCCAAAGTTGGCCCTCAAATTTGTATGTGGCGCTCAGTTTGCACAATTGAACTAGTCCACCGTCAAAAGTGAAATGGCCAGTGATTGTGGTATGTTGGGGCTATGTCTGTGTCTATGTTGCTGGCGATGGGGCTATGTTGTAATGGTGGTGCTATTAGGTTGTGTTAGTGGTGGTTGTAAATGGCAGTTGTGGTGGTAGTGTTGGTAATGGTGGTATGTGGCCAACTATTTAGTTAATTTGTGATCAAGTATTTAATTGTGATTTAAAAATTTAATAAATTGTGACTTCAAAAATAATTTGTGACTAGTTAATTTGAAAATCTGTGACTTACAAAAGAATCGTGACCTATAATTTTTTTTTTTTTAATTTGTGACCGATAAAATAAATTGTGACCTATTAAATATTTTTATTGTGACCATGAAATAATTTGTGACCAATAATTAAGTTGTGACTCATAAGTACATATTTGTGACTATTAATTGTATAAGTGTGACCTTAATATATTTAATTAATATTTGATTTTTGATTTTTTAAAATTAAAACATAAAAATTGAATTGCTCAATACTTAATGCCTGACCTGTGAATTTTTTTTTTCTTATTTATGTATTCAAACAACGCCTAACTACAGCAATGAAAGAAACTAAAATATGGGCCACTTTGTTCTTACTTTTGGGAATAAGTCGAGTTTCATTTATTCTATTGAAATCTCATATGGACATAATTTTCATTAATAAATTATAATAACATACGATAAGAGTTTACTAAAATAAAGAATTGAGTTTAACAATAAAGGGAAAATTGTAATCCTCAACATAGTGTTCAAATCGTAAGTTGGGCCTCAAACTTATCGTTCTCTAATGGTGAAACTTGAACCGTCTGAATCTTCTTCATACTGTCACATCATACTCCAAAAACATGTCTATATATAACTAAGAAGAGGATTGCATGATGAATTCAATAGATGCACTAATTTTTCGTTATTAAGAATTATTTATGCGGGCTTAAAGATCAATATGATCATCACATCAAGAATTAAACTCTTAGTTAAGCAATTAATTAGATCAATGCTACATCTTTCTCAAAAGAAATTAAACGGTTGAGAGGTGGCGTTAACTTAAAGCCATATATGGTGCTGTATAATCAATCTCTAAAGCTAATCTTGGGCGACAAATAAGAAGGAAAATTTTGATTTAAGGTAAACGGATAGTCTTCTTTTATTCAAAATTAAGCATGTGACTGCAATGAACTTTTTTTTTTTTTTTTTTTTTTTTTTTTTTTTTTTGGTAAAAAAAATCACCATTAAGATTTACTCTTGATATTATTGAGTTTGGGGAAATCGTTGGTCTATGATCCGCATAGTATATTAAATGCTAAAGGACAAACATGAGGTAGGTCGACTGGGAAATCGTAGAATTTTATCATAAACAAAAACAATGGAATATTTTATAATTTGAGGTGCAAATTAAGATTAGGTCCTGTTCGGTGTAACTAAAAAATCAATTTTTTAATAAATTTTGATAAAAGTTGATGAGATAAACGATTGAATAATTGAAAAAAGTTACGAGTCCCTTGAAGTGTATGATTCAAATAATTTGTTGACTTTAACTTACATTTCTATGAACTTTTTAAGCTACACCAAGATGAGAATTGAGCTGAATGCACTGTACTAAACATAAGCATATTGTTTAAGAAAATGGACAAGTGCAGCCAAGGTTGCTTGTTGTAGGAGTAGAGGTGGAAAATGGTGGCACCTTTTGATCTAGAGTTTTGTAACATTGAATTTTATAATATGTGCAAAGAGAATGGAATAACAAGGTATAAAATTGTTCCTTACACTCCCCAAAAAAATGACATAGCGAAAATGATGAATAAAACTATACTTGATAAAGTGCAATGAAATATGTTAAGTTCTGGTGTCTCAAAGTCATTTTGGGGCAAAATTGTTATGACTGCTTATTATTTGATTAATTTGACTTCATTTGCTACATTGAATGGTGATACTCCTCATGAAAAATGGTCCAGTAAGTTAAGCGATTTTATGTGCTTAAAACTTTTGGCCGTGTTACATTTTCTCATCTGGGTGAGTGAAATTCGTGTCAAGGTAGGGATTGTTAGAATTTAGGTGTGACTCGAATACTTTGTTGAAGATAATTAAGAGTTCTAATTAAAGTGCTAAATGCTTTTGGAATCCTATTCGAAGTTTATTGAACAAATTTTAGTTGAAATTCTTTTTGAACGCCTATTGGGAGTTGAAATTTGTGTTGAGCTTAAAGAAATCAAGATAAAGAAACTTTTGGACAGTATATTTCATCTACAACTCTAATTTTAGGGTTTGGATTGTTTCTTATATACAGTTGATTTCATTGTATTTAGAATCAGTTTAAAACATTGTAAACACATAATTTTTGTTCTCTTTCTCCATTTTATACTAAAATCTCCAGCTTCTGCAAAAAAAAAAATTTATTCTTGTGTTCTGGTGATTTTTACTTCATATAATTTTTTTAATCTCTTATCTTTTCATAATAATTTGGTATCAGAACTATTTCGCTTTCAATAAAATGATTTCAAATTTAGTTCGAATTACGACAAAGTCCTTTGGATGCTATTAAAGAAATGAATTCTCTCGTCCTCAAAATTTGGAAATATTTACTTTTATCAATTCTCATACGTTTCTCTATAATCGCGAATGGCTTATTGTGAATATTGTTACTATGCAGTCTTTTTGGGCTGTCAATACGTGTGGTGAATGCAATACCAATGAAACTTTAAAACGTGCATTTTATCTTCCAAAAAGAACTAGTTAATTCATCTTGAAAGGGAATTTCGCCAATGAATTTCGCCTGTCTGCTGATTTTAGTTTGACACGAAATATTGAATTTTTCAAATATTTTTGAAAATTCTAAGCTTACGTATAGGCCGCCATCCCACAAACTTAAAATTCTAAGCTTACGTATTAGGCCGCACTGACTGAAAAATCAAACAATGTTTTACCTAACATATATAAAATTAATTTTTTTAACTTCATCTTTACTTTCACAAATGTATTCAATACTGCAGAATAAATACATATTTAATCTTCCGTGATCCCAAGTTTTAAAATAATATATATATATATATATATATATATATATATATATATATATAGTATAGAGTAGTAGGGTTAATTAAAACGTGAATAACACAGTTCATAATTTATTTTATTTTATTTTATTGATCTACTTTACGTAGTTCATAATGTCTCTCTTTTGTTGTTTTCCAAACGTGATTAACATGCTAACAAGTTTAATTAATTTTTAAAATTTTATTGAAGAATAATCTTTTGAGAGGATTATCTGGATTAGGTGACATTTCAAAATAAAAAATAAATAAATAAATTTGAATCAGGTAAAAGATTTATATATCTACGACATCACTAATTGACAGTTTCGAGGAACATTTTAAAGTGAATTGACGTATAAGGAGAAGGATAAACCACGATAGATGAAAGTTTTAAAATGAAATATTTCAATATTATATTAATGATATATATATTTTTTTTTTTGCTAACAAAACTTCATTTACTTTTCAACATTCCCATATTTTTGAATTTTTAATTTTTGGTTAATGAACTTTTGACTTTTCTAATTAGTTCTTATCAACCAAGAAGAGTGCATGTGCACATATGTTAAATATGCATAGTTAATCCCGCTAACTTGTTATATAAGAACAAATCTACCAGGAAAGTTACTGTATAGGTCAATGCACAGAAAAACCCAAGATGCATCTATAAATATATCTATAAATTTAACACATTTCTTACGTGTGTTGTTTCTTGTTAAGGTTGTCTATCCAGGATGAGGAAATTTGCTTTTATTTCTCTGTTTCTCCTTCTGGGAAGTCATTTAACGTATGGCCGTTCGATTAAGGAGAATTTGAATTTCAATCCCATATCAGAAGGTTTTGATTCGTTCAGTAATTCATGGGGTTTATCAGCATCAACAGAGACGTGTGAGCCAGTTTATGGGATCTTGCCATGCTCGTCAAATGTATGGGGGCTGCTGTTTCTGATTGTGATATATGAGATCTTGCTTTCTCTGGGGGCGAGATATGTCGCAAACGGGTCGGAGCAATTTTTCGAGATTATTGGGCCGGGTGGTATTTTCGGAGCAAGTTTGTTTCAGTTTCTTGGAGCAATCCCACAAATTATCATAGTTCTTGGTAGGTTACTTCTTCATCTCTTCTTGTTTCATCCATCTTGTTGGTTTTTATTGTGAGCCTAAGTTTTTTTTATAGCTTGTAATTTTGAACGGGATAGTTCAACATCCTCTATATAATTTATTAATCGGATATTCTTTAATATAAGTTATGTTCTCACACCACCGATGTGCAAACTTGCATAGTCCCTTAAGCAATACCTAATTGATATTCAAGCTCCGATATTCCTACATGACTATATATTCTTTACTTTGTCTAGTTCTTCCTCATTTTCTGGAATAGGTCTTAATAGGAAGAACAGGAATTAGGAATAGTAACGATAACTTTCCAAGAATGTTAACGTTCATGTAGTGGTGTCAAGACGGGCGGGCCGTCAGGCCCGCACGGAGACAGCTCGGCCTGTGAACCGAACGGGTCGAATCACGGGCCTATTTTTTGCTAATCGGGCCGGGCCTGTTCAACCAAAACGGACCGCGGGCCGACCCTTTTAAAATTTTTTTTTTTTGATGTTATTAAGGTTTTTTAAAAATTAAACGGGCCGAGTCTAATTTTAGCGAGCGGGCCGCGGTTAACCGGCTCATACGGGCTTTAGGGCGGGCCGGTCTGTACAATTTGTTACAATCCGGGTCGACCCGGCCCGGAAATCCTTCTACGGACGGGCTTTTTAAAAAACGGGCCGGTCCGGGCTTAAGGTTGTACGGGCCAATTCAATCCGACCCATCCATTTTGACACCTCTACGTTCATGCTCTCGAAAGTCATAGTTGACTAGTAAAAGATAATAGTGATTGTGATTAATGAATTTAGGCTATAGTTTTAAATTCTTAAGAATCTCATAAAATTGTTGAACAATGAACCGTTGACAAGGGTATCGTTTGCTAGTGGTCAGGTGCATAAAAAAATTAGCCAAAAACCATTCGAAACTTAGAAACTCTAATCCTATACTCCCAAGAACAGCAAAGTCATTATATAAGAAAATAAAAATACAAAAAAATACAAAATACAAAAAAAATAAAATAAAAAAATGCAAGGTTATCAAGGATAGCCTCAACCTATTTTTTCAATTTGATGAAAACAAATTTATAAGAAAAAAGTTATACATCTTGTTTTTTTCTAACCTCTTTTTATGGTAGTATAAACCCTAATGACAACCTCCTATTTATAAAATAAATCAGGGTAAGATAGAAATAATAAATGTGGAATTTCTACACTGTCTTTAATTGAAATTTTGATTTGGGGATTCAATTACTTTTACCCCAGACTAGGTCTCCTAACCCCTTCCAACCCTATGGCGACCTCAACATGAAGGTCAATCTGCATACGGAGATCGTACAATGGTATTAATTAGGCTCTACAATTTAATAGAAGTAATATTGTCTCAAAACACAAACCTAGTCTAGATGTGTATTAAGATTTTGGGATTCCATATTAAATGCCAACCTTGTTAAGAGTAGTATAAGTGCTTGTATATTATTTAACGTTTCTATATGTGAGATTTATGACCTTAACCATATATGTCTTAATCTACAATAGGTGTAGAGGTGTCAACCCGGCATGCCCCAATTTTTAGCCCTTTTGTCCTGGAATAAATTTATTTGAGCCGGACTGCGCGGTTCGTGATGTAAATGGACAGATTGCCCGGAATTTACATTTCTGAACCAAAAGGATTTTATATTAGGATACAAGCAAAAAAGGCTTGAGAATATTTGCAATTCAAGAATCCATTTCTACGCCAAAATATAGAAAGGATAATTGATTGACCTTCTGCTTTTCCGTAAAATAGATTGCATTTCATTTACAAAAATCAGTATTGCACCTACAATATTCTCCTGTCAATAAAACATACATTTCATACTACTGATAAAACTTAGATCATTAAGACTTGAAGACAAACCTTTTACATTTCTCAATTTCCTTCGGTTTTTGGTTATATATTAACGAGTTTTCATGCATGACAAATTATCTGATAATGGAAATTAAAAATGTTTTCAGTATCTGGGCTTTCGGGAACTACTGAAGCGGCTCAACAACAAGCTACATTAGGAATGGGAATGGTTGCAGGATCCACGGTCATGCTTTTGACATTGGTATGGGGCTTGTGTGTCCTTGCAGGAAGCTATGATCTTTCTGAGGCCACTACTTCTGATAATACTAGAAATCTGAAAACTCTAAAAGGTCGTATTTTCTTTCCTAAATTTTATTGACAAGAAACTGTAATTTTGATGTAGTAACGAGTAAATGCTTTTGTTAAAGCAGGTTCTGGTGTTGTGACTGATGTTGAAACGTGCTATACTGCACGAATAATGGTGATAACATTGGTTCCACTTATCATCCTTCAACTCGTAAAAGTTTTCCCTTCTTCAGGGAGACGAGTGATTATACTTATTGCTCTTATTATCACAGTGGGTCTCCTAATTGCTTATATGTTCTATCAGGTAACAAGACCTGGCATCCGGCCTATTTATGTCTTTCCTAAGTGCAAAACATTTTTTTTTTCAAGTGAAATTTTGTATATACAATATTGCATTGGCGTATTCGCCTGAAATACTTTGCTAAGAAAGGACCAGTATCTTTATATTATCAATATTGTGCAGGTTTTCCAGCCATGGATTCAGAACAGAAGATTTGAGCATTTGATGTATAAATATGCGAAAGACAAGTTATTGACGCTCTTGACCAGAAACGGCAGGCCGGATACTAAAAAAATACAGGAGTTCGTACTAACTTTAAATACTTCTTCTACAATCTTCGATCACTTTGAAATCACATTGATTTGTTTGGCTGTATCTGTGTTATCCATATACACTTACTATAATGCTGATTTCATTTTTTCTTTTTCTTTTTTAATAATAGGTTGTTCAACAAAGTCGACAGGAATAGAGATGCATCAGTATCAGAAGCAGAACTCAGAGTTTTTTTCTTAGGATTGAAGTTGAAGGATGATGATTTGAGTACAGATAAAGATGTGGAGGACATCATGGGATCTTTCGATATCACTGGCGACGCGGGTATCAGCTTGGATGAATTTGTTACTACAATGACAAAATTAGTTAACGACTTATCCGAAAAGACTCAAGGTCCTAAACGCCAAAATGCAGTGAGTAGCAACGCTAAGGTAAAATCAGTGTTTTTTTTTAATCTTTTTTCCCAAAATAGAAAGAGTACTTTTCAACAGAGTTACTTTTTTAGCTTAGCCAAACATGCTATTTGTCGTCTGATAATTTAATATCGAAATGCAGAATACGACAGAAGCACAGCAGAGTTTGCTGGCTAATAATACAAGCCCAACTGCAACCCCAAGCACGACAGCTAGTAATGTTTGGGTCACATTCTTTAGGGCCTCTTTTTTCTTGATAGTTGGGACTGGCATGTTGCTCTTACTTGCAGAACCTCTCATTAGAAGCGTTGTGGCGTTTTCTGAAGATGCGAATTTGTCTTCGTTTGCTGTCTCGTATTTGGCTATACCATTTGCAATGAATTACAGAGTTGCAGTTTCATCAATTGCTTCAGCAAGACAAAAGTCACAGAGGAGCATTTCATTAACACTATCCTCGGTATGTCACACCTTAGTATAATTCCCATTCAATCTATACTCCATTTATGTTACACTAGTGAATGACCCCAGCCAAAAATTATTGTTAGGGAACAAACGTTTTTAATAAATTATGCTTTCCTTTTGTACAGCTATATGGTGCGGTGTACATGAACAACGTTATAGGTCTGATTGTGTTCCTCACACCAGTTTACGTGCGCAATTTGTCATCAGACGTCTCAGCTGAAGTCGTAGTTCTTCTCGTCGTCTGCATCCTGATGACCTCATTTACAAGCAGCTGTACGATATTTCATCGTTGGACAAGTTACATAGTGCTACTTTTATACCCGATCTCTCTTGCTTCAGTATATGTTCTTACCTCGGTTTTCGGGTGGTCTTAGATAGTTAGGTTGAGATGTCTTAGAATTATTAGGCATGCCCGTATAATTATTGGTATTTCCATTGTAACATGCAACTTTTTTTTTCCCACAAAGATTGTACTTTATTTTTTGTTCGAGCCTCTGTTGATTATGATCATATTTTTAATAATTTTTAATAAAGGTCGATGAAATAAAAGATTGAAAGTTGTGAGTACCATAAAATGTGTAATTAAAATTAGTTGTTGACTTTAACTTAGATTAAAATTTGAATTTGAATTTCTATCGAATAGGAGCCTAGTATGTACCAATTATTATTGTACATTTTTATAAATCATGTACAATATTATCAGAACCACTATTAAAATGCACTAAATTTACAGTTAGGTTGGACGAGAACTTTTTGGGCGGGCTAAGGATGGGTTGAGCTAAATCCTTTTAGGTCCAATTTTATCAAATAAATATATTTTTCTAAACTTTACCTTGATGGCCTGCAGCTTGGGCATTTTTTCCAAAAAAATTAGGGGAAAAAATCACATATAACCAACAAATATAAAATTGTTGTAAAATGAAAGTTTATTAGGATTTGTAGTGAATGATAATTATACCCCTGTAGCCCTAAAAATTATTATCATTGTATCCCTGATTCTTACTTATAAATATAGGGTTTTGGTCATTAATAAAACACGCACAAGGTATTGATTTTAACTCTTTCTTCTACTTTCTCTCTCTTTTATAACACGTTATCAGCACGAAACTCTAACTAATTTTTCATAGCTTAGTGAATGTAATAATTATTTTATAAGTATAATCATCTATCATGTGTATCAAAATTAATTTGATAACATGTGAATTTTCTTAACATATATATGCATCCACATGAGGCGGCTCTTATTTTTCTCCTTTTTCATCTGTATCATGCGAAATAATTCTGCCACAATTCGTGTATTAATTAGTTTTCTGCAATAATAATTTTCCGTCTAAGAAAAGAATTAGTTTTCTGCAATCATTCATTCATTGCACACATTTTTATGCACCCACATAAAATATCTCTCTCTCTTTCTCTTTCTCTCTCTTGCTCTGTGTGAAAAGTGACATGTGATTAATGATTGCCCAACTTGAATTTTGAGCTGAAGTGGGGTCTAATCTGCTGCTTATATATGATTCATACTATGGCAACACATATCCATCATTCCACCGTCCACGTGCTTGAAAATTTTCCTTTCTCTGGATATAATTTATAGTTTCTTACTATCAATGGGATGCTAATTTTTTTCCCTTTTCTATTTTGCCGTTAACTCATTATTTTCTTTTCTATTCATAACATGTTTGTATGTAATTAATATTTTTAGTTTAATTAAATAACTTTAAATATTCTATTATAAATTGATATTTTATCATGTTATTGCTCTTGAAGCAGCACAACTTTATAATTAATATTCTAGAAGAATATTATTTGCTTCTGAAGAACATAAATTATAATTTTCAATATTCCAGAAGAATATTGATATATTGCTCTTGAAGAACAATAATAAAATACAATGTGCTCCCGAAGTAGCACGTGTTTTGAAGAATATATTATTTTAAATTAGTGTTTATTCCTTGAAGGAAAACACGTAACTTATGTTGATATTACTTAATTAACTATTATGCATTCTTCGAAACTAATTGTATTTTTACTTATTTTATTATGTAGTTAATCAAATGGCAAATATCACAAAACTTGAGTTTGCTGCACTTAACATATCTGGCAAAAACTATCTATCATGGGTACTCGATGCTGATATCTACCTTATCTAAAAGGGTGTGGGAGAGACAATAAAAGAAGGAAACAAATAATCTCTGCAAGATCGTGCAAAAGCACTCATCTTCCTTCGCCATCATCTTCACGATGGGTTGAAAATTGAATATCTCACTGAGAAAGATTCGCATGCTCTTTGAAAAAAATTGATTGAAAGATTTGATCATCAGAGGACTATAGTCCTCCCTAAATCCCGCTATGAGTGGATGCACCTTCGTTTGCAAGATTTCAAAACTGTAAGTGAGTACAATTCTGAACTCTTTAGAATATCTTCAAAATTGATCTTGTGTGGAGAAAAAGTCACTCATGAAGATATGTTGGAGAAAACTTTCTCTACCTTTCACGCCTCAAATGTGCTCCTGCAGCAGCAATATCGTGAGCGTGGTTTCAAAAAGTACTAAGAACTTATATCTTGTTTGCTTATTGCTGAACAAAATAATGAACTTCTAATGAAAAATCATGGGTTACGTCCAACTGGTTCTGTACCATTGCCTGAAGCAAATGGTACTGCATTTCCTGAAGCAAATGCAATATCAAGACAAGGACGTGGACGTGGACACGGATTTGGACGTGGACGCGGACGTGGACACGGATTTGGACGTGGACGAAATAATCAACAAAGTTATCATCAGGAATGCAACAATTTCAAAAGGCACAAAACAAACGAAAGTAGCACATCCAAAAAGGTACATGAAGAAAATTATTTTAGATGTGGAATAAAAGGTCATTGGACACGTACCTGTCGTACGGCAAAACACCTTGTAGATCTTTATCAATAATCAATCAAGGGAAAAGGAAAAGTTGAGACAAATTTCGCTAATTATGATGGTCCGATTGATATGACTCATTTGAATGTCTCTGATTTCTTTGTCGATCCAAATGAAAATATTGACCACTTAATTGGGGGTGGTGTGATGGAAGATGTAGATTAATTTATTTTTATGCTTCTAGTATTTCACTTTATTTTATAAATTTAGTTAGAAATATGTTTTTTTTCTTTTTCACAAAAAGAAAAAGAAAGGAAAACTTTATTATGCATCATCAATTTCATATTATTGAATCATGTTTACTTCTTTAAATTCATAAATTCAAGTTTTTATTAAAACATATGTATTTTGTTGTATTTATAGATTGATGATGGATTACCAAGATACTTGTTTGATAGATAGTGCAACTACACATACAATTCTTCAAGACAAAAAATATTTTTTTGACTTAACATTAGCAAAAAATAATGTTAATACAATATCTGGTGCATCGAATATCGTTGAAGGCTCTGGAAGAGCTTGTATTATTTTACCAAATAATACCAAATTATACATTGACGATGCACTTTACTCTAACAAATCCAGAATAAATTTGCTTAATTTTAAAGATATCCGCTACAATGGATATCATGTTGAAACGATGCAAGAAAATAGTGTTGAATATCTTTGCATAACTTCCTTTGTATCTGGCAAGAAGCAGATAAAAAAAAATTTCATGCACTCCCATCTAGCATATACTATACATTTATAAAAATGGTTGAATCAAATAATGTCACGAACCCGAAGTTCGTTGACCCAAAAAGTTTATACTTTGACATGATAGATTTGGACATCCAGGAGCTATAATGATACGTCGAATAATAAATAACTCATATGGACATCCTTTAAAGAACCAAAAGATTCTTTTACCTAATGATTATCCATGTGCAGCTTGTTCACAAGGCAAGTTAGTCATTAGACCTTCGATTACAAAGGTCAATGTTGAATCTCCAACTTTCTTCGAAAGAATTCATGGAAATATATGTGGGCCAATATACCCACCATGTGGACCATTTCGTTATTTTATGGTAT